>MU839090.1:0-346778 GCA_030685235.1 Copromyces sp. CBS 386.78
TTCCTCTTAGAACATCTATCTTTCTTTCTTCTGCACAATATGGCCTCATTTCTATGACCCTCCATATTAGTGCTATTTCTTCTTATCCCGTATCAAGTAGTTAAGAATTAAGTTTAAAATAATTTTATTATTTACCGTCTATTTTATTTATATTACCGAACTTCTTTTTAATACCCTTATCCTCTTTAATTTTCTCGTTAATAGTTATAGCCGTATTATTTATTATAAATAATATAATAAATTATACTATAATTTATTATTGTTCTTACTATAAATTTAATTATAAATACCTAGAGATTAAATACTTTTAATAAAAGCCTTCCGCTATTTTATTCTATCCTATAGTAAATTAAATTATAATTATCGAAAGATAATAGCCCTCCGCTATTTTATCCTATCCTTTAGTAAATTAGATTATAATTACCGAAAAATAGCCCTCCGCTATCTTATTCTATTTTCTAATAAATTAGACTATAAACTAACCCTCTGCCATTTTATTCTATCTTCTAATAAACTAAATTATAAATACTGAGAGGTCTACTTTTATTAAATTGTCTATTTACTTATTTATTCTTAATTTAACCGGTCTATATAAACGGTAAGATATCCTAATTTCCTATTTCCTTCTATTTCCTTCTAATAATATAATTTACTTACAACGCTTATTTTACTAAATCCTATTTTTATTAGAGCGAAACCGACTTTTCTCCTTAAATAATATAAATTATTTATAACGCTCACTTAATTAAAATAAATCCTCCTCCTATTAAAATAAAACCGACCCTTCTCCTTTAATAATATAAATTACTTATAATACTTATTTAATTAATTCTTACCCCTATTAAAGCGAAACCGACCCCGATTTTAATATAAAATATTATTTATTATACCCTTATTAACGTTAAAATAAATTTAAATACCGAAGAATTAATCAAATCTCTACTTTATATTTATAATAATATTAAATTTTAGACTTAAATATATAATATTACTATAATCTTCACTAAATTATAAGATATCGACCCGGATTTCTACTATTCTAATACTATTAAGGCCCGCCTATTTAAATATGGAAGTTTTAGAAATTTCGCTATTAGAAATTTAAAGGAGGGAGAAATAATTTTAGTAAAGAATCTTCTCTTTAAGACGGCTCGTTATATTTTTTATACCGAATTCCTCAAATTCTCCGGAAAAGATTAGGTAGCCTTTCTAATATTATATACTTCCCCGGGTAATTATAAGAACCGCAATAGAAGCGACTATAATTATATTAAGGCGATTATAATTATAAATTCATTTATTATTCCCCTTTATAATAATAATATAATTAGCGTATATATTATCGTATTAAAATTCAACTATATTTGCTAACCGGTAATTAACGTTTTTTATAAATTTAATAGTCAAATTCCGAATATAATTACTATAATTATTATTAAGGCTATTAAAACTGGTTCGGAATTATTTATTACTTATAGCGGATTTCTTATATTATTCTATAAATAGTACGGGTTTTAATACTATTATAATAAGTACGAAAGCGTAATAGATTAAAATTTAGTAATTAAAAAGGAGTGCGAAATAAATATTTAAAATTAAGCGGCGAAAGTTTAGAAAAGATTAATATCATATTTAAAATAGGGAGAAAATTAGAAATACTTTATTAATTAGTTTATTAAGCTTCGAACTTACGGTAGGTACGAAAATATAATGAATATAAATTTAGTAATCGAAAAGAAGCGTAAAATAATTAACGTTCGGAAATATATAACGAAGGTATAAGAAAATATAATAATTAATCAATGTTAAATAAACGTTTAGAGCGGGCTATAATTCGGGAGTCGGGGATAAAAGCGCTAGCGGCTCGGGAAAAGTAAAATATATAAAATATAGGACAATAATAACGAGAAAGATTAATTTCCGCTTTAGAAGAATTTTCTCCTATAGTTTTAATATAAGTTATTTTATCCCCTAACGGTTTTAAATATACCTAATTAATTTATAGTATTCCTTTATTCCTATTAAACGTAGTAAATATTAAATTAATTATAATAGTTCGTCGGTATTAATTTTACTCTTATCGGTCTTTTTTTTATTAATTATTATTTTATTCTAATTAAAATAAATTTTATATTTTTATCGGAATAAAATCGGTAAGAGAAAATAATTATTTACTATTATTCGAATAAAATTAATTCGATATAATATTAGGGCGAAGTTTAAAACGTTTAAATAATAATTAAGGGTAGTAAGTTTAGTAGGGTAGTAAAAGTTTATTTTAAATATAAAGAAAATCGCTTTAGCGGGAGACGAGAAAAAGTCTATACAATATAATCGCAACTTAATATAGCTAATAGTTTTTATTTCAACGGTTTTATACTAGCTTTTAATAATTACTATATATATCCAAATTATTATCTAATATATTATTATCTTCCTTTTAAATATATTACAATATATTTAAATTCCTAACCCCTAATTTAACGAAGGCTATATTATTCTTAAATTTAATAATATTTTCAGTATTTACTTTTAACATTTCCTTTACCTCCCCTAATATATTTATTAATTTATAGTAATTTATTATATGGGTATTTTCGGTAATTCGGATATATATTATAAAGCTCTATTCCGTCTTCCTAGCGCTTTCCTTCACACTTTCGCTCTATCGGTCCAATTTAGCCCCAAATATTTTAATAAATTTATCCAACTTTTTAATACTACGAATTATATTAATATATATTATTTCGAAGCTTTAAAATCGCTATAACGTTTTAATATAATAGGAGGCCGCCTATATAGAAAGTTAGGTATAAATATAGTAAAAATCGCGTTAAGCTTAATCTATTATATTTTTTGGCGTATTAAAGAAATTTATATTAAATAATAATTAATAGATATTTAATAACCGAATTATAAATAAAATATAAAAGTATATATTTTAATGTTAAAGCGGTAAAGGTAAAGGCGCCGTTAGGTTTTACAATTAATTATATACGTATAATTCTAGCGGAGCCGACTATTTGAAAACCGACCTTTTTTCGCGAATTACTTTATTATTTAACCTAAATCGCAATTCTAATCGCTTTAGGCTACTACTAATTTTTAAATCGACTACAAATTTACTTATATGTTTTATTAGAAGCTAACGCAATAAATAATTATTCCGGCGATAATAATTATATAAATAATTCGTATTATATAATAGGTTTCTATACTATTTTAAACCTAATATAGAATTAAAATATTAAAATTAATTATATATATTAATCTATACTTTAAATTCGAATTATATAGCGCGGAAAGGCTATATTAGGTCCGAATATAATGCCCGAACTAATATTATACTTTTAGTAAACCTAATAAGTATATATCTAATTACTTAATTATATTATTATTCCCTAAAATATAGTTAGAGGTAAGGTACTAGCGTACTATACAATTAATTATATAGTTATAATAGCAGGTCAAAAATGCCCGTACGAAAGTATAATTGCGGGTATAAATATTAGTATCCTTTGTCCTTATATTTTCTAAAGAAATCGGGGCGTAGAGTAGTAAGAATAATTATCTAAATAATTAGATCGGAACCTTCTAAAATAGAGAATATAAATGGGCCGAAGATAAATTCCTAAATATTTAATATATTAGGTTTAATAAAGTAAGTTTCGCAAAGTAATTAAATATATATTAATTTAAATATAACGCCGAAGAACTTTATATTATTCTATATAATAAAAGGGAAATTATTATTATATAAAATAGGGGGGGTAAGCTTCTATAAATATATTAAATATAAGCTGAATTATTAAATAAAGTACTCTTACTATATTTATTTTAATACCCGGTATATTATTTAATTATATATAATTTAACTTCCGCTTCTTCTTAATAATATTACTATCACAAGGTTAGACCTGTGATGTGCTATGCTGCACTAACTGCACATATGCTGTGCCGACCAGAGCCCAGAGCTCTGGCCACGTATATATTATTATTACGTACAGCCTTACGTGCCCGTAGTCTAGTCTATAGGGCTCTCGCCTATATATAGCCAGACCTCTACGTATATTTCCTTCTCTCCTCCTTTCTCCTTATATAATAACGTATATCTTATTATACCCTCTACGGTACTATTTCGCCCCGTAATAGTTTATTACATTTAACTATTATACTACGCGCGCTTATTTAACAAGAGGAAGATTACTTATATTTTAATTACGGTAATTAATAATTAAAATTCGACTTTGCGCGTTCCCGACTCCAATTGTAAACCTAGCCGTTAAATTAGGTAAAATACTAAGCTAAATATCGTTAATTAAAATCGTTCGTACTCTCTTTCTTCTTTTATATTTATTAAAGTATATTTGATTTAGCGATTAATATCTAATTCTATTACTCTCCGAACCTAGTCCGTAACCGATAATTTTATTACTATTATAATTATTAGCGCTATTATAGTAACTACTAGTTTAAATTACTAAAACGACTTAATAATCTTCGTTTAAACGTTCGAAGGCTTCTATTATTAAACAATTGAAATTTCAATCCTTATTTCCTAGGCTTATACCTTTACTAACTTTCCTGCTTTTTAAACCTTTTTTTCCGCTTTTTGCCGTCTACTCTACGACGACATTATTACTACTAAAGCCGACGCCCGCAATTTCGAAGAAGATTTTATTATAGCTAAGGAAGAGGTCGCCTACTTTTAGACCTATATTAGGGATTTCAATTACAAGGTCGTTCGTAAAAAGAATAATATTACAATTATCCGTACTTAATATTTATTCGCCGTTTAAATTAATATAAAAAATTATACGGAGTAAATTAAATCGCTTTATAATTAGATCGCCGCTTTTAAAAAGGAGTTTAACGATTTTCGTATTACGTCCGCGGCCGCTTTCTAATTTTAGAAGGAATATTATTAGAAGGCCTTTTTTAACCTTCGTATTCGGTTTTAAAATATTAGCCCGGCTCCCCCTCCGCCGTTCCTTAACCTTAATTTTTACCCCCCTTTACTTCCTAGCGCGCTTAGTAATCTTAGTAATAATAACGATACTATAAGTATTAGCGAGAACAATAGCGGCTATAAGTTAGTATTGCGTATTATTATTACCCCCGCTTTTAATAGTAAAGGATTATTGATCGAATATATTACTAAATATCGTACTTGGCGTATACGTATAAAGTTTATTTAAGTAGATGAATTAAAGGTTTTTACTAATAAGTACCCTAAATTTTCCTTTATTACTTATTTTATTAAAAGTATTCCGTTCGAAGCTATTAAAACCGAATTAAATAAGGCTATCTTCGGCGAACTTTATAAATAGGGTATTATTTTCGAATTCTTTAGCGAACTAAATAAAAAATACAATAATATCGACGTCGTCGTCGAATCCTACCGCGCTTTCGAAGACTTTAAAATATTTAAAGGTATAAAGTAGACTAATTTTAAAGAAAAATTCGTTATATTTATTAATAAATATAAATTCGATAATAGTATAAAAATTTATTATTTCTATTAGAAAATTAGCGATTGCGTTCGTTTCGCCTTTTCCTACTAATATCCTTAGCCTACTAATAATAAATTTAACGAATAGTTTAAAGCCGCTCGTAACTTCGCTAAAGCGTTAGAAAATAAAGACTAGTATAAGAAGTAGATTAATTTATTCTATAAAATTAATATAATTAATATTTCTACTCTTACTAATTGTTTTAATATTTCCGCGACCGAAGTGATTATTAACTAAGGTGGCGATATAATAGATTTTAATACTATAATCGAAATAAATATTTAAATATTCTATATAATTGAGGTTAGTATTTTTAAGTATTATATAAAAATAGGCGTTTATACCCGCTACGGAAGGCCCGGCTATTTTGCTAATTATTACGCCCGTATTAATTTTAAAAAGGAGGTTAAACTTTGTAATAATTATAATAAAGGCCGCGGCGGCAATGCTAGTAATATTAGTAATAGTGGTAATAATTGTAATAATAGCGGTAATAATAACGGTACTTCTAATAATAGAGGTAACGGTAGCTATAATAATAATGGCGGCGGTAATAATGGTAATAACGGTGGTAATTAATAATAGCCCGTTTAGGGTTAATATAATTATAGATAGTAGCGCCCTAATTATAGTAGCGGTTATTACGTTAATGCTATGAACCCTGGCGCTCTAGTTCCCGGTACCTTGGCCCCCGGCTATTATAATCCCGTTCCCGCTTATTAGCCCGGCTTTATCGGACTAATTATAAGTAACGAAAACGGTTCGATTTCGGGTTAGGGAAATATATAACTTCTTAATTAAATTGCGTTTAAAGGTACGAATTTAACGGATATAGAAGAGACGACAAGACCGTCCTTATATGGTTAAATATTATTAAAATAAATAAATCTTTAGTAAATAGTTATTATAAATATTTAAATTTATTAAATTTTTCTATCTATTTGTTTTATAGACCGTATAAATTATATTATACTATTTTCGTTAATAGTAGATATACTGCCCTTAATTTTATTAATCGTTATTTCGTTTACTATTATTATTTCCCTTTTCTTCTACTCACCGTTTTTAAATTATTATACTTCGCTAATAGCTAAATTAAGGGTAATATTACTTATTTTTCTAAATTTATAATATAAGCGGGAATTTACTACGAAATTATTAATTTATTAATTTACAATTTAATTAAAAATAACCCCGTTATTTTAAATTATTCGTAGTTCGTTTATTACGCCCTAGGTATTAATTGGCCTAACAATTTTTTTCAATTTAGCTCTGCTTATAAATAACGCGGTTATTTCCTACCTAGGAATTTAAACTGTATTATTCCGCTTTCGAACCACTATTTTATAATTCTGCGACCGCTAATTTAATATTTATACTAAAGTCTAACGGTAGAAGATATAAATAATAAAAGCGAACCTAACTAATATAACGAAATAGTAATTATTAGGCAACTATTTATTTCCGCTATAATTAAGCGTATTATTTATTAACGATTTTACTATTTTAAATATAAGGTCGCTAACCGGCTAAATATTACCCCGCTTAAAAAAGTAAAAGGTAATAACGTAATTATACTATTAGTTTTACCCCCGGTACTTTTTTTAATAATTCGCTTAGTACCCTACTATTAGGCCAGCGGCGTAAGGACTTCTACGATAGACTACCGAATCCCGGTCCGGCTCTATAATATTCTAATTGGTCCTATTAACCCTAATAATATTAAAGAATTTCCTATTATAATATTTAATTAATTAGTAGAAATTTATAAATTCCTAATTATCTATACGACCTAAATTAATTTAGAAAAAGATATCTATAGGTTAATTAAGGAAGACGAAAAATTAAAAAAGAAAAGGTATATTTTAGACCCCTAGAATATAAACGATAATTTTACGCTTAATATAGTAATAGAAGTATTATTAAGTAAAGGCTAACGGTTTAAATACTTTTTCGGCAATAAGTATTATTATTAAATTAATACCCTAGTAAGGAAGGGAGACGAAGCCGCTTTAAGGGCTATAAAAATTTCCAATTCTATTAAAATTAATAGTACTAACAACAACTTTCCCTACTATAAAGATATAATTAATAAATATTTTATAATAAATAATATTACCGTTAATAAAATTATATTTAAGGACGCAATATAATTTTACGAAAAAGTTAATAAACTTCCTAAAACGGTCGTAGAAATCTAAACCAAACTCTTGTAATAATATTAATATTATATATAAACCTTCCTATAAAAGGGAGCGGATATTCTCCTTCCCTATAGGGCGTACAATTTAAAGATTGAATTCCGTCCGGGAATAACCCCTCCCGCTTTTCGCGGCTATATATTCAATCCTAACGAATTTAACGTTATTAAAAAATAAATCAATAATATATTCTAAAAAAAATTTATTAGGCCTTCGTAATTGGAAGCTTCCGCGCCGCTATTCTTTATTAAAAAACCGGGGGGTAGAATTTACGTTTATATTAATTATTATAGCGTTAATAACGTAACCTTTAAATCTTATTACCCCTTTCTACTTATTAAAAAAACCCTTAACGCGATTTACTACGCTAAAATCTTTACTAAATTCAATATAATCGCTACTTTTAATTACATCCGTATTAAATAAAGGTACGAATAATTTACTGCTTTTATAACCCGGTTTAGCTTATTTAAATCCTTAATTATTCCTTTTGGCTTATAAGGCGCTCTAAGTACATTTTAAAATTATATTAATAATATCCTATATAATATTTTCGATATTTATACAATTACTTACTTCGATAATATCTTTATTTATTCGGATAATATTAAAGACTACGAGTAGTATATTAACGACGTCTTCGATAGGCTGGTAAAAGCGGGCCTTAGCATTAATATCGATAAATATGAATTTTATACAATAAAGACGAAATATTTAAGTTTAATTATTATACTTAGAGGTATTAAAATAGATTTAAAGAAAGTTAAAATTATTGCAAATTAATAAATACCGGAATTAAAGAAGTTACTATAATCCTTCTTAAGTTTCGTAAATTTCTACCGGCAATTTATAAAGGAATTCTCAATAATAGTTACCCTGTTTTATAAATTTATAAAAAAGGATATTAGCTAGTTTTAAAACGACCGCTACTAAACCGCTTTTAAAGTGTTTAAAAAAGTATTTTCGGAAAGTCCTATATTAAAGATCTATAATTAGACTAAAAAGATTGTAATTAAGATAAATACTTCCAATTAGGCTATAGGCGGCACCTTTTCCTAATACGGGGATAATAATATCCTTTACCCTATCGCCTACTTTTCGGCTAAATATAATTCTTAAGAATATAATTACAATATATATAATAAAGAGTTACTTGCAATTATCAAAATATTAGAGGAGTAGAAGTTAGAATTTAAAAGAGTTTAATAACCGTTCAATATCCTAACAGATTATAAAAATCTCTAAATATTTATAATTAATAAATAATTAACCTAGTAATATATACGTTAATTTCAATTTTTATCCCGGTTTAATTTCCTAATTAAATATACGCTAGGCTCGAAAAACCTTCGCTTAAATATTTTAAATTACAAACCTAACGACCGCCCAAATAACGAAGAAGATAATTATTTAGTCGCCCGTAAAAGGGCCTTACTAAATCCGTCTTAATTCGAAGAAGGCTATTTCGAATTTAATAATCCGGCGGTAAAGTTCTCCCTTTACTTACTAAGCCTAAATAATTTAAATACCTAATTAATTAATAATTTTATTTGTACAAATTACGAAACCTCCGTTTTCCTATAAGAATTAATTTCCTCCTTTATTAGCGGAGCCCGTTAATAGCCTATTACTATTAAAAAGGTTTTTTATAAGGCCTTTTCGGAATATTATATTATTAACGATATTGCGAAATAGCGCGACCGAATTATTGTTAATCCCTATAATAAAAATCTCTAACTCCAATTTATTAATCGCTAGTATAATTCCCCGGGTACCGGTTATTTAGGCCGTAACGTTACGTACGAATTCCTATAGTACGATTTTTATTAGGAGGGGATATATAATAACGTACGCTTTTTCTATAAGGGTTACTTACCTTACGCAAAAATTAAGTCCTTAAAAAGAGGCTCGGTTAGTTATTTTAAATTAATTACAATCGCTCTTACGCTATAGACCGATATTTTAATTAATTACGTTACGCCGCTACCGCTAAATACCTATTTAGGCCAAATTTTTAAATATATTGCTATCGTCGTTAATTAATTTATTAAAATACGGTATTATATCCTAATAGTAATTTTAAAGGCGGAAGAATTAATAGACCGGTTTATTAATTATATTTATTTAATATACGGTCTTTTAAATAATATATTTTCTAATAGAAATATTTAATTCGTTTTATAATTTTAGTTTACCCTTTATAAACGGCTATCCGTAATTCGTAAATTTATTTCTATTTTTTACCCTTAAACGAATGCCCAAACCGAATATATTAATATAGAAATAGAATAATTCTTTAAAATTTATATTAATTAAGTATAAATAAATTGGGTAAAGTGGCTACTATTTACGGAGTTTATTAATAATAATACCGTCTTATCGTTAATAAGGATTTTACCGTTCTTCGCTAACTATAGCTATTACTTATATATAGGTATAGAACTTCGTACTCCGCCGCTACTAAACTTCTCCTTAATTTAATTTAAAAAGTATTATAAAGTTAACGAATTAATAGATCGCTTCTAATAAATTTAGGATTTTACTATTTAGTAATCGTAGCGTATATAGGAATAATACGAGGATAACGCTAATAAAAAGCGAATTAACTCTATTAAATATTATACCAGTAATATAATTCTCTTTAATATAGTTAATTTCGTTAACGGACATTTATATGCGAAATTATATTCCCGTTAGGAAGGACCCTTTAAAATTATCCGCGCTAAGTCGTATACAGTTTATTTCGCCCTACCTTCCAATATAAAGTATTTACTAATTTTCTACGTTTTTATAGTATAATTATAGTCCGGCTAAAGCCTTCTAGGCTAGCCTACTATAATAGACGTCTAAGCCAACGAAAATAGGATTATAATACGGACCGACAGTTAGGAGGAATACGAAGAGTGGGTATTCGACCGTTTTATAGATTGTTAGTAGATAGGTAATAATAGGTATTAGAAATACGAGGTTAAATAGAAGATTGGTAACCCTACCTAAGAATTTATTAGTAACGTTATCGATTATAAGTACTATTTTTAGTAATTCTATTACGAGTACCCGGATAAATTAATTCCCTTAGAGGTCTAAAGGGTTTTCGAACGGTTCGCCGCCAATACTTTAGTACTAATAATAATGCTAATACCGGTAGCCTCCGAACTACTACGGCGCCGTTCTAATTATTTAGTACGGTAAGAGACGGCCGTTACTATAAAGGATAAGACGTAAAAGGATATAGAGGAGGGCTTATACCTCGCGTTTAAAAGGGTATTTTAAAAATTAATAGATATTTATAAGGATAAGAGGTTACGGGAGGGATCTTAAGTCTATTATTTTACGTATATATAGATTTTTAGCTCTTCGAACTTCTTTTAAGGGGGGATAGTATTATAGGGTTAGACTTATAATATACTATACTATATTAATTATATATGTGCTGTGCCGACTAGAGCCCAGAGCTCTGGCCACGCACATATCATCGTTACGTACAGCTTTACGTGCCCGCGGTCTGGTCTGTAGGGCTCTCGCCTATATACAGCCAGACTTCTACGCATACTTCCTTCTCTCTTCCTTTCTCCTTATATAATAACGTATATCTCATTATACCCCCTACGGTGCCATCTCGCCCCGTGATAATTGCGCTCTTCCCTACAGGTATATACGGTGCGTCGTTTTTTCTATAGCAGTAATTTATTGCCGCCGCTATTATCGCCGTCGCCAGCGGTACTGCCTTTGTTATTACCGCTATTAAATTTATATTCGATTATAGAAGTACTTATATATCCCTATATTGGTTAATAAGAGTTATATTATTAAGGTAGAGGTATTATATATTGTTATTGAATATATTATTTTATATTTTAATTATATTATTTGGGGGCTATTCGTTTAATAAAATCGAAGCCTATACAAATTAGTAATTAAGAACGTATAATTAGAAAAGTACTTACTTTATTATATAACGTTTTATCTTCTTTACTATTTATTAAATTTAATATTTAGGGGGGGATTTTTACAAATATATTAACCATCCTACGCCGATACTTAGTTAATATTACTACTTATTTTAATTAAACGTTCTATAGTAAGCCTATACTTACTAGGATAATAAAACTTAGCCGAAAAGATATATATAACGTCGAGTACAATATTTAACGTATTTATATATAATCCTTAGAATAATTTATAAGCGTAGAGGCAATTTAAATATAAAATATTTAAAAACTTCTACTATCGGGATAAAACCATTTAAAATCGCCTTATTTCAATTAAATTATAATATAGAGCCTATAATTAATAAAATAATAAGGCCTAATCAGAAGGATATATATAACGCTAAGTATAAAGCCCGATATATCTATATATATTCCTTAGAAAAGTTTTAAATAAAGTAATAAATAGCCGTTAGTAGGAATGTATTAAAAATTTCGATTATTTTTAATATAGGACGGTATTGCTAATTAAAACTAATTTTACTAGTAGTATTAGAAATAACCCCGACGTAAATAATAGATTACTATCGATAAAAAAAGGTATAGTATCGTCAATAATAAAAATATTATTTACTAGGTTATTAGTAAGAATTATATTAATTAAAGTAAAATAATCGTAGGAAGGAATAACGGGAAGAAATTAGTAATATAAGGGCAAGCTTATACCCGAATATTCGTACTACTATTATATTTAAGGTAATATATCCCGGGTAGGAGGGTCTACGTTACTATTTAATATCCTATTATATAAAGATTTGTTTAATTATTAAAATAGTATACGAAGTAACCGCGATTTAACGCCGGAATAAAGAGTTTGGCCGTATATTATTTAAATAAAGAATTAGAAACTAATATATAAATATAAAATCGGTAAAAATCAAATTAGAATTATACTATATTCGGTTAATTATAATAATTAGCGAATAAATAGTATAACTACCGTTATAAGTTTAATACCTACCCCCTATTTTAAATAAGTCTTATTATTAAACGAATTAATAAAATAATTACCGTTATAAGTCGGACGGGACGTATATAGAATAAACGATAGTTAGACCGGTCGGCTATTTTACGAAATTATAAGTAAATTTATTTTAGAAATTAATAAATTGGTTAAAATCATCCTAAGCTAATTGATTTTAGGGACTTTAATAGTATAAGACCGCCCGTATACTTTATTTTTATTAGAATTAATAATAATTATTCTAATTAGAATAAAGTATAAAAATTATTACGGAATAATTAATTAATTTAAAGCGTATTATATAATAGTTTTAATTATTTCTTTATTACTATAAATGAATTCTATAGCCCGTTCAATAGATTATAAAATCGATCTTTAATTATAGCGGGGCTTACAATTAAATGAATAAATAATATAATTACCGTAGCAGGTCTACTACGACGCTATAGAATAAATAATAGTTAATTTAATTCGAAAAATTATAAATCCGTTAAAAAATTGAAGGCGATTTAGATTTCGACTTTAAAAAATATTATTATATCTATTGGATTTTAAATAGCTGATCTAATTTGGAAGAGAAGTATAGAAGGGTTAAAAATAAAATTATAAAGGGTAATTAAATTCGAACGGGTTTGGAAATAAAGAATTTATTAATTAAATATCGTAACTAAAGAACGGTATTATAATCGCCGCTTACAATTTAAAGAATAGTATTATAACCGCCGCCTACGGCTAAGAGTAACTAATCTAGTCTAATAATTGCCGCCTAATCTATCTTCGCTAATTATTTAACTCTTATTAGAATTAACTATAATAACCCTAATTTAAAATAAGGGCGTCTTACCTTAATTATTTAATTAAAAGTAATTAAAAAGTAAATAGTAGAGCCGGAATTAAACTTCCTAAATTTTATTCGTATTAAAATTAAATAGAAAAATTTTAATTAGAGTAAAATAAAATTATTTTTAATCGCCCTAATTATTATAAATAATTTTTTTAACGTCCTCTTTATATCCCCGTATAAAATTTATAATTTCGTCGGCCGTTTAAAATATTTAATTATTATAGATTATATTAATTATTAGGCGTCTTATTAGTAAATTATCCGTTTAACTATTAAATTCCTTTATAACTTCGTAATTACTTCTATCGAATGGAGTGTACGAATTAGGTTAATAACTATTATATCCCTTTTTGGACTAGTATTTTAATTAGTATAAATAAGCTTTATTAAATAATTCTTCAACCGATTTAATATAGTACGTAGCGGGCGTCTTCTTAGTAAATAAAATCCTATAAATATGGTTTATATATTTTATAACTATATTAATTATCCGTTCGATAGCTGGGTTATCTTCGTTAATTTGACCGCTATTTTAATCTTCTATATTATTACTAGCTTAATTATTATTGTAGTAATCCCTAACGATTCGGTTAATCCGGGCTTACAATATAATTAATATTTCTATAAAGACTGTTATAAGATTCTAAAACTTTAAGGTTAAATACCTATTATAGAATATCGTAGTTAGGAACTTACGTACATATTAGAATATAAACCGTTCTAATTTAAAGATATATACAATTTAATTATTGAAATATTTACTTCTATCCTACAAATAATATTCAATAGCGGTATACTATCTCTATAAAAAGGCGTAAAATTTATTTAGCGTATCGAAGTTTTATTCCCAACTTTAAAAGTATATTATATTATCGCTATCTTATTATTCTCTAAAGAGTAGAACGGTAATATAAAAGTTCTATACTATTTTTATAGGCTTATAATTTATTTGTAAAAAAATATCCGAATAATAGGCCGCCTAATATATAATTACTTTATATATATTTATCGCCGTATTTATTTATTCGAATAACCCCGCTATATATTTAATTAGGTCGTAGGTATTATTCTATATAGAATTAATATTCTCGCGGAAATTTTCAATAGTCGTTATTGGGCCCGCCGGTAATTTATTTACAGTTCTAAATCCGGATACGGGTTTTATTCTTATTAAAATAGAGTCGATATCCGCCTAAAATTACTCTTTACTTCCTATTCCGGATTAATAGGATATTAGGCCTACTAGTAATTTATTTGCAATTTTAAATCCGGATACGGGTTTTATTCCTATTAAAATAAAATTAATATCTATTTAAGACTATTTTTCGCTTTTCGTTCCGGATTAATAAAATATTTTATTATACTTTTCGGCCTAATATACTAATAGCGACTCCGATTATAAACGTTTAAAATTATTAATAAAATCTATAATCTCTAATTCCGGTCTACTATTATCGTTATCTAAATTAATAAACGGCTTACTTTTATAAGGAATCTTACCCTATATAAAGAATTTAATGTTTTATTTTTTCGCCAACGTTATAATTCGCTTACCCGGGCCCTTCCTTAAGAATAATATTTTCTTATTTAGTATTTTATTGGTAATATTAACGTTAATTGTATTATCCTTTATATAAATATTAATTTTCTACTTATTATAGAGGGCGAATTCGTTCGTATTAACGATTCGCCGCTTTACCTCCGTTTTTAAATCGCTTAATACGTATTTAGCGAATTTTTTAATAAAACGTTTAATATATTCTATTATTTAGTTAAGAGAAAGTCTATTCGCACGGTTACGAATGTCTATTTGAACGGTGATCCACTTTTTTCCTCACATATATCCTTAACCCTGCCGTCCCCTCCCCGCCAGTACTAGTCTCGCTCGTACTGCAACCGCCAAGCTCCCAGATTTCAGTTCATTATACGTTCTAACCCCTGCACAGCATACGTACGCTAACAGCCGTAACAGCTAATAGCTAATTGCTAACAGCCGTAATAGTTACTAATAGCCGTAATAATTACTAATAGCTGTAATAGCCATAATAATCGCTAACAACCATAATAACTGTAACAATCGCTAGTAGCCGTAATAGCCGTAACAATCGCTAGCAGCCGTAATAGCCGTAACAATCGCTGGCAGCCGTAACAGCCGTAACAGCCGTGACAGCCGTGACAATCGCTGGCAGCCGTGATAGCCGTAACAATCGCTGGCAGCCGTAACAGCCGTGACAGCCGTGACAGCCGTGACAGCCGTAACAATCGCTAACAGCTATAACAATCGCTAATAATCGCTGACAGCCGTGACAATCGCTGATAGTCGCTGACAGCCGTAATAATCGCTAATAGCCGTAACAATCGTTAATAGCCAATCGCTAACAGCCATAACACATCTAGGCTGGGCACTACAGTCTGATATCACTCTTGAAAGAATAGTATTGCCCAGATTTCTGGGCGAAATTTTCGAAAGAATATAAGTGACATCTGTGGCCGCGCGAGGGTTAGGGATATATATGAGGGAAAAAGTGGATCACCGTTCAAATAGACATTCGTGACCGTGCGAATAGACTTTCTCTTAGTTAAAAGCTTAGAAAATATCTTCTATAGAATTTAATTCTTTTTAATATTTACAAAAAAAGGTTTAAGTAAGGGTAAATTCTAATTTAATCTCGCTTAATTAATAGTATTAATATTTTTATCTTCAATTACCTTTATTAAAAAGGATAGCGCTTTCGAATAGAAATGCCCGATTATAATTACCCTTTCTAAATAATAATATTTAACTCCTTAAAATACTTCTACAATTTACGAAAACCTATTAAATTTGTATATAAATATATATTTAGCCGCTTCGTAGCCTACTAACGTACGGAAATACAGCCTAACTTCTTCTAAAATACCCCTTTCAACTAAACCGAAATTTAATACAAATTTATAAATCTACTATTAAATAAAATTAATATACTTTATTCCAATTAAAATTAGAAGATAATAACCGACCTTCCATAAGACCCGCTCTTCCATCCAATCGTATATAGTACTATATACTATCGGTAAATATTATTCTACTACTTTTTATTAACTAATACAATAGAATCGCCCTATATATTAGAAGACGGTATTCGTATTCTATACGAAATTAAGGCCAATACCGATATAATATTAATAATAGAAGTTAAATCCGGCTACGTAAACCGCGGAGTTTAAAATAAGCATATTTATATTAGAGGTCTTTTTATTTTATTAATCGACGATATAACTACGTTAAGCCTATATTTAATTATTATAAATTATTTCTATATTTAAACCGACTTTACGTAGAATTGAATATAAAATCCTATTTCGATAATTAACTATTAATATAAATTTTATTCGGATCGGAATATTATTCTTTAATTCGAATAGGAAAAAAATTAGAATAAAAGAAATTTATATTTAGGATTAAAATAAATTTATAATTACTAGAATACGTTTTAGGGTATAAAACGCTTTAGCGTATTTATTTACTACTTATACGAAGAGCGGCGATTCCAATAGTACTTATATTAATATATAGACTCTTTTAATATAAAGAATTAATACTATATTATATTCGAAGTTAACGAATATATACGAAAGACCTTTATTATAATTAAATTTAATAAGGTTATTAATAATATTGATACTAAAGCGTATATTTAGGGCGGTTTTCTTCTTCTTCAATTTAAAAATACCCCCTTTTTTATTAGGCCGTATAATCTTCTATAGGACCTCCTTAAATAAATTTAATAATTAAGTCCCAATTATATTGTTAAAAAAGATTATATTAAATTTATAAATATCCTAGGCTACAAATTAATAAAGTCGGATCAATATTATATTAAACGCTATTTTCCTATTATACTTTTCAATAATATATAGATTTAATTCGTTTAATTCGTAATTAAAAGGATCGAACGTAATATTCTTTAATATATAATTAGTAAAGTCCGCAACGGGGTTCTTTTTAATACCGTACTAAAAATATATATTAAAAATCCGTATAGGCGGAATATTGGCCGAAAGGTAGTAAATCGAACCGTTTAACAATTTTAAGGGAATTATCATACTCCAGTTTACAATTAAAACCTACGTCTGCCGTATAATTTTGGTTGTAGTATTATTAACTACCTTACCCGAATCGCCGGGGCTAATAGTTACTTAAATATACGGGTAAAAGTACTACTACTTAAAATTCTAACGTTATTAGATTTCCTATAAGGCCTTTCGAATTTCGGGCAATATATCTAGTTAAATAATATAATCGCTACCATTTTAATATTCGGGGATGAAATCGTCCTTACTAATCATTTCTATAATATCGTTAAAACGGTCCGGAAAACGGAAATACTATTATAAAAACGTTTCCTATACGAATATTGTAAAGAATTTAATATTACCTAAATAATTAAACGTAAGTATTACCGAATATATTAATCGGATAATAATAGAGATCTTTCTAACCGCTCGGAAAATTCTAAAATCGATATTCTTAGCGAATTGCCCCTTATCTAAAATAATACTCCAAAATTTAACGTTTTTAACGTAGATTATATTAAGATATACTATACGAATTTAGAAAGTTTTAATTAATTTAATATATAACGGTTAGCGATTAATATATTTTACTCCTATTTAAATTGGCCACCTTTTATTCCTATCGGAATAAAATACTTATTTAGTAAAATCGGTTAAAGTAGCCTTACGACTAATTCTATTACTACCCTCGTTATCTTTACTATCCGAACCTTTCGAACTATCCGCTTCCAATTTATCGTCGTTATCGTTTTCTAAACTTTCTTCGTCGGAATCCGGGTTTTCTTTATCCGACTCCAATTCGTTATTAACCCGTTTATATTTACACTATATTAATTACGTTATTAATATTCCAGTTACCTTTAGCCGCAAATAGTATTCGTCGTATTTACGAAAGGGATCCCCTTTCGGGACGGATATAAAATATTTATTAGAATATTATTTTTTAATAAACGTAATACATATAACGATAATTACCGTTTAAGTAATTTTCGGGTCCTTCTGATATTTAATGTAATTCCGTATTAAATTATCGAATATCTTTTAAATAAAGATTTTATTCCGGCGGGGATTATCCTTTCTAACCTATCCCGGGTTCTTATACTATATTTATAAATCGAAATTTATAAAGGTTTTTCGCAATTTATTAAAAGTCTATATAATTAAATTTAATAGGAAAATAACGAGGCTTAGGAAGGCCTCTACGAATTCGTTACAATTATATTTAACTTTAAGCCTTAAATACTCCATTTAGAATATTATCCTATAAATTAAGGTTTTACCCGTTCCAACCTTATTTATTAATATCGCCCCCTTTAGTAAGGAGTATAATATATAATAAATAATATATAAATTTATTAACCAGTTAATACGACCCAAATTTTATTCTAATTAGAATAGTTAAATTAATTATAGTCGGAATAAAATAAATTTACTAGTAATTTAATAAAGAAAGAAACTCTATTAATTCGGCCTATTAATATTCTAATTAGCCCAATTATATTTAAATTTAAACGTTAAATAATTAAATATAATTAGTATTTCGTCTTCGACTTAGTAATTAACGATTACCCTCCTAAAAGCCCAAATATTATATATAATAAAGTTAACGTCCGTTAAAAGATCTTTAAACGGATAGCGCTTTGAAATAAGGTTTTTAATAGCGGTACTATTCTTAATCTCGCTTTCGACGCGTATATAAGTAGCCTCCTATATCTCCTTAGTATTCTACGTAAGCTACGTAATTCTTTCTACTATAATAGAACCCGTTAATACGAATTTAATAGTTTTTACGCTCCTTTCGGTATAAAATAGGGGAAATGCCTTATTACTAATATATAATAAAATAATTTTAGTAAATGCCTATATAAGCTATAAGCGGGCTAATAACTTTAAAAGAAAAGGGTAATTTAAGCGCAGAATTAAATTTTATCCGAAATCTATATAATTATACTCTTATATAATACTCTATAATACCGAATTATATTTAGTATTAATTAAATTATAATATAGAATAGCCGACGTAGTAAATATATTGTAATTATAAATTCTCCTAGCCTAATTATTAAAATAGCCGAACTTCTTTAATTCGTTTTTATTTAAAGGTTAGAAGTAATATTCTACTGTTTAGAGGCCTAATATTTTATTTAAAAATTAGATACTCTTTATAACCAATTAATTATAGGCGAGACCTTTATATATTTCCGCCGGGGCAAGGGTAATATTTACTTATACTACGAATATATATAGCCTACGGATAATTGAAGCGGCGGTTCTAGATTGGCGGGTCGAATTTATTGTAATGTATTTATTTCTCCTCTTAAAAAAGAAAGAAAAGGCTTAGAAAATTCTAAACTAATCGTCGATATAATAACTACTAATTATATAGGTATTATTAAAATTATATCGCTATTAATATTTTAATTCCTTAGTATAGTAGGGTTGAGTAGAAGCCTTCTATAGGGCGATATATATATTAATAATAATAGTCTCTTTAAGGTAAATATTATTTAGGGCTTTACTAGCCGAGGGGGTAATAAAGTCCCCGTTACGTACGGCGATAGCTTAAATCGGGAATTCTTTAATAAGTATAATAAATATTACTATTATAATTCGACTAATTTTAAAATTATCGAAGTTTATTAGAACTTACTTATATAAAGGAAGGAAGGCCGGGAAGTCAATTTTTACCTAATCTTTATTAACTTTTTTTAAATTAACTAAGGGACCGAATTAATTAATTACTATATTCGGTTAATAAATATTTATTATATAATATATTATAAGAATATTTATAAGTTAAGTGATTTTTATATGCTATTTTATTTTAATTAAAGTAATTGGAGGTTGTAAGTTACTATTTAATAGAACCGGTATATATTTTACTTTAATAGGAATTAGTATAATAATTCCTATTAAAGTAAAATATATACTAATTCGAATATATAAATATAAAATTTATAATTATAATTAAAGTACTAATAAAAATTATTAAACGTATTGTAACCTAATAGGGCAATTACTTCTAATCTATTAAATTTCAATTTAAT
Organism: Copromyces sp. CBS 386.78; assembly: GCA_030685235.1. Taxonomy (NCBI): domain Eukaryota; kingdom Fungi; phylum Ascomycota; class Sordariomycetes; order Sordariales; family Sordariaceae; genus Copromyces; species Copromyces sp. CBS 386.78. The sequence continues at coordinate 20,615 of MU839090.1, forward strand.
AAATAAATTATACGCTAAAGTCTAGCCGGTCGGTATAAATTTATAAAACTTCGTAAGCGTTTCTTCTAATAATTTCTTCTACGAAGTCGGCTCGCGCTCTATAAATATATAGTCGTTGCCGGATATTTATATTAAAATAGCCGGGATCTTATTATATACGTTATTTAAATTATAAAACCTAGTATTTATTAGGTAACTATATATAACTAGCGTCGTATTATTATTAATAGCGTTCTTAATCGAATACGCTATAGTATTTTTATATTATTTAAAGGGCGGGTATTATAATTATTATAATTTATCGATTATAATAAGGTTACCGATATATAGCGTTTCCGCTTCCTTATTAGGTACGCGGTTCTTATTTGCCGCTATTTTACGTAGAGGTATCGTATATTAATTTTATTCCAATAGGAATCGTTAGCTAACGATTTATTTAAATTAAAATAGTATCGAATTTACTTTAATAGGAGTCGTTAACTAGCGATTTACTTAAATTAAAATAGCCGGGCAATTAGATAACAATTTAATTAAAGGAGTAGGAAGGAATAGAAATTAATTAAAAGAAGAAAGCGAAGAAGGGGTAAGAAGGAAATATTATAAATTATATTAATTTAATTTGGATAGCGCTTACTATAAGCTAGAATAGGTCTTTACTACCAGTTATAACTTAGGCGATAAAGTATTTAATAGCTTAATAAAGCTATTTAAATAAGTCCTAACTTACCTACCGTTTATAATTAGCTAATAAACAACTTTATAATAAATTATACTAAATAGATTAGGATAGCGCTAACTATTTAAAATAAAATAGGTCTTCGTTACTAATTATAAACTAAATAATAACGTACTTAATAAAATAATAAATAAATTAAAATAGGCCTTTATATACTTACTACGTAAAATTAATTTAAATTAGAATAAATATTATTACGAATATACTAGGTTTAATATTCGAAATTACAACGACGAACTACGAAGTAATTAGGCGATTTTAATAAGAATAAAATATAGCGGTCTAAACGGCCTACGGGGTTAGTATAGGGTAGGCTATATTTATATACTTACCGACGGGAAGACCCGTAAGAAGCGTTATATAATAGGTATTAAAGAATAGGGCGAACAGACTAATTTAAATGCAGTTTAGAACCGTTATTAATTAAATTATCCCGCTATTATAAGACTATTGCTTAGAGATTATAATTTAGAAAAAGAATTGAAACGAATTATAATCTTTAATATAAATATATATAAACGAGTAATTACCCCCCCTCCCCCCCCCGTACGAATATTTATATATTATTCCTTATAGGTATTTCGCGCCGGTATAAGAATACTATTTACTATCCTTATATATCGATATTATTATTACTTTTATCTCCGGAATTAAGGGTATTAAGTATTCTAATAATTATAATCGGGTTATTTTCCTCGTAATTAGAGAGACCGAAATATTCTCGATCTTCCCTACGCTCCGGCCGTACCTCTTTACTATTAAACTATTAGAAAATACCCGAAAATAATTTATATGAACTATTATATTATAAATTGGGTATATTAAAATCGGCAGGGTTCGAAGGGCTATAACGCCGCTATATAAACCCGTTTTTATATATAGTATATATATAGTAGATAATATTTATATTAATCGACGGATTAATATACCTACTACTATTAAGTTACCTAAATTCCGATTCGACTACTTTATAAATAGTTACGGTAAAGGGACTAATAGCCGATATCTCTATAAAAGTAAATTTTATATTGTACGTAGAATTCTTATTATATTTAATATTAAAGGTAAAAAAGCGATTAATATATTCTAACGTTAAATCTATTTCCTTCTATTTATTATTAATAATAGTATATTATATTAGCCTAAACTTTAGGATAGCTTTAAACAATTTATAATCTATAACCTCCAGACGTAAGAGTTAAAAGAAGTATAATATTTCAAACTTATAATTCGTACTCTTTCTACTATAGAAGAAGAATAGTAAATAATTAATAATCTGTTGGAATATACTATAATTACCGAATTAAATAGCGCAAATAAGAATAATCAGAACCCGGACGATATATAAATATTAATAAATACTACGGAATTATATATTAATACTACTATTAATAGTATTAATATTATAATTACTAGTATATCCTTCTAAAGTAAATACTTTATTATATATACTATTAAACTATATAAAAATATAAATAGGGCTAGCAATTTAAATAGCGGCCGCGATTATTATTTTTATACTTTTGTAACTAAGAGTAGTAGAGTCCAAAAAACCCTTATTTACGAAATTTCGAATAAAGAAAGCGAAAATTCTAAAATAAAATATATTATAAAAAAACCGTAATCTATAATAGAATTCAGTTTTGTATAGTTTTATTTTCTTCGTCCGCCTAAAGCCGTAAGCATCCTATTCTATAAGAGGCCAAAAATACTAAAATATTAAATTAATAAAGTTAAATTTAATATAAAAGAAAGTAGGGATAGAGACTATTTACTATTTACAATTGTATTCGGACTATACTTTTAATTATACCGAAATAATCTTCCGAATATATAATATTATCTTCTAATCGCTATAAATAAAGAAAAACCTATCGCTGAATTATTTCTATTTTATACTTAGAAAATTGAAAAATAATTTATTATAAAAGTAATAAACGTTAGTAAATTTACTTTTATTTTTATCGAGGGTAGAAGTCTAGAAAATAAAGTTTTTAAATATCTAATATCGCCGTACTTTAGAAAAAGGATAAATAGTAAAACTATTTTAATTAATAACCGGAAATAAAGATTGCAATCTTAATACTATAAGCGAATTAATAGTAGGACGAAACGTATATAGTATTAAAGCGAGTAAAGGAATAACCTAAACTTTTTAAAATAGAATAATAGGTTGGAATTAATATAATTAAAATAATTTAAGGATATCGGGACTATTTATTAATAAACAAATCGTAAAATTACGTATAATATCCTATCGACTAATACTAGGGCTCTATATAATATTAAAATAATTATAATTATTATAAATAACGATAAAATCGGGATTAAATATAACGTATTTAAAATTTTATTAAGAATATTAATTTAATTATAATAAATATTTAAAGTCCGAACTAATTATTATAATAATTATAAGTATTTTAATAATTATAATTATCCTACCGTATAAAATACAAATACTAAATTTAGCTAATATATTTTAAATACGCTTCGTAACGCCGTTTATACGTAAATAAAAGCCTATAATTTAAGAAAAGAAATCCGAATTACAAGGGGTACAAATATTTATAAGAATTATAAAAATTATATAAATATAAAGTAAAATAAATTCGTCGTAATAAGTTTATAGTTTATACTTTAATTATTAAGTACGCTAATACGATATTAAGCCTTTAAGGAGTAAATATAATTGAGGAGTACGTAATTGAAACTACGTTGTACTTTACTATATAATATTTAAAATCTACTATATACTATATAAATCTTTAATATTATACAGCGTATCGCCCCTAATTATAGAAGAAGTATTAAACTTCATAAATAACGAAAAAAGCTTAAAATTACCGGGCTATAAATTTATAATTTTAGTATTTTTGGGTTCGGGATATTATAATTCCGGGTTTCTAAATTAGGAATTAAAATTAATAAATTTAAAGTCGGTATTTCTAAATTTATTTTTATTATTCATTTATTTAGGGTTGCGTTTTCGGAAGAGAAATATTAATTCCCGACTAAATTCCCAATTAAGAATCTCTATATCGTACGAATTACTCTCATCCTTAAATCGGATAATAACGCTTTAATAAAAGAGAATTTTGCGTATATCTTTATTACATAAAGAATTAATAAATTCCTTAATATAAATTCTAAATAACCGATTATTATTTCGAATTACCTTTACCTAACTACGAATAAATTACTTTAATATTCCCCTCTTAAAGTAAAGGCGAAACTAATATTCTTTAATTTTATAAATTAAGGATTAATTAAAATTGTAATTATATTCCAGCAATTTAAAAATAATTAATAAAATATATAGAATAGGGGTAGGGGTCGGATTAGAAGTATCGAAGTTCGGAATAGGCGAATAATAAATAAAACTAATTTTAAAATTAATTAATTCGGATATAAGGTTAGGCGAATTAAACGTAAATATAAATTAGTTATTAGGTAAAAGCGGAAAGGGCGTTTCACAAAACGAAGGTTCCGTTATATTGGACAAATCGAATAAATCGGATATTATTGCCCGAATATATTTTATTCTAATCAAAATTATTCGTTAGGTAAGTAGTTAATTATAATAGGGGCAATTAATTTTATTTTAATTAGAGTAGATTTAGAGGTTATATTCGGATTAGAGTGAAATCCTCCTACAATTTTTTTATTACTCTATAACTAACGGTCAAAAAACGTAAAACCCGCTCAGACCTACTACTGTAGAAAGTAGTAGGTGGGGTCGCGAGTAGGGTTTCGGAGGCCCAGTTGAGTCTAACTGAGACTACCTTTGAAGATAGCTCCAGTTCCACTTCTGACATAGAATGCTAATATCTGATTATTCGTCGGTTAGGTGGATCCGCTTCGCCAGCCAACCGCCTCTCATAGTCCCTCTGAGAGTCGGGTTATTTACCTGTAACGCGCAACCTCTATAACGGTCAGATATCTACACATAACCGTAACTCCATTACTAGATTAGCTGTAAATATAATAAAATATACAAAATGAAGCTCTCAATTACCTGTATTCAATAGTGTATTTATTTTTATTGAAAAGATATCGTAATATGCGTTGTGGTATTTTAAGGTGTAAGTAGTCCGTATACTACACCTTATATTGTATATATTATATTACGATATCTAGCTTTTCCTCTTCCTCCCCCCCTTCCTTATTATTACTATTATTATTATTAAAATTAAAAGAATCGTCTAGCACTATAACGGTTACCTTTGTACGGCTTATAGGTACCCCCAATTTTTTACCCGCTATTGTAATAATTACTATAGCTTCCCTCTCCCCTTTATTAGAATTTATAGCCTTTTCCTTCCCCTTCTTAAATCTCTTTCTAGGAGGGTATAGTATTGAAGTAGATAGCCTAGCTAGTGTACCAATTAAGTAAGGGTATAAAACGGGCAATTCGCTAGGGATATTTATACCTTTATTACCTAAAAATATTTCGATCGACGAAATACTCCCCCTACGAACCTTTTTAATACGTTTTTTACTATACGTTTTAAAAGGTACGAAGTCTTTACATATTATAGGGAAGGTAATTTTATTAGTAGCTTTAAAACGAGCATCCTCCTTATCCTTAATACTAGTTAAGAAGGTATTTAAATCCTATTCTATTAATTAGGTAGCCTTCTTCTATACCTTTATTTCTAGTATATAATACGAATAGTCTGGGCCTTATTGCTACGCTAATTTATTTATAAATTGGCGGCGGGTATTATTTGTAATAGCTTCGTCCTATCCTTCTTTTATTTTAAATATAATATTGTACTTTAGGTAGTTTATAGTAATATTAACGAGATTGTTATCGTTAGGGATATCCTTATTACCAATTAATTTAAGCGTAGCTTTTTTCTTAGCTTTGACTTTATGCGGTAGCTACTATTTAAGATTAGGGTTCTTATCGAGGGCGACCTTTTTAATAAAGGCTATATTAGTTCGCTAAGTCTCTTTTAATCCCTCCTCTATATTAATTAGTCGTTTGGTAGTAACTTTAGTATTAAAAACCTCTTTCGAATATGCTTTATTATTAATAGCTACGTACTTACGAAAGTTCTACTTTTAAGCTTTTACTTCTATACGGCGCCTATAGAGTTCCTACTAGTTAAATAATAGTTTTTAAGAGTTAATAAATACCCGTAGAATAATTTTAATATTAGTAATATTATTCCGTAGTAGTAAGTTCGCTATATTAAACCGTTTCTAAATAGTTAGAAATTCGAAAGTACGTAATATTTTACGAAATGTAATAGTTTTAAAGTATTTAAAAAAGAAAGGTTCTTGCCGTACCTTTATAGTTTTACGTAATTAATTAAATGGTACGTTTAGTCTAAGTAGCTAGAACCCTATTTTCTCCTATCCTTTATAGATATTACTATGTATAAATCTAGCCTCTTTAACCTTCTTCTAATTATTTAGAAAGACTGTACAGTTAATATTAATAGCTCTACTAGCGATTTCATCTGCTAAAGCCTTCTAGTAAACCTTCTTAACTATTTAATAAACCCCTATATTAAGTAATCAAAGTATATAATTAGTATATAAGGGTAGGGTAAAAAGGATAATATCGAAGGTATTATAGTATTATAAGATATATAAATCTTTATAGGCTTTAAACCCATCTATAAATAATACCCTATATACCCTTAATTTTGTAATAGACGTAACGTTAGCTATTACCTTATCCCCTTTAGCCGGCTTTAGTCTTTTAAAGGGGGGCGGGCAATCTAGTAATAAGTTAAATTATTCGTCGATAGTATAGCTATCGAAGGAGGGGGACAATTTAAACGAATATTTATTAAAATATTTAATCTATTATAATATACGATGGGCATTATTATATTTAATTATAATATTCATAATAACGATATTTGGATTAACCTTGTAACTAGCCTGCATATTACCTTATACTTATAAATCGAATTAGTTAATTATAGTTAACGTTAATTATAATTAATTTACTATAATTTATACTTTAAATATTAAGAAAGATAGGATATTCTTTGCTGCAGTAGATATGGTATTAATAGTAGTAAGACTCTCCTTATTATTAGGGTTAAAAATAACCCTCTTCGTACAGGCTCTATTCTTTATAAAAAGTACTTATTTATATACTAATTAATATAGGAAAATATAGTAGATTAATATAGGGGGATATAAGTATATAATACCTTTATAACTCCCTTTATCTCCCCTACTTAAAAGGGAAATTCATCTATATTCTAGACATTCTCCTCTTTAATATTGAAGCTATTGTATATAATTTTCACCTCTTTAAACTAATCTTCGACGGAATTTAGTTGAACTTTAGCGCTTATCCTCTTTATATCCTTAAAATTGGCTACTTTAAATTCGAATTCTGGATACTATTTATACCACTCTATAGGCCACTATCTATAGATACTAGTAGAAGGAGGGCATACCTATTAAGTACGTAGTTAATTAGCTAATTTAATAAGAGATACGTTATTAAGGGGAAATAGGCTACACTCAGCGATCTAAACTATAATATTAAATACCTTGTCCTCCTCTACAATTAATACTAGCGGTCGATAGGCATCTATACTAATTAATAATAATTTCCCATCCCTAATAAGCATTACGTATTTCTTAACGATAGCTTCACTAACGTTAAACCGTTCCCCAGCACTTTTATACGTAATCTTTCCCTTATTTCTAGCCTTTGTATTGGCCTTTGACCATATAGTGGTAACCCGGGTAACCGTGGCGGTCTAGCCTGCAAGAAAGTAGCGGGCAGCCTTCTCGGCACAGGATGTAACGTCGTTATCAAAGATAGGCATAGTAAAAATATATGCAAAAGATAGAGTTTAACGAAACGAACAGATTAATACTATTCACAGTACGGTGCAATAAAAACTGGTGATATTGTTGTTGTATATAGATATCTAACCGTTATAGAGCTTGCGCGTTACAGGTAAAAAACCCGATTCTCAAAAGGATGAGGAGAGTCGGTTGGCTTGTTATGTAAGCGAGGCCCACATCAACCTAACCGACGAGTACTCCCAAATTCACCTCACAACTTCCTAGCCAACACCCTCAACCTCACATAACTATACATCCACCCTCCTCCCGGTTTAGCACAAACAAGCTCCAACACATCCACTACCTCCTTCACTACCTCCTCTCTCTCCTCCTCGCTTCCCAATGCCTGCAAAAACTGAGCAGCCATCAACCTCACCCAGCCCTCCACACCACCCACATCAGCATTCGTAGGCCTCCATTCCCTCTCGATTTTCTCAACCTTCCACCCGCCTACTTGCTCCTCCATCATTCGTTTAATCCACTCCTCATCCGGGAAAAACCAGGGGTCGATATCCTGCGCTTTCTTCAACCCGACTCTTCTGCCGACGGCCGCCAAAAGCGTGGCCCGGATCTCGGACACGTTGCCTAGTCCGCCCATCTCAAAGGCAAACGTGCCGCCGGGGGCAAGCACGTTGCGGACGCCTTGGAAGAAAACTTCGCGCTTGTCTTCGGGACGCAGGATCCAGTGGAGGGCGGCGTTGGAGAAGGCTTTGTTGAAGCGGACGTAGTGGAGGTGGGTTTTGGTGATGAGGGAGGTTGCATCGAGGACTGTGATAGCACATTCTGTTAGGAAAAAGTGTGATTTTACCACGCCTTGAGTTGCGGCAGTCACTTACCCTCAAACGTGCAGGTATTCCTCAAGTGCGCATCATCCGCCGCCTTTTTCTGCGCAGCCTCAATCATGGCTTTGGAGCTGTCCACGCCGTGCAAGCGGCCTCTGCCCCCTTCGAAGACTTGGGCAATCTCAAAGTCGAGAACGCCGTCTGTGTGAGAGAGAAAATTTCCGGTTTGTTAGTGCCTCCTCGTCTGTAAGTGTCTCTCTCGGGGGAGCAGAAGACTCACCTCCGCAACCGATATCAAGAATCACATCGTCTTTCTGGGGGTCAAGCCACTGGACGATCTTCGTTGCCAGCTTGGGGACGAAGGAGGCTGCGGATTGATAGGCCTGTTTATCTCTCGATTTGTCAGTTGCTTATTCACGTCAATGCCATTACCGTAAGACGAAAGATTGCGGTTGTTCAGTGACGAGCACATCACCTCTGAGGACCAGTTGTCCTTGTTCTGCTGGGATGCCATGATGTCCAGGGACGGTGGTTGACGACGGGGTGTTTTTGGGGAAGAAACGGGAAGAGGAAGCCGAGCAGATCCAGTGGGAAGAGTCAGAGTTTTTATACCCGACCATTCGCCCTCGTTCTATCATCCCAACCCCACGCACTGTTGTTTGAGAAAGATTACTACCATAGGCCAAGATTGGATGAGAGAGGCAGCAAGACTGGATGAGAGGGGTCCGATGTCGGCGATTGCCCTCACATCTATCTGTCTACGAATTGAGGTGGGCTGCAGGTGGGAAACTGCATGGAAGAAACGTTCCCTCGTCTTAAAGAAGAAGTTCAAACCGAAGATGAATCTCGCATTTCATTAAGTTGGATGGAAGTGGTCCATATCCGCCGATAATTGCTGACCATATCCGCTAGTTGGTTGAGTTGGAAGCTTCAGCAAAAAGTCCAATCCTGTAAGTCCCCCACCACCCCCAACGCTATATACTCTCGTTGATATGTCATAGCCAACTCCCATTTAGATAGAATCACATCCAATGATCATGAGAAGTCTCTCTGACCCGAAGCCCGCCCACCTCCGCCATATACCCGGCGCCCTACTTCTCATCATTTGGTCCTGAAGACGACGCATGTGTTGTTCTTTGCAGGCTTCCTAATCCACGACGTTGTCCAACAGCTTCGGGTCAAACAGCTCGTACTTGTCCTCTCCCAGGGCATCCTCAACCCTCTTCATTACCGCCAGGACCTTCTCTTCTTCCAACCGGCGGCCAATGACCTGCACACCGACCGGAAGACCATGCATGCGTTCGGCATCATAGTACTTGTAAGCTCTGGCTGCGATACCGTTCAGCCTCCTGTGGTTGAAGGTGCTCGGGAGCTTGTCGAGGGCACTGTTGACATGCGTAACGGGAATGACGCCGGCTGTGTAGTCGAGCTGTTGGAGAGAGAAGGTTTTGGTCAGTGAGGTTCTTCGGTTGGGAAATGAAGACACTGTGGGAAACTTACCAAGTTGAAAAGGAAGCAATATCCGCAATTGCTGAAGGTGTCCTTCGAAGCATCTTGAGGGATCGCAGGCAGCGCATTCGGCGGTGAAATAAGCACGTCAAACCGCTTCCGGTTCCAGTACTCGAACCACTCGGCCCTATACGCCTCTCTCTTCTTGACCTCGCCCCAGTTCTCCGCTGCCGAGATGGGCCTCGTCTGCTTCACCAGCTCTGCCCAGAGGTTATCCCTCCGGATGTACCTTACCCACAGGTACCCCAAATACCGGACGATGCTCGGCCACTTGCCAAACGACAACAAGCTCGCTCCCGTATCCAACCACTCACCAAACCGCCTGTACGAATTAAACCACCACCCGCCATCGGCATTCAGCAACAACGCCCCCATTCTCAACGCCTCAAACATATCCGGCGCATCATCCATCTCCACAATCTCATGCCCTTCTCTCCTCAACGCCTCCTCCACCATCTCCAATGCCCGCTTGCACGCCGGACTCGGATCAACCACCCTATCTGTTCTCAGCACACCTACCCTCAGCTTCCTCCCCTTATCCGCGTACTCCTCCACCACCTCTTCCCTCCACGCAAGCGGGTGAACAGAGTGATCGTACTTCCACGGCTTCATCCCAATCACCGCCCTAGTGAAGTAGCTCAAATCATCCAGCGTCCTCGCCATAGGCGAGTAAACACTAGGCACTCCCTCCTGGCCAGGCATGCTGGTCAGGATGCCCGCCTTGGGCCAGCGGCCCGTCGCGCACCTCAGGGAATAGCACCCGCTGAAATGGGCCGGTACCCTGACGCTTCCCGCCACGTCGCTACCGATGCCGATGCGTCCGCCACAAGCCAGGAGCGCCGACTCGCCGCCCGTCGAGCCACCGGGCGAGTACGCCTTGTTGTACGGGTTCATGCAGCGGCCCCACACATCGTTGGTGCTTTCGTAGCTGAGCAGGGAGATGGGCAGGTTGGTCTTGACGTAGGGGACGGCGCCGGCGTCTTTGAGGAGACGCACCATCGGCCCGTCTCGCGGGTTGTCGGCTTTGTTGCCGACGAAGGAGGAGTACCCGACTGTGGTGTCGAAGCCCCCTACGATGATGGTGTCCTTGAGACTGACGGGGATGCCGGCTAACGGGCCCTGGAGATTGATTTCTTTGGAGTTTTTGAGAGAGTCCTCGGCGGCGGAGATGAGAACCTCGGTCAGGCAGTTAGTTTTGAAGTGGGCTCTGACGGCAACCTTGCCGTAGGTTCGGAGGACGGAGAGTGGTGAGATGGCATTGGACCGGATATCAGACACGAGCTCGGTGATGGGCTTGTTAATGGTGTCGAGGTCTTGGTCGGACAACGCGGTGTGGTATTCTGGACCAAGCGAGGAGATGCGTTCTTGACGCTCGGCTCGCTTGGATGTACTATTTGAAGGTGTCTAAGATTAGCAAAAAATGCCACATCCATTTTGATTTCGAAGGTCTAAAGAGAGAACAAGGTTCTGAAGAGGGTAATCACGAAGGGTACTACTTACCAGTCCCGCTTGTGGCGGAGGTAATCCGAGAGGAAACTCATGTTGTCAACGTGCTTGCTCGCTGCTCACTGAGCTTCCATAGGTATACAAGCTCTTTGAGAAGAATCTAAAACAAGACCCAACGATCTCGCTGTATCGGTGCGGTGGACGTTGCCAATGTTGATATGTCCTTTAAGCGAGGCCGAGTTGAAGGCGCGGGGTTGATATATGGAAGGTAAAGATAGTATGAAGCTATCCAGACTCGATCCAAGGTTTTATACAAGGCAATTTCCAACGAGGAATATGTGAGATGAGATGAGGCCGGTGTAAATGATTCGGGTTACACGTAACAGAAGTGAGGTGCAAGTTGTCAAGAGGAGGCCCAACACCTCCCCCCTTACGCGGGGGGGGGTGACTGCTCTCTTGTTTACCTAAGTGACAACGGTCAAGCCAATGGCGGGTACCTTGGAGCTGTTTGATTGAGGAAAGGGAAACTGCAAGGGAACCCGAGGTCCTACCTATCTGAGACAGGTAAGGTAGTTACACTTCTGTAATTGGACTGAGCTTTATCTCCCTATCGGCGTTTTGGGCCAAGCGTAAACAAAGAGGGCCATTCAGACATTGTTCTTGTTAATCTTCCCCGCGTTTGTGAACGCACGTGTGGTACGTTCGGTTACCGGTCACCGGTGCTTATCCAAGAAGTCTTAAGCCGACCCCGTCCATCAAGGTTCCTCCGGCGTACCTTCCGCTCCCCAGATTCTTGCTCCTGCCGAATCCATGTTCCACTACGGAAGTTAGGTGAAAGCAGACCAGGGATGATCGTATGTACTTACCTCTAGATAGTATATAGGAAAAGTCAGACAATCTCGTTTTACCTTCCATTTGCAATGGCTGGCTTTAGTTGATATCGGGAATTATTATGTAAGTGTTCTGGGCGGCTCAATAGTTAACGTGGGTGGATGTACTTAAGCCGTCCCAAGCCGAAACCTCCGCATCGGCGAGCCTGTAAGCAGGTGGATACTAGGTATAATATCACAGTCGACTGTCGTAGCACAGTAAATAATCTCCGGGGTTGTCTAACGATAATAAGAAACCTCCATATCACCCATCCGTGGATGGTAGAAATCGTGGAGTAGCTGACATCTCAGTCTGCCCAAAGTAACACCCACCACCAAACAGATCCAAACCACCATTAAAAACTGTAGCTTCCGTAGTCAAACGTTCTGTATTCTTCACCCAATATGAGCCCTGCCAACACCACTGTAGATGCAATAACAAAATGACCTGGCCGCTGTTGCCTGAACCAGATGAAGAATGTGAAGAGAACCAAGATTCTCCCACAATGGGCAGCGAAACGACAAAAAAAAATAGGACCGAAATTTCAAGCCATCCCCCCTTTCCGTTCTCCTCCTCTTGCATGCTTTTCTATCTTCCATCGAACGCCTAGCCATGAAGTACACGCTCTGTCTCAGCACATGCCGTAGATACCTATTTGTGAAAGGATCCGCGGTTTGTGCCAGATCCGTGCGACAACGAACGCCTGGCGACCTACGCCTTAGGCACGTCACTGCTGCTGGACCCGTTGGCCGTAGACGTTGCTCCTCCGCTGACCAAGGTAGGCGCAATGCGTCTCCGTTTAATTTGCTGGCTATTCTCCGCGTTACTTGCCTCGCGAGAATCGCTTGACTCCCTCTTCAAGCTAGTGGAACCAGCACCACCGCTCGAACTCTGCGGCGTCTCGGGAGGGGTCACAACGGGCAAGCCGGTAACCTTGCCTGAATTGGTGGCAGCGATGCTTGGCACTTGGCCAGAAATAAGCGGTGGGTTGCTCATAACCCCGCCTTGTGATGTAGAAGCCTGAGTAATGGCAGAACTAGTCGAGTTGGATCGCGCCGGTGAAGGAGGTGGTGGATTGACGAAAGAAGCAGCCCCAGGTGGAGAAGGCGCCGTAATGGAGCTCGCGGAGTCCCTATGGCGATGACCGGTGCCGTTATGAAACGGTGATGGGGGCGCAAATACCCCCGAGGGATTGGGAAGAGGCGTGTTCTGGTTCGATGAGGCTCCTCCAGACGACACTGAATGTCGTGGGCCAATTTCTCCAGTATACAGCGTACCCAGCTCTCCAGGCAAGAAAGACAGAGTGGAACAGAACCCATCCGACGAAGATATCAGCAAGGTCAAGCCATCAGTCGACCTAAAATATGTGTTAATTTACAGAGGCTCGAGGAAGGGAAAGGAATAGCTTACCAGGTGAGGTCCGTGAAAGTAGCGCAGTGCAAGTTGCTCACAACGCAGATAGGTGTATGTTGCTGGGTATCGTATAGAAGCACCGAGTCTTGAGTGGCTACAGCATATACCATCCTATAAGGCAGCGCGAATGCCGACTTCGGTCCAGGGCTCTGCACGGGGGCGTCCGATCCTGAAGCCGAGCTTTCGGTGGGCACAGGAGGTGGTGGTGGCTCCATCACTGACGGAGCTGTTGAGGGCTTCGCTAGTGGTTCAGGAAGTGAAGGTATCGGCTCCTCGGCCGATGAAGTATCAATGGTGATGTGCTTGGTGATGGGTGGTGACTGTCTCAGGGTGTAAATGATTGGGGAGCATCTGACGGCGACAGACGGCTTCTTGTGCCCGGGTAAATGGGCAATGGGTGGCTTGTTGATGCCACCTCGCGTGTATATGTAGACCGTATTGATGACCTCGTACGAAGGTTTCCCGCCATCCACCTGATGCTGGGTCTGATACTGACCAGCAGGTGTCAAAAGCAGACTGCCGTCAGGTGTGAAGGTGAGTCTCCGGAAAAAGGAAGTAAGAGTCTCGTTAGCATACAGACTGGCATTCTTCATGCCCAGGCCATAGCTCGAAGAGTGCGGTTTGGGAGAAGCCTCAATAGGCATAACAGCTGGCAAAGGCATGGACGGTGCGGGTGAGACTGATCGCCTAGACGAGAACGATGATCTCCGGCTATGGCTGATGACACTGGGAGGGTTCATAGGCAGGGCCATCGAAGTGGGAGTACCTGGGATGGAAGGGTTTGGGGATCCAGCAACAGCACTGGGATCCAGGGATGTAAAAGCGGACCGGTTCCCGAACTCGGGCGGAGCTGGGCTGTGAGAGGATATCCTGCGAGGAGGGAGATCTGTTTTGGCGTGGCTGGCAATCTTTGGTGGCTTGTCGTCGTGGTTGTTGGTGAGTGTATACTGGCCATCCTTTGTCCGGAGTGAGTAGATATGTACCGATCGATCGGAAGATTGTGTTGCGATGTACTCGTTCAGAGGATCCCATGTAACGCCCTGGACGTAATGGCTATGTTCGGCGATCTGGCGCACGAGGGTGCCCGTCGAAGCGTTATAGATGCGCGCAACGTTGTCCATGCTGCCAATGATGAAAAAGGCAGCATCCGGGGACCAGGCAAGATCGTAGATCTCTGTGCCCAGGGACCGGCACATGTGCTTTGTCCTCCATGTTTCCTTGTCTTCAAGGCCTTCGTTTCCGAACGTCGCGTGGTGAGTGTCTGATGGAACCCACAAGATGACATTGCCGTCGTCACCAGCAGAGGCAAGGAGTTCACCTGAAGAAAAACGAGTTAGTATGCGAGGAGGCGAGCCAAGGATCTGGAGATCCATGGGGGGCAAAGGAAACGTACCTTTGGGGGCCCAGCGGACGACGTTGACTGCTTGTGTATGTTTGGAAAGGGTTGCTAGATACTCGACCCTGCGATCCTCACCATCCTCCTCTATTCTCCATAGCTGTCACAATCATTACAATCAGTATGGGCCCAAAGACCTAAACGCGAGAGCGGGGCAGAGCAGATTGCATACTCGAACGTTGTTATCTCCGGCGGCGGTAGCTAAGCGGCCCTTGCCTCCGGGTTCGAAATGGGCAGAGTAGATGGGATACGGGTTGTTATCATGGTGCCAGTTGATGATTAACGGAGTGGCTTTCATTGTGGCATATAGTCGGCTGAAGCACAAGACGGGTTGAAAGAAGGTAAAGGACGAAAAAGTGGTGTTGAGTAAGGCGCAAGGTGTGGCCGGGGCAAGTGGAATTTATTTCAGTCGGCAACGGCACCACTGTCCGGGGAAGGTCTGGGGTTTTCTGATCGGTCTGGGGTTCTGTCCCGTCGTTCGTTGGCTCGGCGATGGGATGCGTGTCGTGTGAAGTGCGGCGGCCGTGCAAGTGCCCTGCGCTGCGCTGGGTGCTCGAGGATAGCAGGTCAAGCAGGTATAGGTAGCAGCCGCTGGGACAGACAGCGATCAGAAGGCTTCGATGGGTGAGGAGCTGGGAGCTCAACCGATTGATCTTTGGTCAATTGAGCTGGCCGAAGAAATCAATCGCCGTGTTTCTGATGGACGAAATTGAAAGAGCACATGCAGATGTGGGAAAAGCAACTGAAGCTCATTTCAAAAAAGAATTCGAGGTTTGGGTGGTAAGGTAGGCGGAGGTGGTGGAATAGCTCCCGTTGGAGGTTGTTCCACGAGGCCTGTGCGGAGCTAAGGTAGCTAGCGCGTTAATATTGGTTGGATTGGATGTCAGACAGTTGACCGGAACCTTAGAAGGGCGGCACCAGTGTAAGAAACAGCCCCTGGCGGGACGGGACTGGGCAAAGAGGAAGCTAAAATGCTAGTGCAAGTTGGTCTTGGCAGGTACTTCTCCTGATGAAGAGCAATGAGTTCGTTGTCCGGAATTGATGCCATTCACAGCACGTCTGACGATGAAGCAATAATAGCGGCAAAGAGCTCGGTTCAGAGAACTTGCGTTAGGATTTGATGAAGAGATAACTTGATCGGTCGGGCAACGTGAAAGGAAGGTACCTACGATTAGAGCGCGGTGCAATCCAATGGAAGTGGACTGAAGTGAAGGCGGGACGTGCCTTCCTCATGGCCTGAGTACAGCAGCTGCATTGCACTTGCTCGACAGTTGACACTGAGGCTGGCATTGACAACCCGCCTTGAGGTTCTAGCGAGCAATGGCCCCCCCACCTTGCACGATCCCTTTCACTTTAGGTAGGTTCGTTGCGGGAAAGAGGGAAAGAGCTGAGGAGGTGCACTGGCTATCATCTGACCATGTCATCGCGTCGAACAAATCGACAAGCTTTCAACCACAAGAACCTGGAACCGTGTTCTGCCCGTTCCTACACCTGCTCCTGCATGCCGCAATCAGCAAGTCTCGGGACCACTCTGTACACAGGACACGGTCCTGTCGACACTTGACAGTCTCAAGGCTGACCTCTTCACGCCCAGCCAATCGAATAAAGATTGCCTCTTCACAGCGTCGGGGCCTTGATCCCGAACCGTGACACTGTCATCAACGGGAGGCAAGACCTGAGCGGATGATACCTCGACTAAGTTTTCCGGAATGAGCACACCAACGACCGAGGCCAGACTTTCTGGATGTTCCGTCGTTCTTGTCCCCTAAAAGTCACACCAGATCTCGATCTTCCAGGGTCCAATCAACCAAGTGAGCACAACCAAGTATGAGCTGAATAGGCCAGTTCTAGAAAGAGCAAGAGATCCGCTTACAATTTTCAGTTCGTCCCTCATCTGAACGAGCTGGGCTCACCGTATCCGGTTCAGCTCCCTCCCTGAACTGGAATTCGGAATCAAGCTTCATTTGACGGCAAATGATGGACAGCAGTGCTTCTCCGAGGCCGGCTCTCAGATCGAAGATGTCGGCGACAACCACCTTGTGGCACCGAGAAAAAACCACATAGGGCCCGGCGGCTCTTTATACAATCCGGACTCAACATAAGAAATTTCTAAAATCACCTCTTATGGCTCAAATTTCGGTGACCGTCATCGAGAGATCAGAACACGGCGAGTGTCCGATCCAATCGCATCTATTCCCAATCCTCCTAGTCGTGGGGGGTTCATCTATCACCACCCCGATGGGATCAATTTTGGGTTTAGAACGACCTATACTGGGCAGAGTCCGAAGGTAGAGGGTCCGAGCTCACTAACAGCTTTCGTGTACATCTGCATTCAAATTTGTTAGTGCTTTCCGTTTCCCATCGGTCACCATAGCCCGTTATCTCGTCGGTATTTTGACAACTTCTTCCCAACACTCTTAGGTCATCCGCCAGAGGGAACTAAAGGAAAGAACTTGGAAGAGACGGTGCAACCATCAGATACCCAAGCTGGTGCTTCGTAGAAAGCCACAAAGCCCCCATCAGCAACCACAATGGATAAGAAGGTGGTGATGGTGAGGGGAAGACGTTGAAAGAGTCACCGGCGAAGCAAAGAGGTTATCAACCCATCGGCTTACCACCTTACCGCCTTGTTGGATGTTACTCTATGCTTATTTGCGGAGATAGTGTCACGCAGAGAGGCTGCTCGATCGTTCAGGTATGTCCCCCACACACCCCTCCCCTTACGTAGCGTTGTAGTGCATCTACATAGTATGCTATCACATTTCGAGCCAACATGGGTTGAGCTGATGCAAAAGCACATCCCTTCTGGCTTGAATTCATCTATTTGGTTGAAGAGGCTGTCTTCCAGGATCATCGTCTTACTTCGAAACCAATCTCGCATGCTGTCTGACTTGATGGCTTCACCAAGGTACTGTGATAATCAGATGTCTCGGCTTGTTTTGCCTCAACACCATGGAATGTTTATCAGAGCATCACATTATAGGCAGGTTGACCAAGCTTACTGCTGGCACCGAACTGGGAGCCAAACCATACGGATCTGACGAGAGCCATCAGGAGTGGTTCTGTGATGTTCATTCGCCGCACGGCTCAGGGACCCGAGACGGTTATTTTATTAGTTTCCGTGTCAACGCCACGACGAATATCTAGGTCTCATGAGTTGCTGGCTATCGAGACTTTTGGCGCAGTGAATATCATCCGCGCCTATTCGAGAAATTGGCGACAACTGCGGCAGCTGTCAGGTACGGACACCCGGAACTCCGAAGCCAGGCAAGCGTAAAAATTGAAAAACATCACGGAAAAGCCACTTACACGCGGAAATCACATCAATCTTTGATACGAACAAAAGGCGTGTGACCGTCTCGGGAATCTCCTAGGCGACAACTCGGCCATGATGCTTCGACGAGGATCCAGTAATGGCAGCTTGCTCGTATCTTCAGAATTACGGTTTCGAAAACTCTTGCACATAAAAGCTTGTTTCCGTGGATCACGCCTGTCCGTCGTTATGGACAACCTGGGCATTAGTGTAGACAGGTGAGTTGCCGGAGATCCGCCAAGCCAAAAGTCAGAATGACGATGTCAAGTTGCGCCGCATCGTTGCAGAATGGCGTATCGCAGCGGTACATACCTGCCGATCCTAGCGAAGAAAATCCAGTGTCGTAGCATTTCCGGTGGTTGAGGCTGTCTTTTGCCCCGACAGCAACAACTACGGCTGCATATCACTTTTGCGCTGGTCCCTTTCTACCCTACATCTTGGACAGTAAATCCAAGTTAAAATCCGGGGAGGATTTGCTGCCTTGAGTGAGTCACATCAGATATCTCTCCTGCCTTTCTAGGTAGAGGGCAGGTTCGAGTCTGTACCAGGCTGGGCAATCCGTCCTCCTGTCAACGTTGCGTTGAAGGCATGGCGGGATGTACGGCGTAGCAGCATCTCTATGTGTATGCAGTATGTATGGATGCATGCGGTGTACCTACATCACTACATGGATTCCCTGCGTGGGAGTAGAGGTGGTTTGAATGGGTTATAGTGCCCGGTCCGTCATCTCACACCTCCCTTGAGCCCAGGTTCTCGACATGTTCGCCATGTGAGTCAAGACAACAATTTCTTTTCCGTCTCCCACCCGAACGATGACGGATGAACCCATGCTGCTGGCTGCTATACACCCAACACACTGCGGGGTTCGTTGCATTCAGAAGGGCTGAGTGTGTCCCGATAACTCTGATACCCTTGTGCTGACAGGATGCCAGCCAACTCTTTTTCTGATGTAAGTGTAAAAGTCGGGATTTGAGTTTGTTCATAACGATTAGTTTTGTTTGGGTCAGCGCTTGTGTGTCGTTGGCTGTCACTGCTGAATGGCTTACACAAGCAGACGCTGAATGAATGAATCCTCCTGCCTTTTGCGTCCGAGTGGATCGCCGGTATTAGTATTGATAGCGGATTGGGCCAATCTCCGTGCGTCAATCGGAGGATTCGCCGCTCTTCAACTTTTTTTTTTTTTTTTCCACACGCCCTCCCTCTTGACAGAGGTGTCTATCTAGATAGACAAGAAGTATCTTAAGTATCCGACCGCCTTCACTTTCTTTCTTTGACTGTACTCTTTATCTTTCTGTTTTTTTTTTTCCCTTCCTTTCCTCCTCTTACCAAGATCTGGTGGATGGTTGAGAACGCCTCAACGCTGAGCTCAGGCCCCATCCCTCCCCCATTCGACAAAATTCCATCAGTTTGGTTGTCGGTTTTCTTTCTCTCCGACATCAAACAAAGTGCGAGGGGCGCTGGTGCAAGACACAACGCGCACGAAGATCCGGTCACAAAGCCTGTTGACCGTATCGCCAACCAGCCGCGCGTTACCGAGGATTTGTGTGATCTCGTACAAAAAAAAATAAACACAAAATCTAGCTGGCCATGTCACGCAATGAATCCCGTTTTGCAGTGGTCGTGACCGGCCTTGCCCTCGTTGGCCTCGGCTCTTTGCCTGCTGTGTCCGGGTTCGTCCAACGGTTCAGAAAGCGCGAGGCACGACAGGATGTTCTCTACGAGGATGCCGACGGCAAGGCGACCGTCGAGTCCCAAAGAGCCTATTCGGCCAAGGTCCCGAAGACGGTGATCGTGCTCTCTGCCGCTGCTGGCTTTGCCCTCTCTATCGCTATTGCACTGCTTTCGACAAATCAGAAGACCAGTTCGTTGCACGACTGGCTGTCTACTGGAGCATGGGTACGATCCTGGCCTTGGGCTTGTTGTTTTTTGTTTCAAGGTAGCTGACTTTGGATTGTAGGGTGCATTACTGTTCCAGGCTATCACGATAGCCTCTTGCAGAAAGTCGGTGCAGGCCTTTGATCTCGGCATCTACTCGTTCCTGTCCTCCGCCGTTCTGAGTGCCATTCTGTTTGTCCAGGGTGCTGATGCTTCAGAGTCTCTCTGGGATCACAATCGCACCTTGTTTGTCCTCCGTGCCGTCGAGTTGGCCCTGGCTGGATCTCTTGCAGTTTCCAGCTTGTCTATTCCAAGGAGACCCGAAGTTTATATCGATGGAGAACCGGTTGATCCGATGTTTACCGTGTCAGCTCTCAGTCGGTTCACGTACGCCTGGCCCAGCAAGCTTCTGGATCTTGCGGTTAAGAAGAAGGATCTCGACTTGACCGACCTCAATAGGCCCGACCACTTTTGCCGAGCTGCAGACACTTCGGCCGACTGGAAGCGCCGCAACTACCGCCATAACCTTTGGCTGAACGTGATTCTCGCCCACAAGAAAGCCTTCTCCTTGCAGTGGGCTTTGACACTCTGCACGGCCTTTCTGAACTTCTCCCCCCAGTGGGTGATTTTGCAGCTCTTGCGCATTTTGGAGAATCCCCAGGTTGGGAGCAGCTACGGGTTCGGTGTCTGGTACTGGGTTTTCTTCCTCGGTGTGGCCATGATTGCTCAGTCCTGGGTGGAAGCCTACGTTTTCTGGCTCTCGTGGACCGACCTTGCCATCCCCATTCGCGCTCAGCTCTCTGCGCTCATCTTTGAAAAGTCAATGCGGAAGAAGGATGTCAAGGGTGCCGGAAAGGCGAAGGAGAAGAAGGCTACCGAGGCAGGCGAGCCCCCCGTCGCTGGCCCAACAGGAGAGGGAGCGCCAGCCGATGCGCCGCCAGCCGAGCCGGAGGCTGAGGCCGAGGATGACTCTGATGGGCTCAAGAAGGGCAAGCAGAACACCGTGAACCTGATTGGTGTCGATGCGAAGCGGGTCTCGGACTTCTCTACCTACCAGAATATGTTCCCTGGCAGTTTGTTCAAGCTCATTGTGTCGCTGACCTTCTTGACCAATCTTCTGGGTTGGAAGGCTCTTCTGGCGGGCTTCTCTGCAATGGTTGCTATCATGCCAGTGAACATCCGTTTCTCCAAGAAATATTCTGCCGCTCAGGATAAACTGATGAAGGTCAGAGACGAGAAGATGGCCGTCGTTACCGAAGCCCTCCAGGGTATCAGACAGATCAAGTTCTCCGCTTTGGAGCCCGAATGGGAAAACAAGATTGGCTCAGTCCGAGAAAAGGAACTTGGTGCGGTCTGGAGTGTGTTCATGGCCGACACGGCCCTCCTTGCCTGCTGGGTCACCAGTCCTATCTTGCTTTCGGCTATTTCTTTGGCCGTCTATGCCGCTTTGAATGGTGTCTTGACGCCATCCGTTGCCTTCGTCAGTCTGGGTGTCTTTAGGGGTCTCGAAGTGACGCTGTCGGTCATTCCTGAGCTTACAACCGATCTGCTGGATGCGTGGATTTCGATCAAGCGTATGCAGGAGTACCTCAACTCTCCTGAGGTGACGACCGTCTCCCAGGATGCTGAAGAGGTGTCATTCCAAAACGCTTCTGTCGCCTGGCCTTCGGACGAGAATATCGACGAGGAGGACAGGTTCGTTCTCCGCAATATCAGTGTCACGTTCCCCAAGGGGGAGCTATCGGTCATCTCCGGCAAGACTGGAACAGGAAAGAGCTTGATGTTGTCTGCTATCCTTGGCGAGGTTGACGTCCTTGAAGGCAACTTGTTTGTACCTAGGGCACCTTCACTGGCTGATCGCCACGATGACATGGCCAACAAGGACAACTGGATCATCCCTTCGGCCATCGCCTACGTAGCCCAGATTCCCTGGATCGAGAACGCAACCATCAAGGAAAATATTCTCTTTGGACTTCCTTTCGACGAGGAGCGCTACAGGAAGACCGTGGAGGTATGCGCACTAAAGAAGGATTTGGAAATGCTCTCGGATGGTGAAAACACGGAAATCGGCCAAAACGGTATCAACCTCAGCGGTGGCCAGAAATGGCGTATCACTCTAGCCAGAGCCATCTACTCCCGGGCTGGCATTCTCGTCCTCGATGATATCTTCTCGGCCGTTGACGCCCACGTCGGCCGCCACATCTTTGACAAGTGCCTCAACGGTGTTCTGGCCACTGGCCGCACCAGAATTCTCGTCACCCACCACGTTGCCCTCTGCGAGCCCAAGACCAAGTACCTTGTCGAGCTTGGCGATGGCCGTGTCTTGGAGGCCGGCTCGGTTGCCAAGCTGCGCGAGGCGGGGACTTTGGACCAGATTAAGCGTCATGAAGAATCCCCTCAGGAAATCGAAGCCGACGAACAAGCCGCCACTGCTGTGAACTCTGATGACTCTGTCGATGGCGATGAGGAGCAGGCCGAGGCAGATGCCAACGCTCTGAAGAAGATCAACTCCAAAATCGCCGCTCGCAAGTTCGTCGAGGATGAGGGACGCGAGAAGGGAGCTGTCAAGAAGCAGATCTATTACCAATATCTTCTGGCCAGTGGAGGCTGGAGTTACTGGACCATCGCTCTCGTTGTTTTCGTTGTCGTCCAGGCGTTCAACATTGGGCGATCATGGTGGCTCAAGATTTGGACTGGAGATCACGAGGAGCAAGCTCTTCACAGCCAGCATATCCTCAGTGGTTCGACTGGTGAGCAAGGCTTCGCTTATGGCTCTGGCTTTCAGCAGACATCTCTTCACACGATGTCTGCTCCATCGATCACCAGTCATAACAGCCTCACCTACTACCTCAGCATCTACGTCCTTCTGGCCCTGATCTCATCCATCGTCGGTACACTCAAGTTCCTCTATGTCTACATTGGCTCCATTCGTGCAAGCAGGGGCCTGTTCCAGCAACTTAACTTCACCATCCTCCGCGCCCCCATTCGCTGGCTCGATACCGTACCTGTCGGTCGCATTTTGAACCGTTTCACGTCAGATTTCAACATTATCGACTCACAAATGGCCAACTCGGTCAGCTTCGGCCTCAACTCTTTTTTGAACCTGCTCGGCGTTATTGTTGCAGGTCTCTTTGTCTCCCCGTACATTGTCCTGCTTGCTGGTGTTTTGTTGTTCATCTGCCTCTACTATGCGATCCGGTACCTCGACGGTGCTCGTCCGGTCAAGCGGCTGGAGAGCACCACCAAGTCACCCGTGTTCGAGCAGTTCGGCTCCGCGCTCTCTGGTGTTGCCACCATTCGTGGTTTCGACAAGTCTGAAGGTTACATCAGGCGTATGTACCGCAAGGTGGACGATTACTCTGTGGCCACATGGCATCTCTGGCTTTTCAACAGATGGATGGGTTGGAGAATGTCGCTTGTGGGCTCCTTCTTTGCCTCCTTCGTCGCTATCCTCATTCTGGTCACCCCTGGCATCGATTCGGCTCTAGCTGGCTTCGCGCTCGCTTTTGCTTTGGAGTTCTCCAACTGCGTTATGTGGACGATTCGTCTATATGCCAACGTTGAGCTGAACATGAATGCTGCCGAGAGAATTGTCGAGGTAGGTTTCGAACTCCCGTCTCCCACCTTATCCTGCTTGTTTTTCACTAACTCGGCCTGATTTAGTATGCCTCCCTCCCTACCGAGTCCCTCGAAGGCATCACCCCACCGGCCGCCTGGCCCACGGACGGCCGCATCGAAGTCAACAACCTCGTCGTCAGCTATGCCCCCGACCTCCCTCCGGTACTCAAGGGCCTGACCTTCAGCGTCAACCGCAACGAGCGCATCGGCGTCGTCGGCCGCACCGGCGCCGGCAAATCCTCACTCACCCTCGCCCTCTTCCGCTTCCTCGAGGCTCGCTCCGGCAGCATCCACATCGACGGCATCGACACCTCCACCATCAAGCTGCACGACCTGCGCTCCCGCCTGGCCATCATCCCGCAGGACCCCGTCCTCTTCTCAGGAACCGTGCGCTCCAATCTCGACCCCTTCAACCATCAGACCGACGCCGAGCTGCGCGAGTCCCTCGAGCGCGTCCATCTTGTTGGCGATAGCACCTCCACTTCCGGGACCGCCACCCCTGCACCAGAGGCCTCATCCTCTTCGGCCACTGGCGGCATCCAGAACAAGAACACCAACATCTTCAAGAACCTCGATTCCCAGATCTCCGAAGGCGGTCTTAACTTGTCTCAGGGCCAGCGCCAGCTCCTCTGCTTGGCCCGCGCCATCGTCTCTCGTCCGAGAGTCATGGTCCTCGACGAGGCTACCTCGGCGGTAGATATGCACACGGATGCGCTGATCCAGCGGTCCATTCGCGAGGAGTTCACGGATGCGACTTTGCTCGTGATTGCTCATCGTCTCAGCACCATTGCGGATTTTGATCGCATTTTGGTTCTGAGCGATGGTAAGGTTGTTGAGTTTGGAACGCCAAGGGAATTGTGGGAGAAGGATGGGGGCAGTGGAGTGTTTAGGGGGATGTGTGAGGAGAGTGGTGAGAAGGAGAAGTTGAGAAACATTGTTTTTGGAAAATGAAAGGGTTTTTATGGGGGGGGGGTGTTACGAAGGATGCAAAAGGGTTATTGGGTTTATGTACGAGCGAATGGTAACAAACCAACGAACGGAGTCCGTTGGGATATCGGGACAATGGGAATAGGAAAATGATGTCCCTGGGCGGCCTTATACCTCTGAGAGAAAGGATTAAGAGCAGCGAGGCACAGCGTGTTGATTTACTGCTTGGCAAATGATGAACCCTTCGAGATGTGAGACACTTATATGTCCATGTCCATGGAATCAGTGCTTGCATGTTTGAAGTAGTCGTCGGTAAAAGAAAGGGGTTTTATCCAAGTACATATCTTATTACCTATCGAAGGGTCGTAAAAATAAACTGAACACGTCACGCTTAGTCCACGACACCTCAAGTATGCTCTCATTACGCATCCCGGCGTATTTAATATACCTTTGGAATTCTTAAGTGATGCTGATCGATGTGTTTCCAGATTATTGTGATCCCTATCACAGCAGCTTTGTAACGGTCTTTGTTTTTACGACCACTTCGCTTGTCTATTTCAGATAATCTCTCGATGTTAAGATGTCGGACACTTTGTTATCGGAAAAAGCAACTAGTCGTCCCTTCCATCTCACCAATTTAGGTTCCCAAGACGGGCATCTACATATGTCTATTAGGTGACGAAAAGTCACAGCTTATTACACAACAAACACTTGCTGTCCAATGTCTAACTCACAAGAAGACAGGTTTACATGGTGTACTGGTATCATTCAACACATCGGAAGCGGTATGCCGAAACAGTGACCGACTCTTTTCGGCTTGGTGACCTCATGACCATCGGTTTAGGTCAGTTTCTCACGGACGATAGGCAGGGACCGCTGATGTTACAGGGGGCTTGCAGCGCAAAGCAAGGGGCAAAGATGGTGACAAGCTAAACACGCTAAACTGCAAGTCGAAGGTCTAAGAGATAAGATAACAAATAGGGCGGGGTGGCGGGGTCTTGGCAGTTAGCTTCCGCTCTTTCTCCGCTCTCCGGGGAGTCGGGGACCGCTGCTCGGCACGCCCCGTTGTCACCACTGGAACAAGTCGGTCGGATGCGCTGTCGTTTTGGGCCGGTGAATACCCCTGGAAATAGTCCGGTGAACGGGAGGGAAGTATTAAACATTGGATGATCCCCCCGGAATATGGATAGGAAGAAAGAAAAGGAGGGATGAAAGACGGGTTTTTGTACGAACGCTCTTGAACTTAACGTCAACTCAAAAACAGAACATATACCGACTTAAGTGAAGGTTTCAACGCCCAAGTGGTCTTTTTCTTCTTACACACAAATTCCCATATAATCAGCATCTTGAAGAAGAAATATCCCAACCACAACCACGGGACCAGAACACCTTCATCACCCTCACCTCACCAAACAAAACCACCTCATAATGGCCCCCCCAACACCCCCCATCCTCTCCGGCCACGACGACTCCGTCATCGCCGACGTCTGCAAAACCTACAACCTCACCCCCTCGGAATTCGCCCAGCTCCGCGACCGCGCCGTAGCCGCCAAAGCCACCTCCTACAGCCCTTACAGCAAATTCCGTGTCGGCGCCGTTTTGCTTTCCAACGGGAAGGTCAACACCACCACCGGAGAAAGGACTACTACCGAAGAGGAGACATACACGCCCGGAGCCAACGTGGAAAACGCCAGCTACCCCGTCACCACTTGTGCCGAAAGGGTGGCGTTTGGAAGGGCGATCACCGAGGGACACAGGGGTTTCAGGGCGGTGGCTGTGGCGACGGATATCTCTCCGCCGGCGAGTCCTTGTGGGATGTGTAGGCAGTTGTGAGTTTCCTGTTGTTCCCTGGTGTGATTGGGGGGTGAGAGAGGGATGTGGAAGAATGGTTCACTGACTGACTGACTGACTGACTGGCCGGGACGTATAGTATCCGTGAGTTCTGCGAGTTGAGCATGCCTATTCTCATGTTTGATAAGGATGAGAATTTCTCTGTTTTGAGGCTTGAGGATGTGAGTCGCCCTGTTCATTTTTGTTCTAGGGCCGTTGTCGTCCCGGATGCAGTAGATACATGGCCTTTTGCTGACGCTTTTTGCTACCTAGCTCCTCCCATTGTCGTTTGGCCCTGATCAGATGGGCGTTGAGTCTGCTTAGCTGTTTTGGCTTGGTTGTCTCGGGTAAAGACGTTGAATGGTCTCACGACTCTTTACGGTTTGGTGGCTTTGAGCAAGTATGGAGTAGAGTGGACGATATAGAGAGTCAGGATCATGTATACATAGGAATCATTCAATGTATATCAATCACGAGGTTTCGAATTTGTTTTAGACGTCCCAGCTGAGGATTTGCGTGGCATCGTAAGCACAACATCTGATTGACACGAATATTTCAACACCAGTGCCTGACGTACATTTGATTCTGTCCGATATGCACTTTCGCTATGTGTCTCCTACAGTCTGAACCAAGTTACTTAGGCCAGGAACTTGCCCAGCATATATCCGTACTTGTTGATGATTTCGAAACTCCAACTCAACCGCCATGCAATCAGTCAGACAGAAGCAAGACGCAATGACTGAGCCCAAAGGAAATCCCGGAAATCGTGACCACACAACACCACAAACCCCGATAAACATATTCATCTCACCAACAAATCCCTAATTCCCTCAATATCCAAACCCATCATGCTGATGCATAGGACACCTCCCCGGATGTCTCTCCCACCACGCACTTATACACGCCCTGTGAAACCTGCACAGACACTCCAACCTAGCCATGGCCACGCCCGGCTCAAACTCTTCCAGACATATCGTGCACTCCGCTGAGTCCACGCAGTCCTTTTCCGTCGCTGTGTATGGGAACATGCCGGTTCGCCGTGGCGGCGCGGGTGGCAGCGACGAACTATTAGTTCCGCTGCTGCCCTCTCCGCTCTCCTCAGTCGCTGCTGGACGGGCACCGCCGTTGTAGGCGCTGTGTGAGGTGATGCATTGGTTTATGTGGGATTCGCGAAGTGTCTCAGAGTTGGCAAGATTTCGTGATGGGAGCTCTCTATGGCAGACTGGACACTCATCTTCCTCGGGAATGATATGATGTTGTTGATGATGGTGGTGATGGTGACTGTGTGATCGGGGAGTGGGAGGTAGACGACGGTTGATATCGGGGCTGGATGATGAGGACGGTCCAGCCGATGGTCCAGGCCGCTCACCGATATCAAGTAGAGACCGGTACCGTTGTTGAGATGACGGCCCACGATACGGATGAGAATGGGCCGAGGAGCCGGACTGGTAGTATACCGGCGGGGTGCCGGACATGATGCGGCTCTCCATCGGGGCAGTGGAGATGAAGAAGGTGTTGGATCCGGATGGCAACGTCGTGACGGTGGGTTGCTATAAGGTGATGGTTGTTAGGTCTCGATCTTCAGAAATAAATGATAGGAGATAGAGGAACATGAAAATCACAGAGGGTCTCACGAACCAGAGTTACACTTCTATGCCTGGCCTGCCCCTCGGATGAGGGCGACGGCCCGAAATACGAGCTCCATCGGTCGTTGTATCCGGGCGAGGCGGCCTCACTGCCACTGCCCCCAGATCCACCGGGGATGTTGCTGTGAGACCTCGAATGGCTTGACCCCTGAGCTTGCGTTTGCGGCGGAGCCGTGTTGGGATCTGGAACACAGGGGTTGCATAATCTGACCCGCTCGCCGCCGCCGAGGGCACTAAAGTCTGGGGATCGCGGGTCTCCACCCAGAAACGAGCCCGGGTATCTCGGAGCGAGACGGGGCGTGCCGGGCGGCTGTACGATATACTGATACGGGATCGTGATTCTATGCGGCGAGCACGAATTGCATACCACACGCCCGCATTTTCTGGCCAGAGGTAAGCAACTATTCTATGTAGTCAAGGCCGATTCAAAAACATACCTGCAATGATGCTTCCTAACAAATATGCTGAACTGAGTATGGCAAATGGGACAGTAAGTCACCTCGGCATCTGGCTGCCACCGGGGCAGCACTATCTCCTCTAGTACCCTGCGCTGTGCCGGAGGTGGTTGTTGGGACAGACCCCGTACCAACCTTGGTGAAACATCTGTGGTGGGAGTTGGTGGACTTTCGTATACCTCGCGCAGTCTCGAAGGTACACCGCCACGCGACGGTCCCGGGCTCACAGGCGTGGTTGCCGTCCCTGACCCATACTCGTCGGTACTTGCAGCACGCTGTGCAAAATACCCAAGCTGTGGCTGGCCTCTTGTTTGCACAGGGGAATCATCGAGAGAGATTGGGTTTTCGGCCGTTCCCACGAGCGGTGTCGTAGGCACATCACCGGCGTTGACTGGTAATGTATCGTCCCCCGGTTGTTCCCCCGGTACGGGAGGATAGTCCATTCCTGCCAATGGGCTTGTCTCCTGCCCGCCTCTTTCCGGGCTCGGAGGCAAAGGCGAAACGCCCCGAGAAACATCCAGGCTGGTGGCTATGTCCATACCTCCCGCATGCTCGCTCCCGCTGAGAGGAGACACATCCCCAGGTTGTGATTGTTCCTCGTCGTCGGACTCGTCTGGTTGACCTAGGCGTGCCCTACCTTCCTCATCACCATCATCCTCCTCCTCCTCCGATTCGCCGTCCGATATCACTCGCTCCACCATGTGTGTAGGGCAGTCAAAGTAGCGGGAGCATTCCTGATCGTGGAAGGTCGAGTTCCGCCATTGGCACATTGGCGGCGGCGGCGGTGCGTTAACAGTAGGATGATGGCTTCGGCCATAGGGCGAATCGGACTCTGAATCGCTGCTAATGTTTATAATTGTGTCCCGGGCGGACCCGGGGGCATCACGGGAAGCCATAGCTGGGCAAGGGGTCGTCGATTCGTGATCCGTATATATCGTACAGCGGCGTTTGGAGGGGGTAACTGGCTATGCGGGGCTGGCTGAGATTATTACTAGTGGTATGGTACAAGGCAGAAAAGGCACCAGGCCTAACTTCCCAAGTGCAATATTTGCAGCGCTTGCGGTGGTGCGAGGCGAGGCGAGGCGAGGCGAGATGCGAACACAAGGCTGCGGTGGGAGGATCAGGAAGCAACACAGAGAGCCATTCAAAGGCATTCGTTTCTGGAATGATTCTCGGGTGTCAAGACCTATCGATGGGCCGTCTCAAGAGGCGAGAATTGAAAATATCGGTCCGAGACGGTGACGGTGGTAGTAATGGTTGTTCGGGCAGATAGAAAGATGGACGGAATGTGGTGGTGAAGCCGTGCCGTCGTCATTCCCGGAGGGGGTATCAAGGGACCTGAAACGGACAAGGACGACCTCAGAGGATGGTGCGACGGTTCACTCTGAGGAGCAAACAAGCAAGATGGCGACGGAAGGGGTATCTCATACTCCAGCTACCACACTGAACCGTCAGATCCCACGAGGCAGATCGTCCGTGTGCCGGCGGCGATTTACAAGTGGGAAGTCGGGGTGCAGTCTCTCGGTGCCCTCTGCGTGTAGAGAGGCAAGGGAGCAGGAGGGTTCTCCGCCGCTCAATGGAAAGGTTCCCCTGATTGAACGGGTCCTTCCCTATCTTGACTGCCCCACACCCCAATCTGGAAGGACTCGGGTGCGGTCAGGTGCTGTCAGGCGCTGTCAGGCGCTGAAGCCGCCATGTGCAGGGGGCAGCTAACATCTTCAGCCCCCATCACCACTTCGGGCATCCGGCTTCTCACCTGCATCTTCTACCTCTACTTAGGTTTGTGGAGCAACACATGACCCTCGAGACTAGGTTGAAACACTGCAGCCTTGATTCTCATAATGGAAACTTTCAACTCCTTACCCCTTTTCCTTTGAATTTGAAAGCTACCCAGAGAATCTCCAAGTCGTTAGGCTCTTATGTTGAAATTTCCTTGGGTTCCTCGAGGCAAGCAAAGCCCGCCATCGCCATGTCTTTCGTCCCCCTTCATCACTGCCTCGCAAACAACATGCCAATGAGTCAAGTAAACAAGTCCCCCTATTCGATCCTCATACAAGACGTACTATCATCCGCCATCCCCGTACCTACTACAACTTTCGCCTCCACCATCTCGTATATCGGAACATCTGCCAGCGTCGAAGCTATATGATGCAAAGTGGGCAGCTTTTCCCAGTTGTGGCCGTCAATCTTGACAGTAGTCGCTGTCCTAACTGACCCTGGCCTCGGTCTCATCACCTTGGTTATTCTCACACTCTTCGGCTTTTCATCCCCGGTGCAAGCTGGTCTAGGTATCAAGCATGGATACTCGGTAGCTGTTTTCCCGGGGCTGTTGACGGCAGGTATGTATCGGTATAACAAAATGCCCTCCTCATCTTTGCTTTCTTCTTGACAAGGCACGCCCTCATCGTTCCTTTCGGATTTCTCTTCGTCTTGAATATCATCCGCTGTGATATCAGCAAAGGTTGTACCCCGCCAGGCTGCTGTGACCCTAGCAAAGTTGTTGCCAGTCGAAAGCTCGATGTCGCAGAGTACTTTGGGAAGAAGGCTGGTCTCTTCTTTGCCTGAACGTCCAGATGACTCAAAAACGACGGGCATATATGTCCCGTTGACAGTGGACCCATCGCTCTTAAGATACTGCACGCCGTGTACATAGAATCTTAGAGTGGCGTGCTCATTGTTACTGGCCCGGGTTGCTGCAAAGCTGGCCATGGCCACCGTGTTGGCCTCCTTGAATCGGAACTGCGCAGTCGGGAAAAGCGTCTCGAGAAACGTGCGTGAAGTCTTGAACCGGACAATCATCGACGTAAACTCTGCCGCTGTGGAATTGGTGGGTATCGGTGGGCAACAAGCAGGATGGTCATATTGACTCGGAGGTCTCGGAGCCGGAAGCGGCCCAAATCCGAGGGGCATCCGCCAGCAAGCGTTGGGATTCCTTGACCACAGCCAGTTGTTGAAGAGGTTTCTTGAATGATCGATCTCGTCGTGGCCGAAGTTGTAGTTTGTAAACTTGGTCACTAAGATAGAAGTTAGTCTCTGCTCCCTGCCCTTTCAGGGCGTTACCAAAGCTCACTTTCAACTTGTGGTTTTCCGTTGATCCAATCCGAGCCGGCGAGCCTCGAATAGTTCTGTATGGTGTGAGCTCTCTCATATCGAATTGCCTCGTACAGCTTCAGTCGTTCGAAAACGTCAGTCGGCTTGGTCCCTCTCGGGAATACTGTGGTCAGAGCTGCAGCATCCTCGATCGCTTGGCCGGCTCCTTGACCTTGGTCTGCATTTTATTTGTAAGTGATTAGTCAACGGGTTGTGTTGGTTCAAACTCACGAGGTGTAAAGGGGTGGCCGGCGTCTCCAAGTAGCACCAGTTTCCCCTTTGTCAAAGTTGGCATTTGCTCCATATCCAAAAGCTGCCACACTTTCAGCGTCGAAGGGTCAACTTTCGCTATGAGCGCCTTAACGACAGGATCGAAAACCTCAAAGACTTTCAGCACCTGTTCGACAGAGCCTTGCTTGTTCCATTCTATGCTTTATGGTTAGCCCGGCCTTAGCTGATGTGTTGTAGTGTTCTTCTGGCCTCACCATCGATTTTGGTAGCATGGGACTCTGTGTCTGGATGGATACAGACAAAGTTGAGCAGCTTGTTGTCATTGCATGGATACATGACTATTCGTCGGTCATCTCCAAACCATAGTCTCAGTGTGTTGTGATGTTCTACCAGAGGCGCCGTAACTGGGTCTGCTTCGGCGATATTTCTGGGAATGAGAAACCTGAAGGCTGCTTTGCCAGAGCTGAACAGCTTGGAGTCCTTGATGCATTTCCTTGTTACGGACTAGTAGACATTGAGTCTTGGTTAGCAGTGAAGAGATATGCTAGCATCATTGTACTACTCACATAGATGCCATCAGCACCGATGATCACATCAGCAGTAACTCTCTCGCCGTTCGCCAATGTAATGAGCCCTTGAGCTGTGTCGACATCCATAACCTTACTCGAAGTGTGCAATTTTGCCGGTATCCCCTCTCCTTCCGGTGACGTGGCCAGCTTCTTCAGCGTTTCATGTAGGTTAACTCGGTGTACCAGGTGCCACGGATGCTGCCATCGCTTGTTTGGCTCTCTAAGGTCAATGTCCTTGACGATCTGCCCGTCTGGGAGAAGTTCGATGAGCCGGTTCATTGGGTCTGCTCCAAATTCTTCAGCGTATATGCCCCATCTTCTCAGAATGCCGTTTGAGTTTGGACTCAGGTGTACTGCGGCACCGGCGTCACTAGCGAACGCTGATTGTTCAAACAGCTACAGCTCCGTTAGTACCGATCCATAAACACGTTGTCAACTTGAGGAGGAAGGCTACTAACATGAACTTCGTGACCATTACGCCGCA
Organism: Copromyces sp. CBS 386.78; assembly: GCA_030685235.1. Classification (NCBI taxonomy): domain Eukaryota; kingdom Fungi; phylum Ascomycota; class Sordariomycetes; order Sordariales; family Sordariaceae; genus Copromyces; species Copromyces sp. CBS 386.78. The sequence continues at coordinate 53,636 of MU839090.1, forward strand.
GTCCAATGGCAGCAGACAAGCCGCCAATTCCTGCACCAACAATGACAATCTTCAAGTTTGATGGGCGATCCTTCCGAGTAGGTTTTGCCCCATGCTGACGGTAATGCCTATTTCTGTCACAGATAGAGGCACAATTCCCCATGCCGGCAGGTAGATGAGTGTCTTCAATAATGGGACAAGGGCTGAGCCGTCTCTCATTGCTGGGTAGTACAACTACCGTTGGAATCAGAAATTGAAAAGAATTTGAACAGTCCGAAAGGGCAGGTGTTCCTCTTATGTTACAGGCACTTCACATCGAGGGAGGCTCAGAGTGAGATATGTCAGAGGACAACTTGATTGGGGCGGTAGTTGATCAGTGAGGCAACATATAGAGAATAAGGAATGTCTAATGCAGGGGGTGAGCTCAACCATCCGGTCTAGGCGCCCTCTCGAGGTCGGCTTGGATGTTTATACGGCACATCAACCTTTTGAGGTGGGGGGGGGGACCATCGCAGCATGGTAACAAGGGCAAGATGTTAGCGAGTCCAGTTGACCGGCTCTGAAGGCATGTCATTCCTTCCGGTGACCGGGATACATCTGGGATAGGCCCGGTGTCCATCCTGCGGTTGCTGTACGTTAAGGGAGGACTCGGAAAGGTGGGAGCTCCTTCCGCCCGTAGAAGCAAGGACAAGATGGCAGTGAGGAAAGCGGGAAAGGTGGTTGTCTGAGGTGATTAGAAGTCATAGCTCCTGGATTAGAGATGATGTGCAGTCATTGTGCCGAATTCATGTTTAGAATGTGATAAAGATGAGTTCAAAACCCCGTGGTTTAGAGGGGACATCGAACATACTGTTTGGTAGCGTACGGAAGGTGGGGGAGCCCGGCATGTCTCTCCCGAAGATACCGGGCAATCAGGGTAGGATTATATGCAATGGGCCGGAGTGGGGGTTTTGTCGAGCACTTATACGGAGTAGCAATGGCGCCTAGGGACTGACAGTAACCACTCGTGTAACAAGATGTTCGGATAGTCAGAAGTAAAATCATAGAACGTGCGTGCCCCCGTACTTTGCTCGGACGGGCATGACATTGGCGTTGTTAAAGTTTGCGAGCCAAGTTTTCCCTCAAGTTCCATTGGCATTTTCATGTCTCTGGCCCTAGAAGGTAGTTCCGTCTTGCCGATTTCTTTTCCTGCGGGGCACTTTCCCAGCTCAAGCTCGAGCGGCAGTCGTGATTGCCTGAGAAGATCCAGCAATGACGGGAGGTGCTTCCGTTTAGGTTGTAGTGGGCCATCGGGCGTTGGCTTGAACATACACGTAGAGGTACCCAAGAACTCCCCGCCAACGCTTGATAACACACGGGCTGTCACTGCTTGATATCGAGGCGAATAGCCTCATGTTGAAGCTATGAACTGAACCAAGACCTCGTCAATCAGTTTCCCCGCGTTCCTTCACAAAATGAACTCTCTCGAGCCGGTTGCCCTAATCACCGCCGGCAGCGCTGGTCTCGGCGCCGCCACTGCCCGTCTCTTTGCCCAGAACGGTATCCGCGTAGTCATCAACTACAACCATGACGACGACAGGGCACAAAAGGTTGTGAAAGAACTCGAAGATATCACCATATAAGGATAATGGGCAAAATTGACATATTTTCTCCAACGGGGGCTGGACCCGTCTCCGGGACATCACCAATCTGGATGACAACTTGAACGAGGAAGATTGGGACACTCATGTGCTTCAACATGAACGTCAAGTCCCACCTCTGGTTAATGCACGCTGCGAGACCACATCTGGGCCAGACGGAAGGTGTCTTCATCACCACTGCTTCTTTGGCAGGTGTCAAAGTCAGCGGGAGTTCGCTTGTGAGCACTATCCTTGTTTTATGCCCGTCCCTTGCCCAACGAAGAGCACTTGAAGTAACATTCTCTACTACAGGCCTACTCCGTCACTAAGGCAGCCCAAATCCACCTGGCCAAAGGATTGGCACAGATTGCGGCACCCAGAATCAGAGTCAACACTGTATCTCCGGGTCTTATGCTCACGGTAAGCAGGCTCCAGACTTGGCTTGCGAAAATCCGTGCTGATATCCGTAGGACTGGGGTCTTCAGTTCCCGCCGGAAAAGCAGGAAGAAGCGAGGGAGAGATCAAAGCTCAAGCGGTTGGCAACGGTAGAGGTACGTTCTCCGTTCTCCAATGTCAGATTAAACACCTCTCTGACATGTTTCGTGACCCTTGAAAGAGGATGCCGCAGAGCAGGTACTCTGTTTCGTAAAGTCCAAAAGCGTAACAGGAGTAAACGCCATTATCGATGGAGGAGTGGCACTCTGATCACAGTCGCTCATGAACGACATGCACCACGCCCAATGATGCTCGGCTTCAAAAAAGCGAGAGGAAGCAGAAGAGGGGAGACGTCCAAAAAGAGACAAGAAAGAGGAAAAAAAAAAAAAAAGTTGTGGCTCGGATACCGGGAGTCGAACCCGGGGCTGTTGAGAGAGCAGTCACTCCTAAGAAGTGAGAGTCAACGATGTTACCGCTACACCATACCCGATCAGGAATGGTTCCGATTAAAGATGGAAAGTTTTGCGGAGCGCACTGACTTATAACGTTTGCAAAATATAAACTGTGTGACTACGCTTAAAAGATCATGCAATGCAACTCCATATTTTAAAGATCAATACCATTTACATGAATCCCTAAGATAGGCTATAATACCGAGAGAGTAGGGTAGTAAGTAATATTTCGTGTTTGCCTATATTGGCACAGATATATGATGGAACAATGCATAATCCAGGTGCACATAAGCGAGACAAGCGAGACAAGCGAGACAAGCGAGACAAGATAGGAACTTACTCGCCTTCTGCTCTTCAAGAACAACTGTGAAACCGAGGCAGTAAATAGTGTTGAGGTTGTTCAACTTTGCTCAACAAACCTGAGGAAACAGTACATGTAAAGATACATGTCGGCAAAGCGGCGGCAAATCACTCGCCAACCTCCCGATCCGCATGCCAATGAATGTACGAAATAACCGGCCACTGCCAACTAACATGGCGAATCTTCTTGCCCCAGACATACAGCGGCGCTCCCATTAGGAGCACGGCAGCCGAAAGCGCCGCCTGGTGCCGTAGGCGTTCTGGTACCCGGACTTGCTGACCCAGGGATTCGTGTAGAAGGAGAGCAAGAACCCGAACAGCGCCTTGAAGCCCATTACTGCCAGCGTGATCTCGCCGACGACGGGTCGGTAGGCGTCGATTACGTAGACTAGGCAGATGTTGGTTGCTTGGGTTATGGAGAAGTTTACTGCAGAAAAAGGGGTTGTTAGCCTGACAGTTCATGTATGTTTATAGTTTGTGGGTTACGTAGATAGTGATGCGGGAACTTAGGCAGCCCAAGACCAATAGTAGGCACAATCCAATGCAGCCTGTGCTCTATCCCCACACCATAAAGGACCAGCGCCAGAGGAGTGGTGATAAGCGAAGGAAGCATAGCAGGAAGACGCATCTCAGGATCCCTCACGCCGCCGTTGCGCTTCGTGAACCAGTCCGCAACCTTGTCGCCTAGCTGGCCTCCAGCGGGGATGCCCAAAAGAGCGCCGATAATACCGCTAATAAAGCAGAGGCCGACTTGCCATGACGCAAAGCCGTAAGTCGTGTTGAAGGCGACATCAACGTTGGAGGTGACTGCCACCAGAAAGCCGATGGTGACGGCTTGGGCGAGGGCGGCCCAGAGCACAGGGGGGAGACAGATTAAGCCCATGGGTCGGGCGATCAGTTTCAGTAGGTTTTCGGTGGTGAGGGTTTTGTGATAGATCTTGAGGGATTCTAGACACGATTGTTTGAGGGGGACGGCGGCCTCTAGCCTCTCGCTGTCGCGTGTCTGTGTTGAGGACCGGGCCGTGCTGGCAAGCGCCATCAAATACACGGTATCATCTTGACCGGTGGCTGCAATGTCTTGGAGTCGATAGGTGCCGATGTGAAGATACAGTGCTTATACAAGAAGCCAGCCGCATGAACACCTTCAATAAAAGACCACGGAGTACTTGGGGGTTGTGGTGCGGTGTTGGGACCTTTTCTTCAACCCCTACTTAATGAACCCCCAAGTACCACATAAGGGAGGGTGTTAGGAGATGCAGCGTTGCTGGATGTGGTATCCGTGTGTAACATTATTGTCGTAGTGTCTGGATTGGATCAAGCTGAGGGATCGTTGAACGGACCGTACTGAGAGGTTAAACGGAGTAATAGGGTGATCATCCCGACCAATGTGTTGTCGACATTGTTTCTCTTTTGCTGAGTGCACAAAGCTCAACACCGACAAACTGCGATGCCCAAACGAGTTTCAGATGTACACTAGAGGCAGGAAGCTGCTAGTAGGGCTTAGCGGGGATCGACGCGGTTGATCAGAATTACCAGAAGCTGTTAACTCGAGCTGTTGCGTTTACCGCCAATTTCAGAATCGCCCATCTGATTTGGGGATAGCCGAGCTACTCCGGAGTTTTGGCGGGATTCGTTTGATACGAGTCTGATGTATCCAAGGCGTAATTCGCGGGGATTTCAGTAGATGATTGACAGAATCCCATCTGGACAGTCAGAGTCAAGTGCGTATAAACGCATTGTTTATAGCAAGCATCCGTCCATCATCGGGGCAATTGGAAAGTCAAGGCATGGCACCTCAGCCAGAGACTTGAAAGCTCCCGTCTTGATTCCGAGCCCGTATCGACAGTGAAAGGCGGGGGCCAAGGGAGGAGGTCACGGGCCGGGTCACGGTGGGAGGTTACAATCGGTGGGTGATTGTGAAAATGGGATGGAAGTTCAGAGAGTGAAGGGTGAGTGAAGGGTGAGTGAAGGAAGGGTGAGTGATGACTATGGACTGGAATGCTATAAGAGGTATGGCGGTGCACGCTTAATTATTAGTTAACTATGGCTTGAAGTAGCTGATGTGGCTGGAGCTCGAGGTAGCTGTAAATGTGATGTTGTTGTATTCGGTCTAGCGTGGGTTGAAGAGAGGAGAAAAGACTACCATACAAGGGTGCCTTGCAGAAGGCCAGTTCTTTATTCCCTCAAGCTCCCGAGTGCACGTGACACATAAAGTGGGTCACAGCTGGGATTGTTACCGTCTTGCTATTGGCCACGAATGGCGAATGGGGTTTATAAATTCTCCACTCGTTATGGATCACACTACTGTTTACATCACTCGTGGTGCACCGCAACAAACCATCGGCAATCTTCACGACGCGCCTCACCAACAGCAAAGAGATTCATCCAGCTTGAGAGTCAAGACCCATCACCTCCGGCGCAATCTTGATCACGTCGAATCTGGAGTCGCCTGATCAACCGCATCTTATTGGTTCGTTTATTCATTTTTTTAACTTACTCGCCACTTCTCGCGCAACTGGCTCTACCTCGCGCTTTCTTGGATCAAAAATCCATCAAAATCAACAACGTTGCTCGTCGTTCATCGCGCTCATACACCGCTACAAGGAACTATCGCCAAGTATCATTACCATTCAAGATGCCTTTTCTTTCCGACGCCGAGCTCGAGGACGATGGTCTTGTTCGCATTCAGAGTGACCTCTTCGAGTAAGTACATTTTCCATGTACTAATCCGCTATACAGCCGCCCATTCCCAGTTTATCATAGCTCCTTCTTACGGAAGCTCGTAAGGCCCGCCGACCTGTCCGTCATTTTGCTGTATTGCGATCTATCTATTTACAGAACTTACCGGCTAATTCAACCGCCAGTGAGTATAACCACCCTCGTCAGGTATCCGAAGATATCGCACAGCCTGTACCCGCCGGTGTCACAGTTGTCAGTATGGATGACAAGCTGGAGCTGAACGCCCCCGTTGCCGATATGGAGGGTGAAACAAGCAAGCGTGGCAGACCATCCCGGTCTCTCTCAGCAACGCCCGTACAGTCCGCTTCGAAGACCCCCAAGTCAGCAAAGAGCACGAGCTCCCGCACTCCCAAGAGTGCTCTGAAGAGTGCTGAGAAGAGCAGCGGGCGCAAGCGCAAGGCCGTGGAGATCGAGGAGCCCAACTCTGAAAGTGAGGAGGAGGATGTTGAGGATGTCGCCCCTGCAAAGCGTGGTCGCAAACCCGCCGCCGCTCCTAGCGCCCGTCTTGCTGCTAAGGCCGCCAAGAAGAAGGGACCTGGTCGTCCTGCAGCCGCCAATGGCACATCTGTAAGTTCAATTTGTTAGACTAAAGCGACGGTTCAATTCTAACCGTTCAAACAGGCGAAGCCCAAGGGCAAGGGTGGTCGCCCCAAGAAGGATGCCGCTTCCGATGTCGTTCCCAAGGAAGAGTACGAGGTTGAGGCCATCATCGACTCGATGATTGACCCCGAGACGATGGAGCACTTGTACTTTGTGAAGTGGAAGGGTTACCCGTCCAGCGACAACACCTGGGAGCCTAAGCAGAATCTCCAGGGTGCCACTGAGCTCTTGCGCAAATTCAACGCCGACAAGAAGGCCAAGAAGGCCGAGGAAGGTGCCGCGAAGAAGGCCAAGAAGGCAAAGACCTCTCAGAAGGCCGAGAAGGCGGACGAGACCGACAAGGCCGAGAAGAAGGCGGAGAAGGCGGAGAAAAAGGCGGAGAAGGCCGCGAAAGCTCCCAAGGCCAAGCCTGCTGAGAAGAAGGATGCGAAGCCCAGAGGAAGACCCGGTAGACCACCAAAGGCTGGCAAGGACGCGAAGAGTGCGAAGGAGACCAAGGCTCCTGCCAAAGGCCCCAAGAAGATCAAGGAGGTGAAGGTGCCCAAGGCAGGCACACGCGTTTCGAGCAGGACGAAGGCCTAGGTGTCTAGAACCTGATTGAAGGCCTAATCGGGGATGCTTCGGTTTTTATTTTCTACGCACTGAGCGCAGTCACTTGGTCAAACATTCCACTGCTTTTGGTACCATTTGGGCGCCGCGGGCATTCGATGCTTCACCCAGAGAGCGCTCAAAGAAACAACCGGTGGACACGGAAGAAACTTGGGATGGACCGCCGGCTGGTTGCCACTTTCACTCTATCTGTATATGTATCCGGGCATTCGTAGGCTGCTTTATTTCATTTGAGCATTTGTGATGGCGAACCAGGGGGACGATGTTGTTAGCGACGCCTTGATACCCGCCAGGGCATGCCCGGAGGAGGAAAGTAGTCTGCTTTGGTACACGAAGAAAATACCGGATAGGTTTGGAGAAAGGTTATGGAATTTGCTCATCTTCAATTAAAAGTCAATTTCAATCGGAAGCTTGATTATGATATGGTGGTTAAGATGGAGGTTTATGGGCGACGGGAAATGTCAAGCTTCAAGTGCTGTGGCGCCGTGTTCAGGGTAGGTGAGAACTAACAAACCGAAAGTTATGATTGGAGCGAATGCCGTACGTTTTGTCGCGCGAGTTGCCCGCCGGCAAACCACCAACCATGCCGGCGCGGCACGGGCCATTGGGACCTCCGATAGCTGTCCTTTCGCGGCTTACCTTCTGGCGTATCTTTGGAATCCGTGACTTGAGAATAAAAAGTTTCACTTTGACAACTTCCAGTCCTTTGTGAGCGCAAAACTACGGCCTCATCATTTACATCCTACTGTCAATCGATATCGAACGATAGGGCCATTCCCACGCACTCTCACAAATCGCCGGCAAAATGGACGCGCTTCGGTCGGCTCTGCAGCCCGTCACCCACAACCTTCCGGGTCCGATCCGGGATATTGGTCTCTCCCTCATCGGAGAGTCGTGTTATAAGAAGCTGATCCTCGATATCGACTTCGAGAACAACCCCGAATGCGTTAAACTCGGCATCAGTAAGGCCCTCGGCATTGGCATCGTCGCCGCCTCCTCCATCGTCAAGGTGCCCCAGATCATCAAGCTCGTCAACTCGAAGTCGGCCAGCGGCGTCTCCTTCCTGTCGTATCTCCTCGAGACTAGCAGCTTGCTTACGTCGCTCGCCTACAATGTCCGCAACGGATTCCCCTTCAGCACCTTTGGCGAGACGGCCTTGATCCTCGGCCAGAACGTCATCATCTCCGTGCTCGTGCTCAAGTACAGTGGCAGGGCTGGCATCGCGGCCTTGTTCGTCGCGGTCCTGGCTGTCGGCGTTGCTACCCTCTTCAGCGAGCAGCTTCTCAACATGCAGCAGTTGAGCTACCTCCAGGCTGGCGCTGGCGTGCTCGGTGTCGCCAGCAAGGTTCCCCAAATCGTGGCTATTTTGCAGGAGGGTGGAACTGGACAGCTCAGTGCATTTGCTGTAAGGACATTTCTTGACCCATCTCCATATACATCTCTCCTTGTGCTTGTCATAATACTGACGCTGTGTTTCTTCTACCTTTTAGGTCTTCAACTACCTCGCCGGATCCCTCTCGCGCATCTTCACCACTCTCCAGGAGGTTGACGACAAGCTCATTCTCTACGGATTCATTGCCGGTTTCGCGCTGAACCTGGTTCTCGCTTTGCAGATGGTATACTACTGGAACGCGCCCTCGGCCAAGGCACGCGGCAAGCAGAAGGTACCTGCGGGCCCGATTCCTGCTGCGGCGTCGTCGTCGGCCACCGCTACTGGCGCTTCTACCTCCTCCGAGCCGAGAGCGAAGAGCAAAGGTCCCACGACCCGTCGCCGCGGTTAGACGGACCAGCGTGTGTTTCCTCTTTCTGGCTGGGCTAGTCTGAGGATGAGGCCGTAGGGGTTGTTTCTAGTTGCCTTTTTTGGTATATCAGTATTTTTGAAATACATGAGCTTCCGATGAATCTTTGGAGTGAGCTGACTTTCCGTCCTGCGGACATTTGTCACAAGAGTTACCCAGGAGCCTTTTGCCGATATCCGATACTCCGTTCATGGAGACTGGAGGGCGTTTGAATGATTTGGTATCTTCAGATCAAATCACCGTCCTGGTCCGATATCTTGCAGTAACAGACACTAGCGTTGGTTCACAGAGACTCCAGAGACCGATCGAGGCTTTATTCTCTGATCCTTGGTCTAGGCTTCGGAAGTGCCACATGACCACGGATTAGCAAATGTTGAGATGGTAAACGGCGGTGACTTTAGACGTCAAAACAAACGGACCAACCAAGGCGCCCAGAGGCTCTCAACCATCTTGTCGTCCAGATTGGGCTTTCCGGGCTGTCATGTGTGAATGTGTCAACAGCGGAACAGAAACACTATGTAAGGTCCAACCAATAAAAATGAATAGCCAATCAGTCTAGCCCAATCAATTGTGGACCCTGCAGAAGCTCGACAAAAAAATCGTCCCTAGTTCACGAAACAAAGAAAAGACACCGGTAAAGTTGCCTGCCAATTTTTGATTTGTTTTAAAAAAATTTTTTTGGCAAATCCGCGGCATTGAGGCACTTGTACGTAATGGCTTTTTGCACGTGTAACCCCAACCCTTATCTACGTCTTCCGTCCGACCTAGAGGGGAAAACTGTCAACTGAACTGTCTGCCGCTTTGACACTTGCTTCGTTTCACTTTCACACGCAACAAACAAGAATTGTATTGCTTTTGCGATACCTATTTCGCAATCTTGTCTTTTATGGACAAATTCTTGCACGGAGCTATCCCTCCCAGAGTGTTCCCGGGATCTTCCAGTCAACTTGATCTCTGAGCAAGTGTTCTGGCATCTGGACTGTCTCCATCACGCCCTTATGCACCACTAGTCGTGGACTCTTTCACTTCCTTGCTCGAACGTATTCACGCGACATGGAAGACGTTAGTTGGGCGCTTCATGCGCTCAGGTCTGCGGCGGTCTCGATCGCGCTATCCTGTCCCCCAATTCGCACGCGCTCCGCTAGCGTCTGCAGTGTTGGCACTTCTGTCTGTCTATCCCCGCCTCAAGCGCTTCTCCCGTTGGGCTATCTCGTTTGTTCCGGGGTATTGATGCCGATATCCCAAGTGGAACATATCGATGCCCGTTCGCGCGATGGAACCCCCCGGTGAGGATCAGGGTCTCCATCCGGTGCAACCCTACACAGATGGCCGGTTGTCGGTCGGTTGATGGGATTAAAGAGAGGGGAAAAAAAAAAAAAAAAAGCTGCGATGATAAATGGTGTATATTGCCCTCGTGGAGTTTTGCAGTGCCTGAAGTGCCTTTCATCCCGTCCCTCGATTGCGCCATTGCTCGACATCAAGGCTGTGTATGCGGTTGAGCGATTGCGTGCTCAAGTCGACCCCGATTTTCGTACGTTCTGACGTGCTCACCTCCAAATCACATCCGCCATATCAACTAAGGTAGTCTCAGACGTCGATATTATCCACCATCCATCTCCTTCGCCGGGTTCTGACCCCAGGTCTGGGTCCCTCGTCCTTCAGCCTACTTCCCATATAAGTGGGGGTTCAGCTTCTCAGCTTCTCTAAACTTCTCTTCAAGCCTCATTGACCGGCCCAAGCTCTCCTGCTCACCTTACTGAGAACCCTATCCTTCACCTCACCCCATCACGTATAAGTCAAAACCCGCGTCCTTCACACCAGACTACCATGCCAGCAGCTCTCAACTCCCAACCGGGCTCGCCGGAGCCTACGCCTGTGAACGGTGTTAGCAACGGCAATGGCTATACCAATGGCAACGGTCATGCCAATGGCAACGGTCATGCCAATGGCAACGGTCATGCCAATGGCAACGGTCATGCCAATGGCAACGGTCATGCCAATGGCAACGGGATTGCTCCAGGGCAGGACAAGGAGAAGAAGCTGAACATCTTGTACATCATGGCAGATCAGCTCGCCGCTCCTGTGATGAAGATTTACAACCAGGATTCCGTTGTCAAGACGCCCAACATTGACGCCCTGGCCGCCAAATCAGTTCAGTTTGACTCAGCATACTGCCCGTCGCCGCTCTGCGGCCCTTCGCGGATGAGCATGATCACGGGTCTACTGCCCATGAAGATCGGAGCGTATGACAACGCGGCCCAGATCTTGAGCGACACCCCTACCTACGCCCACTACCTCCGTCGTGAGGGATACCAGACGGTTTTGGCTGGAAAGATGCACTTCGTGATGGACCAAAAGCACGGGTACGAGAAGCGTCTTACCACTGACATCTACCCCGGCGACTTTGGCTGGGCAGCCGACTGGGATGCGGATATCGAGAAGCCCGAACAAAGGCTAGAGTGGTACCACAATGCGAGCTCGATCGAACAGGCTGGTGTCTGTGTTCGCAGCAACCAGCTTGATTACGACGAGGAGGTCATGTACAAGTCAACACAGTTTCTACATGACCACGCTCGCGGTGCCAAAGATCAGCGCCCGTTCTGCTTGACGGTACGTAGTAGACCTTTCTTGTCATTTTTTCAGCCTCATAGGGCTGCAGATGGTGTAGTAGCGTGGGGAAAGCATCCATCAGGATCCGAAAAGGGTCATGGTGTGCCCATGATTGGTTAGCTGCCGGCGGGAAAATAAGGTTGAATATGCTAACAGAATCACGCCATTCATAGGTCTCCCTTACTCACCCCCACGATCCTTATACCATCGAAGAGGAGTATTGGGATAAGTACGAAGACGTGGAGATTGATCTCCCCAAGGTCCCCAGGATCCCAAACGAGGAGCAGGACCCCCACAGCAAGAGACTGCTCAAGGTCTGCGACTTGTGGGACAAGAACTTCACAGATGATCAGATCAAGCGTGCGCGCAGAGCCTACTATGGCGCTGTCAGCTACGTTGATGACTGTGTTGGCAAGCTGCTCAAGGTTTTGGAGAAGTGCAGGCTTGCCGACGACACCATCATTGTCTTCAGTGGTGACCACGGAGATATGCTTGGTGAGCGTGGACTCTGGTAAGTTTTAGCTACTTCGATCTTGAGTTTGTACTCCCCCCGATTATGTCGCTAACCCACGTCTTTCACTGATTTCAGGTACAAGATGAGCTACTTCGAGTCATCTGTCCGCGTCCCTCTTCTGATTTCCTATCCCAAGAAGTACAGGCCTCACCGTGTGACCCAGAACGTGTCCACCCTGGACATTCTGCCGACCATGGTCGACCTCATCGGCAAAGAGTTGCATCCCGGTCTGCCGATGGACGGTAAATCCCTTCTTCCATTCCTGGAGGGACGCGACTCAGAAGGTCACGATACCGTCATCGCCGAGTACACGGGCGAGGGCACTGTCAGCCCCATGATGATGATCAAGCACGCGAACTGGAAGTTCGTCATCTGCCCCGCGGATGGCATTCAGTTGTTTGATCTGGAAAACGATCCTCTCGAAGTCAGGGACCTGGCCCCGATTCTCTCGGGCCTGAAGGTTGAGCCGCTTGGAGTTGAGTACAAAGAGAAGGCGGAAGCCGTGTTGGCGGCATTCGAGGCTGAGGCGAGAGAACGTTGGGACTTTGAAAGTATCACGGAGCAAGTCAAGCTCTCGCAGAGGAAACGCAGATTTGTCTGGAGCGCCTTTTCGGCGGCTGGCACAGAGCGTGAGAAGTGGGATTTCAACCCCATTGATGATGGCAGGGAGAAGTCAGTAAATCCGTCAGTCATCCTCTTCTTGCAAGTGAAGATATGCTAACGCAGGTGGTTACTTACAGGTACATCCGCTCGCACATGCCCCTCGACGAGCTTGAGCGTATGGCTCGCTTCCCGCCTGTTGACCGCTATGGCAACGAGCTGCCCAAGGGGGCGCCCATCAAGGTTCACCAAGCTGGTTCCCACGGGGAGTAAGTAAGAAGCTTGATGATTTCGGTGGATGACATGGCGTTTTAAGACATTTGATGGGCGTTCTTTCGGGATGATGGTTCACAGCGACAAAATAACCTGGATTTTTTCGAAAAGTCATGGGTTTTGGAATGCGCATCAGCGACGGGCATCAGCGACGGCGAGCAAGCATTGGCGCAAGAAAGCGCCCTCGTTCTTTTCATCTCGATATCAATAAGCATAGATAGCAAAGCCACTGTAGCATTCAATTGGTATAAATTTCATGTACACATGATTAGTGGAACGTGATCGTTTACAGACTTCATCCTCGCGATGTATCTTACTTTAAGTAAAGTTTTAGAAGTCACAGTAGGTCATCAACAAAAACAGGGGGAAAAAAGACCCAAAAAAGGCAGCAGGAATCAAAAGGAACTTGCGCAGTCCGGGATTCGAACCCGGGTCTTCACTCAGTAATGTCATTGTCATGAGATTGGAACGAACTTGCCCCCAGAGTCGGTCTTGAACAGAGGTTCTCCGGGGATTTCACCCGCAAGTCGAGTGATGCGTTAAACCACTACGCCAACCACGCTTCGTTTTGTTATTGAGAAACAGCACACAAAAAGGTACCTTATGTACCGCATGTAAGGCAAGTGGAAGGCAGTTGATAGAAGGGGGGAAGGCAGGAAGGACTCGGAAGGTACGTTGCAAGCTCTGCTCTAGGCTGGAGTGGAAGGCACGCAATCTTACCTCTACACTAGAGCTTCCGGTCCTGTCGTCTGCTCTTTGCTCTTGCCTGGTCTTCTAGCCGCTGTCTACACTTTTCTTCCTTCCCGTTAGCTGATGAATTCTTTCTCTTCATCGGTTGTAAAGTGACGAACTCGGAAACAGAATGGAATCGATATTCAAGCATCTGCTATGGGATTCTAGACCCTGCCGTGCCTGCCAAGGTCAGGGGTCGCTTTACTGCGTTCGTACGTAACGGCTTTGTTAGCGATCATATAGTGGGGCTGCAGTGGGGCTACACCACAAGTCCAACGTCACTGCGACTCCCCTCTTCGCTGTTGTTGATGGAATTTTGAACCTTTCACGCGTCGATCTGTTTACTTTTAATCCCAGCTACCTCTACAGCCCGAGCTCCCATCACCAATTCACAATTGCGCCTACATACCGAGCCATTCTCATTTCCACGAGACAGGGGTCACGAAGATAATTCCCTCTAGAAATTCAAGCGCGACACAATCCTCTCGCAGTGTCTCGCAAACCACTCGTTCAACATGGCCGACGGCAAAGATTCCCTCCGCTTAGCTCCCGATGAGTTCAAGCAGCTCGAGGTTCTGCGAAACCGCTTCCATCAGCTCACTCACAGTTTGAACAGCGTGTTTAACGATATCCAGAGAAGCCAGCCCCTCCCAAGCCAGTGAGTCGTCGTAGTGCCCGCCCATCTTCCTCCCTCGAAGTCGATCGCGTGCTCATACGGATCTATTTTTCCACAGAGAGTCCCTCACAGCTTCGGCAGCCATCCTCCAAAAGAGTCTCGAAACTATCCAAAAGCTCGCCGACGAGAACTCCGAGTTATTTCAGCGCATCGTCGTCCACCCATCGACAAACTTCCCTGGTCGCAACCAGGAACACATCCTTCTGCAACTACTGAGAAAGAAACTCGAGCCGGAAGTCGAGAGCTGGGTTGAAGATGCGCGTAGCGTAGCAAGGGCCTCCGGTTTGGACCCAAGCAAACTGGCCAGCTCCCAACAGAAGACCAACAGCTACGACGATGACGATGACGACTACCGAGACGAAGAGGAGGACGCGCCCTCGGACCCGTTTAACGAACAGTGGGCCGACATGTTCCAGGTCAGCATGGACAGCATCAGGGATTACCTCATGAACCAAGCGAACGAGCCCTATACGGTCGCCGAGCGCGAAATGGGCGTTGAGAATGTACGCACCGGTCTGAAGCGATCACTGGAGGAGGAGGACAGCGAAGAAGAAGACGAAGACGAGGACGAGGATGAAGACAGGCCGCTTGCTGCCGCTGGTCTCGGCAAGGTTAATGCGGCGAACCTGTTCCATCCAGAGCATGTCCTTTGGCTTACTTCGAGGGGCAATATGAAGGTGAAGAATGTTGACCTGGAGGCTATACGCAAGAGAGAGAAGCCTAGGGGACGTCCGGCTCCCGCGCAATGAGCGAACACGATAACCTCAAGCCAGCTTCGTGTATGATCTAGGAAGCACCAACGGCAATCTCTGCGATCCGCTGTGTTGTATGAGCTGGGAGTAACAAAGTCAATCCGTGGATATGTCCAAGGGACATTTCTTTGCCAGAAACCTTGGTTGTTGAGCGGAACCGATTTTTGAGGCCTTTGGGCATGGTTCATGAGATGGGTTTGGGACATGTTTGTTGCTGCCATGATTATCATGTTACGGTCCAGAAGGTAATATTTTCTTACCTACAGTAGCTGCTTGGTAGCATCCAAGTCTGGAAAGTGAATTCCAGCATGGTGATGGTGGGGGTATGGTGTTGTTGATTAGTAGCAGCCGCCGACTTCCCCGCACCCACTGCAACAGCTCTCGCGCGGGTAGCTGACGATGACAGCGTTGCCTGCAGTCTGACTGTGCCCTCTGTGAGCCGATCACATATCTTCAGCCGCTTGGTGAAACCCGCCTATCACATGTCGGGAGACGGTCTCATTGGGGATTGTGTCTCTGGGACTGCATCGATGAGTGGGAAGCTTACGGGAACCACTTGACACGCATCGATCAATGATACAACGACACCTCGAGCGAGTTTTGAAGAGATGACCCAAACACTCAACCCAACCTACCGGCGCCAGTCTCATTGCTGCTACGCTGGAGAAACGGGAAGTAGGGTGTAGCTATCGGCCTAGCTTACTTTAGGAAAATCATCGTGCTCTACGGGGCAAAGAATTCATATTGACTTAGTGTTTACCAATAGTGGTTGTGCTCGGCTTTTTGATCACCCAATACCGCTTCCACTCACTCGATTTGTTTTTGCTCAAACAAGTGTAGCGCCGGGTATAACTGGTTTGGACCAATCTGCTGTTGAGCTGATGAGGGTCGCAAGGTTTCTCGGGTTCGATCCAGTGACAGGATTGGCTTGAGTAAAAACAAATCGAGTGAGTGGAAGCGGTATGCTTGCTGACTGGAGCCCACGTCCAGAAAGGCCAGTGCCAACAGCACCCATGATGGTGATGGCTTCCGTCATTGCTCTTGGCTTGACAACATGGTGTACTGTGTTAGGCCCAACACGCACGCCACCACGCCGAGTTGGGACTTGAAGTCCAGCTCTTTGTGTTGTTTCGGGCAGGCTCGCATGCTGTTTGCGGGCCATCCCGAGCTACCAAAGCCAATCGAAAGCGTGATCAAAGCATGTAAGCCAGGTTGACCGTTGGAGCGGCAGTCGTGATGACGATGTTTGCCAAACTTGACCTAACCGCCGGCCCGCCGCAGATTTAGTTGACGATTTCTTGCGCTTTGCTTCAGACGTCAGTGATCTGTTATAAGTGCCCTTGCGCTTGTCTGGAAGCTTGAACTCCATCTTCCCTCGCTGGTCTTCGGATCTCTTCATGCTATTTGTTGCAGAAACTGTCTACTAGCAACCTACTCTGTACTTCGAGACTCGATACCGTCCTGCCGAGTAGTCACAACTACATCACAGTCAAACATCATGGCGCCGATCTGTGAACTTGGTTATACCGGAATGGCTGCATCCCCAACACCGAAGTTCTCTCGGAAGAGTGAAACCATGACATCTCCAAAACAGCCCGTGTCCGTCGAGGACAAAGTCCAGGCTGTCGACCGAGTGAGGGAGGAGGCTGGGGGGCGGATCGGCTTCATGGACCTGGCCGTCGAGATCCGCCTACAGATTTACGACTACGTCTACAGCTCACACAGCGTTTGGCACTCCAAGTTGCCACTATGGTATCTGACCCAAGGCAGCGGCCGTCATCTCCTCAAGCCCGTTACCTCGAAAGCTACTATCAAGCCCAGTCCACCACCCTACGGTGATACTCCAAACGACCACAATACCAGCAGCCAAGCTCCCGCTCGCGAACTCCTTTCCGCCCACCGTCCGATGAACTACATCCCAACCGCCCTTCTCTTAGCCTGTCGCCAGATCTACTACGAAGCCCGAACCATCCCCTTCCACGGGAACGAATTCGTTTTCCTATCGTGGCACGACCTCGACGGCGTACAAGCGGCACGGAACTTTCTTAACGATCGCCTCTGTGCAGACTGGCAACGCCAGAGCATACGATACGTGAGGATCGAGCTGGATCTTTCAGATGACAAGAGCGGCAAGGACAATGACGACAGAAACAACAAGAGCGTCAAGAAGGCACAAGCGTGGGAAAAGCTATGTTCCTCGGCCAGCTGGGGCACGGGGCTTCGCGGGATGAGGTTATGCATCGACTGCAAAGACGAAGATCTGATAAAGGGTTCTTTCGCGACGGTGCTTGACGACGGGGCTGAAAGGCCAGAAGAGGAGGAGCTATCATCCCTCGCTTGGATCTTCCGGGGTCTGATGAGGCTGAAAAGGCTAAGGAAACTAGATGTGGAAATCAAAAGGGGACGGAGATATGTGACAGATGACGAGAAAGTCGGGTGGTGCCGGATGTTGGAGGAGCTACTCAACTGTGAAAAGGAAAGGGACGAAGAAGTGGAAGGGAAACGGAGGGATCATATGAAGGTTTCGGTCATGTGCGCGCAGACCTCGTATGATCCGTTCAATTTGGAGCAGGTGTTTGGTAAGATCTCTTATCCTATGATGGCGTGGCCGTTGTATGCTGGGTTTTGAAGAGTGAAGGTTTAGATACTTGGGTGGTGTTGGTGGTGGCGGTGTGCGTGTTGTCGGAGATGATCCCAGATGGGTTGATGTTGCGAGAGAGGAGGACGAGAGAGAGAGAGATGAAGTGATACCTTGTATGGGCGACCAGGTGGTTACCAAGATTGTTTCCCTAACATGATTGGCCGTGTATGCACCTTTGTCGTGTTAGTTTCGCTAACAATAACACCCTTCATTTCCCTTTGCTCAGGGGGGATTGACACGAACATCGCTGACCTGTTACCCCGGCGGGGGTGCCCCTGGTGCCACTGATCAACAATTGGACAACTCGCAAGAGATGAGATGAACAACTGGTCAGTCGAAGAAGAGACAGAACCACAGGCAACTGCTCGCGACATCCGTAACAGCGAGTTCCACGCCGGGAACCCTTTCTTACCTACATGTCTCTATTTACAACCTGAGCATCCGGCGGACGCTTGTAAGGCCTACACATCAGTACTTAAAAGTTTGTTAGCGCGGTCCTTGTGATAGGGGTGTGCAAAACTTAACAAGAAAATAACGGGATAACCACATGCAAAACGGAAAATTTAAGAAAGTGTATGAGATGGAGGAAACGCATCGGGTTGATACCAACTTCTTGCACGAAAATTGGTGGAATATTGGTTGAATTGCAAAGAGTACGTTGTGAAGTCCCAAGCTAACGAATTTACCAGTACTGATGTGTAGAACAACCAAAACATATCTCGCTCGGCAGATTCGTTAGTGCCCGAAGCCCTGCCTCGAACCGAGAGTTCCCAAAGCAGCTTACCTACTAGGGACCGACTCGACGTACCGAACCAGGGCATTGAGAAACCATACCTCCTCTTGAAGCAGGACATTCCGCTCGGCTTACGTTTAATTTGAAGCCCACGTTTCCATTCCTGCCAACGACATCCCTTGGCGTCCTAGGAATTTGGGGTAATAAGCTTTCGCCGCCCACGGGCGGGAGCCAAGTCAAAGACCAAGAAGCTTGTTCCTTCCTGAGATGCTCTGGAGCGTCAGGATACGAGGGAGGTATTGCCCCGCACAGACCCACCATCAGCCAGCCCAGGTGCTTTCAGGTTACCGATCGGCAACCCCTGAATGATACCTGGATTTGGTAGGGTACTTACCTGACCTTTTCCCAGCCAGGCTTTGCAATCCCCGAGATCTTCAATAGCTTCCTTTCCAGGTTCCTTTTTACCCTTCCTCGAGCCTCCCTCTCTTTCCCCTGCTCTCCTGTCATTCTCGTGCTCGCGTTCGGCTATATTCTCGATAGTCCCGACAGGCTGATGGGTTCTCCTTTCTAAACAGAAGGTTTATGTACAAGCGGAAAGGCTCGGGACACCATTGAATCTTGGATCTCACTCAGGACCTCAGGTGTCCCTGATGACAGCTTCTCAGCCCAGCCGAGGGTTAGCATGACAGGACATACTCGCCCCATCAGGCTCATATACCGAAAAACGGAGATTGCTAGGCGCTACATGTTCAAATTGGACCGATAACTCACATACGCCACACCCCCGTGTAGGTAGGTAGTGTAAAGGTATGATCAGTTTGTTTTTCTCAGCTTAGAAGGTTGCAGCCCCCCCTGGCAGCCTATCAAAACAGTCCAAAGGGCAAATCACCGTTCAAAGTTGAACCCGGTGAAGGCAAAGGAAGGATAGGGGACGCCTGTCACCTTTGACACCTTGACGCCCTGTGTTGATGAGACGACGGGATAGGAACACTGTTCGCATGCAACCGTTTCATAATAGGGGGGAAGAGCAGAGAGAGGCCTGAAAGGATGAACCCACTACCACAGATCGTTCCCAGGAAAAGCACATTAAAGGGATATCCTGCTCGGGTTTGTTGAGGGGGACTGGGATGGCGGTCGCTTGAGATAGGGACGTTCTGCTGTTCCTAGACGATCGGTGGGGCTTGAACGACTCTTCCTTGACACCGAGACCGTTTTCTCTGGTTCTTGTTTCCTTTTCCAAGACTTTCTGGGCTTTCACTCATTCATCTTTCTTTTGACTCTTCCCAGTGCTTTGCGGGTTGTGTATCCTCGACTTTGCATGTTGCTTTGTTGTTGTTGTTGTTGTTGTTGTTGTTGCTCTTCTTGACACTCACTCTCTGTGGTTGTGGCCGAGCGGGATCGAATCACCGCTCAAGTATCAGATTATCAGACATTCTTTGGCGGTGGATTAGAATAATTGGTAGGTCCCATGTTTCATAATTCAAGCATGAATATCCTGAACATCATGAAACCCACTGGTTCCGGTCGAGTTGGCAGGCAGCGGTTTCCTCGCTTTTCTTGTGTTTGATTTACAGTTCATCCCGTCTTGCATCATCACGCAGCTATATCCGCAGCTTCTGCTGTTCACTGGGCTATGCTCGACGCTCCTTTTCTCTGTTGCCATGTTCAAAAAGAAAACGAACCCACTGCTAACACCGAATATTGCAGTTACTCTTGCCTCTGACTTTTGTTATTAAAAACTCGCCAATGCCCCTTCCTGCTGTGTCGACAAGAGAGATCTAAGTTGACGTCACAAGGTGGTATAACAAACTTGCCGTCACTACCAACACAAGACGATTGTTTAACACCACGATGCTCCGCCATCAAATAAACCCATTATCATGGGCCGACACGTTTCTCCGGGCTCTCATCCCGAGCTTCATAGCCGACGCCATCTTCTCCGACCATAGGAAAGCAAGCCGATTACACCCAACCTCGTACCTCGATGGCCTCCGTGGCATAGCCTCCGTGCTCGTCTTCCTCTGCCACTACACCGAGGACAACTACCGCTCTCTAACCCGCGCCTACGGCGTCGGCGACAAAGACCACCCAGAAACGGCCACGAAAGGATGGATCCAGCTGCCCTTCCTGCGCATCATCTTCTCCGGGCGACCCATGGTACACATCTTCTTCATCATCTCCGGCTTCGTCCTCTCGTATAAACCCATCAAGTCCATCCACGCCCGCGACCTCGACAAATGCTACACCGCTCTCAGCTCTTCCACCTTCCGCCGAGCTTTCAGGTTGTTCGGTCCCTGCGTGGCCTCGACCTTCATGATCATGTGTCTGCAGCAGCTGGACCTCTACCCAGGAAGAAACCCGCGCGACACGTGGGCTGAGCAGCTCATGGTCTGGAAGCGCGTCGTCTTCACACAGATCACCTGGCCGTGGGCCTGGGACAAGGATATGATGCCGGGCTACGACATCCACCTGTGGACGATCCCGATCGAGTTCGCCCACTCGATGCTGCTGTTCATGGTCATTCTCATGCTGGCGCGCACCAAGTTGCGCATCAGGCAGATGACGGTTCTGGGACTGATGGGGTACTGTCTCAGCTGCGGCAAGTGGGCTGGGTTCGAGTTCCTAGCTGGCTTGTTCCTTGCGGAGATCCATGTGCTCAAGAGCGCGAGGGAGCAGCAGAGCAAGGAGTGGGAGAGTGTGGCGCAGGAGGAGGATGATGATGATTTGAACAAGTACGGCCATCGGGAGGTCAGGCAGGGCGGTTTCGTCAGTCTATCCACGCTGAAGACCATCTTTTGTATCGGGCTGGTTATCCTGGGACTGTTTGTTGGCGGCTGGCCCAACCACGAAGCGGACAAGACACCGGGGATTAGGTGGTTCCTTGCAAAGACGCCTATGCCGTTCGCAAAGATGGACCATCTCGCCCCGCAAAAGTTCTGGTTCGGTCTTTGCGCGGTGGGAACCGTCTGGGCTGTCGGAGAACTTCCGCTTCTCAAACGGCTTTTCGAGGGTTCATTCGCGCAGTACTGTGGACGCATCAGCTATGCGATCTACATCTGCCACGGACCGGTGCTAGGGCTTTTCCAGGCCTATGTCCTGGGCAGCCAGTTTGTGCCTGCTCAGGGCGAACCTGGAAAGGATGGTTATAAGGTGGCTGTTGAGGCGCACGGGATCAAGGGGATGACGGGCATGGAGAATACGACGCAAAAGACGACGGGCTGGTTCTTGGGATTGTGCGTGCTTGGGCCCGTTGTCGTGTGGGCGGCTGATGTCTTCATGAGAGCGATTGACGAGCCTATCGTGAGGATAGCAAGGAAGATGGAAAACGTGTGTTTGGACAAGGAAGCTCAGCCGGAACAGCGACCGGGTGGGAGACGACTGGAGCCGGGATATTCGGCGGCTGCATGAAGTGTTGGATGTTTTGTATAGCCATGTTTTGAGCATGCTTTCCGTCGGTCGGAGCGGTCTTTTGGAAAGCGTCGTGATGATGTAGATGGCGTTCCGGTGATATTCCGACATTTTGGATGCAGGCAGGGTCCTCCACCCTGAGAGCATTGATATGGGATATTTCGTGATTAATATGAATGTGATTACTTTCACCTATCTCTTGCTTCATGGGGATCATCATCCCTTGCCCGTCTGTTGCCTGGCGGTAATGGTTGAACAAGGGCCCCAATGCATGTTGGTCGTGATGACTCAACTTTTCCGGCTTACTAGGAGGCGGTCACCAAGTCTGACTCTTCGAGTGATTGGCGAACTGCGCAAGAAGTGGCTTGAAGTAGGTACAAGACCATGTGAACAATGATTCTCTGTCCAACGCCTGAATATTCACGAAAGAGTTGTAGAGATGATTGGCTCCCCGTATTACCTATCTCTACCAACCCTGCCAAGGCTTACGGGTACGACACCATTTCTATTTCCTTGTTCCCTCTTGAAGGCTGCTTAGTTATACGAACTTGATCCCGGATTCTTCGATTTTCCTCAAACGTGAACTTAACCTATTTTAAAACACTACGCCCTTCGTACGACAAATCAGGGACCAAAGTGGACCGAAAGTCATCGACCATGGATGCAAGCTGTCAGTGTGGTGCCGTGACCTTCAAGACACCTCTCCGGCACCCTCTCGCCCTTTATATCTGCCACTGCGCCGAATGTCGGCGGCAGACGAGCTCGGCCTTTGGGGCATCGGCCATCTTTCCTCGGTTTCCTTTGCCCAGTGAGGCGCTTCTGAGCTGCTACAAGTACGTGATAGTCACAACCGTTGCTGGATCATAGGTTCTTTCAATGCCAAAGGCGCCGGCTTTTCGTTATACTAACGCTCTATTTGTGTCTGAAGGAGACCAAACCCCAGTGGTGACTTCTTAGAATGGTGAGTATCTTCCCCCTGGCTCCAAGGCGGTATCGTCGAGGATGCGTAACGCGACCATCACTGACATCAACAAAGTTATTTCTGCAAGCAATGCGGGACTCGTCTCATTCATTCCACGGCTGTGAGTGTCATCCCCAAAGACAGACAGCAGCAGACTTGTAGGATCAGATACTGACACCATTTTAGGGCAAGAACTTCGTCTCCGTCAAGGGCGGCTGCATCGAGGGACTGGACTGGTCGAAAGCAATCCACATCTGGACCAAGAGCGCCATGGTGCCCATCCCGGAAAACGCAACAAGCACGGATGAGGAATGCTCGGAGTTTGATGCGTTCAGCTCGTCGCAGGAAGCGCTGGATCAGCCAGATCATGTTGTATGTGGGAGCACAGGGGAAAGATTCTCAAGCAAGTACAATCGGTAATCGAGGGCGTCTTGGGGCACTGTAATGGTAAAGTTAGAAGTAATGTGAATGAGCGGTTGAGACTCGAGAAAGCCTTTAGGAGAAGATGAGACATCGGGAAAGTATCGTCGCAGGCAAAGAAACCCGAAAGTCGGCAATGGAGGTCATGTGAGTACTTCTGCAGCGGTATGGTTAGCAATTTGAACGTCCAAATCCCAAAAAGCAGCCAAAATAAGAAGGAGAAAAAAAAAGGAAATGCAAAAAAAAACTCGCAAGGAAAAAGAGAAGCATCATGAAGATGCCAGCGACACAAGAATCAAAAGAACAGAAAAAAAAGCAACTGGGAGGATTGAGGACTGAACGCGAATTGAACGCGTGACCGTTCGGACTGCAGCCGAACGCTCTACCCCTGAGCTACCGGTCCAATTCCCAGTTATTAATTGTTGCCAAAACTCTTACTCATAAGCTTGAACGACGGGTCTTGGCAGGCAGCGCTTGTTAAACCCTCTGAAAGGTGTGGAAGTATGATTGTTGATTTGGGGCTAGTCTAGAAAAGGAAAAAGGGAGAAAAAGGGAAATCCCAGATCTCTAGTTAAATATATGCCGGATGCCTATAAATACTTGATCTGGAAAAGTGGGTCTTACCTTTCTTCTTTCCCTGTCCTCTTCGTATACTTCACTTCTTGCATTATCGTTCAAGACATCAGTGTATGATGCGACGAAAAACTCTTGACAGTTCTCTTTGCTCAAACAAGCAACAACGGAATATATTCGACTCGTTGTTCAATCGTCGTCACCCGCAGTCACGAATCCCCGAAGACAGTATCGGCGGCTTTGCATCGGCTGGACAATCCTGGCATCCTCGTGCCTCTTTCTCCATCCCGACAACTGTGCACCTTGCCTCCTTGAGCACCCGCTGATGTTTTGCGTCTCTCGGAAGTGTCGAGGTTCGCGGTTCATCCGTTATCGCATATCGTTTTCAGTTTATATTGAAACAGCCAACCCGCGGCAACCGTCATGAATCGCACTCTCCTTGGCTGTGTTCCCGCCGTCGGCCCCTCATCATGGCGCTTTACCGCCGTGACAATCACACATTGTGAAAACATCGCGGAAAGCATGATGTTTCTTTCACAATTCGACATCGGACCATTTTTACGAGTGGGAAGTTGTCCGAAAACTGAAGGCCAAGTGCCATCTTTCTCAATGGTACGCTATCGACCTTGACTGCTCCTTGGTCTCTTCTGCTTCCGTCTCGCTTGGACCGATCTCAAACACCAGCCGTCACGAGTCGGTCTCATCCGCACCCCCTTCGTCGCCCCCACATCAGCCTCAACCACATAGACATTCACGACTGTCGGGATCTTTGCACACAAATTCATACAGGAAAGCCCTGTAATGGTCTAGACCAAGAACCTCCTTGACCTCTTCATACCTACTTTTGCATCCTGTTCTCATATCCCGACTGTTATCACAGCCATACTTTCCACCCCTGGCGCTTCTTGGAGCAGTTCTCCCCAGCCAAAACCCCTTGCCTCGTAATATCTATGCCATAACCATGGTATAGTAGCATCGTGAAAGATGAAAGAAATGCTTGCTCCCCTCGCTATCCTCTCCTCTCTGTTCCTAGGACATCCCATCTTCGTCGTCTAGATTTTGCCTTCCACGATGCAATGACATTTCACACCTAACGTTCGTTTCCTCCGTCCCCGAGTGTCTTCACTTCGTTCATTCCTCCACCTTTGGTACAGGCTGATCCTGTCTTGTTTCTTTCCCTGTGTCTCTTCAACTTGTCCTTCTTTTCAGATTGTTTTCACTCCCTGTCAGTTCAACTACGCCATCCGACTTTGAGGCAAAGAAAGGGACGTGCTGTTTTGTTTTTCTTGATCAACCGACTCGAAAGGCAGCGGGATTGCCATCCAAGGCTTCTTGCCACCCATATTGACGCCTCTCGCTTCACCTACCTCACTTTATCAACGAAACTCTTGAAGAGTATCTTGATAAGTCCGGTCGTTACCTACACATAACCTTTACTTACTACCACGATCCATGTCGGGTTGATCCCACATCGACACTCAATATCCAACGGCTGGCCTGTTGTTAATTTTCGAACATTCTCGGCCTTGAAGGAACGTTACGCTATTTTTGAAAGGGGATCGACCGCCAAAGAAAGACTCGGACGCCCGCTGGCGTATACACAGACATCACAATGAGCAAAAGATATGTGCGACTATTGGTACTGATCTTGAGCTACCTGTCTCTCGTACAGGTAGGAACTAACTATTGAAGTCATCAACCAAATCCACGGAAGAGCTAACATAGAAATGTTTAGGCTGCCGCATATGATAAGGGAGGAATCGCAGGACGAAGGTTAGCGAGAACTGGGAACACACAGAAAGGACACAAAGGGCAGAAAGAACAGGCCGAGGGGCAACTGCAAGGATCGGTTCTGATAGTCACCGAGACTGTCAGAGAGACGGTGACGGCGGGCAGTGGTGCTAGCGTCAATGGAACGATTGCGGCCGAGACCGTGACGGAGACAATCACTGTGACCCAAAAGGAAGCTGCCGGGGCTCTACCTGGGTAAGTGAACAAGATTCCCTTGGTTCAAGACTTTTGACAACACCGCTAACTCGGACAAAAGCACCGGAAACGTGCAGCTCTCCTTCGTGACAACAATCGTCTTCGGCACCGGCTCGCCTTCAACCGTCACTATCACAGCTCTCCCCGAGACCATCACCCAAACAATAGCCGCCACCGTTACCCATACGGTAGCCTCCACGCTTACCGAGACGATAGCCCAAACAATCACCAGCTTGCAGGTCGTCGCCTCGACCGAGACCGTTACCCAGATCCAGTCAGTGACGGAAGCATGCTCTTCGAGCCAAGTGCCAGGAGTGGTTGCGGGAGCGCCCATCGGATCAGCTGCCCCTGCCAATGACAACGGACTACCGCGCGCCAGCGGCGGAGTGGGAGTGACGACGGTTTCGATCCCAGCTGCTCTGCGCACTTCGACTTTGGAACTACCGCCCCCAGCTGCTACTGCCCCCTCGACCTCAATCTCGGTATCCTCGGCTGAGTTGTCCTCCTCGACGATCGAGGAAGTAGTAGCCAGCAGCACATCCTCTGCTTCAGAGCTACTCTCTTCCACTTCAACCTCCGCCGTGGAGGCCATCGCCACTTCTACCACAGACCTGGCCACATCAACCACCGAACTCGCGACATCTTCAACCGACCTCACAACCTCCACTACCGACCTGGCCACCTCTACGACTGAATCCAGCACCGCCCCCGCCGTAGCCATCACCTCCGTAGTCTCCGTGGAGGCCCCATCCTCGACATCGAGCAGCGTTGTTGTTGTTGTTGGCGGAGCCGGAGCTGAGCCGACCTCAGTCCTCGTTCTCCCGGCCGTTCCGGCAGCCAACCCGACTACCACCGCAGTGGCGCCGGACGTTGCGAACGGAGGTATCCAGTTCACGCT
Source organism: Copromyces sp. CBS 386.78 (assembly GCA_030685235.1). Lineage (NCBI taxonomy): Eukaryota > Fungi > Ascomycota > Sordariomycetes > Sordariales > Sordariaceae > Copromyces > Copromyces sp. CBS 386.78. Next base: position 80,005 of record MU839090.1, read on the forward strand.
TGATGTATCGGGGATGAGCCTGACGAATGTGTTGAACTTGGGGAATTTGGTGCCGCCTACGGCTGCGGCGCGGCCATGAGCGGGGAGGTGAAGATGAGTGAAAGTTGAAGGATGGAGATTGGATGATAGAAGACTATGAAACTGTCAGTCAACAAAATTCTGTCCCGCCTCTTGTGTTTTCCCGTCTGGGACGGGAGCAGGACGGTATTTGTTGACTGTCTGTAGTTAGCGGAGAAAAAGAGCGCTGGTGTGGTTTATGCGTTTACCATTTTTTTTCCTAAATTTTTTTTCCTTTGGGGTTGTTTCTGTTCGACGTTTGTACAGTTGTGTTGAGAGTTGAGAGTTAGAGAGTTGAGAAGTTGTCTATACCCGTCAGTACAGCGAGAGTTGTTGGTTGCCGGTGACAACTGCATATAATGTATATATAAATATTTCGTTTCTCCCATCGAAAAGCCGCCATTGCTATACTGGGCGCTAGAGATAGGCACGTTAAACCGATCAAGTTTAGAGACGCTTGACGTTTGCCACAGTGCCCCATTCAACTTGCTGCTTCCTCAAATAAGTCGGCATATTCAATGGCGTGACATTTTACCAAACCAAGACTCCTGTACCCATCCAAGCCCATGCCCCGTTTTATGGTTCCCATTCGTTCTAAATAGGTGGGTATCGTGATATGTGTTCGTCAAACGTGATGACAAGCTGTATGGACAAAATAGAAAAACCCCAACGCCCCTGTACCTAAGCGACTTCTGACACGCAAAAGTCAAGGCCTAACTGCTCAAGAGCCAGGCCTCCAGACATTCGTTCCTCAACCGGCTACTTCGCCTGCTTCTTCTGCTGCCCACCACCATCTGTACCTCCGCCGCCGCCCTCCCCATTCTTGCGCTTTTGGCCTTGGCCTTGGCCTTGCTGCTGTCCCTGCTTCTGCCCCTGTTGTTGTTTCTGCTGCAGTTTCTTCTGCTTCTTGCTCAACTTGGTCTCCCCTTCCTTACCCCCCTCCTCTTCACTCCTCACCTTGCCCCCAGGAGCAGTCTGCACGATATCCACCACCCCTCTGAAACCCCTCCTCTTGACACCCTCATTGACCACCACCGCCCGCGGTCCCGTCCCCAGCGCCTCCGTCCCCTTCTCCGGCCCCAGCCCCCACACAGCCAACAAATTGACCACGTCCGCGGGGCCGCGCAGTCCTAGTGCGCTCTTGGCCTCGCTCGAGACGATTATCCCGCGGCCCTTGGTCGCCCTCAGCAACCCCAACACGTTGCCAATGAAATTGCTCCTTGCCCGTTGTGCATCCACGCTGTTTCCCGACGTGAAAGCCTGGCTGTAGCAGATCTCGAAGCGCGTGCCGCGGTGCACGGCCGCCATGGCGGTGCGGTGGTGGATATGGAACCCGAGGAACTGCGTCAGGTCGAGGCTGATGATGGCCGGCGGCTCCGTGGTGCTGAGGCACGCCCAGCTGAAGGCCTTGTCGTTTGTCGGGCGGAGGGCGAGCAGATCGTAGGAGCGGGCGTAGTCGGCGAGGCGGTAGTTGGTTGTTGAGGGGTCGGTGACGGTTAGGGTTACGCGGCGGAGGACGGTGGGGAGGGAGGAGGTGGAGGTGGGTGGGACGGCGGAGGAGGCGGTTGTTGAAAGGTTTGTTGTCGTTGTCGTTGTTTGTGCAGTTGTTGTGGACGTGGCACTTGTTGATCCGCTGCCGCCGGGGAATGATGGGTGTGGTGATGTGAGTTGTGGGATCGGGTTGCTGATCGGATGGGGTTGTGTTGGAATGTTGCCCGTGATGGTCTGGTTCAGAGCGACGACATCGTAGCCTAGGTTTTTGGCGAACTTGAGAGTACGTTCGAGCTCGGAGGCTGGGGTGGTCGGCGACCAGGCAATGTTGAGGTCGTAGAGCATGGTTGCGTTGTTGTCTGCTTCTAAGAGGTTGGAATTTCGCGGCAGGTAAAAGGTCGTGTTGTCGCGTCTTTTCGGTCGGCGCAATTCAGCGATTGGGACTTGTTGGTCGTTGGGAATTGGATATTTCAGTCTAAGATACCCCTCAAAGAAATCAAAATTGGGTTGCCCTTCTTGTTGTGGCTGTGACGTTGGTTGAGTTGGACTGCAGAAGGTCTCGTCAAAAGTCGATCTCGAATATTTTTTGAAGATTTGGAAGCTCCGAATCCACCACATCATGTCTCGACCATGCATGCCCGGGCCGGTCAAATGCAACAGCAACCCCCGCCGTGGATGCTCTCAGTGGGGCCATTGTGCGCTTTGACCACCTGTAATTCAGGGCAGATTTGGGGCAGCTCTGGGGCAGCTCAGCGCGTTGCGGGGGACGGGAAAGTGTGTTCCACCTTTCCAGATCCCGTCTTCATGTTCCCACTTGATCGCTCCCGTCATTCCAACTCCCGGCGTCAGCGAATCGAAGTGCGCGATCGATCCCACGCACAGGGGCATCGCATTCGCATTCATCTCCACGGCAGCGGGCATGGTACACTAGAAGATCACTGTCAGAGGACGGTATTGCAGCGTCGCATTGGCGTGAGTCCTTCGGCCAACCGGTCCAGAGGACGACGCGCAAATCCGCCTCCTGTCTGACGGCCACCCAAGATTTCAGCTTACGTTTTGTCATCGCCGAGGGAAGACCAGACGGAAACTTCTTTGGAGACCATTTCAGGCTTCTTCTTTCTCCCAACAACCAGAGGCCAAACGAGCCAAGTACCGACATCCACTTCCTAACCTAGATCGGTTATCAACCCCGTCCGCCGCATACGACTCAGTAATCGATAGCGCGTCGAAGAACTACACTACGCCCTATTAGCTTCCCATTTCATTCATCAATCATTTGTTCCTCGTTGCCCCTGCTTGCTTGATACCAACGAATTTCTGGTTCGCATTATTACTCAAACATCGTCAAACTTCCACCAATTCCCGTGCGCTAGCTACACAAAATCGTCGAGAAATATATCAAGACCTGCAACATAATGTGCTTGATTTTCACGTGCGGCGAGCATACCTTCCGCAAGGAAGTGGAAGGTTATGAAGGACTCGTGTGCCGGTGCTACAACTGCGGCAACTATTCTGGCAGTGTCATCAAGAGTCATCCTTGGTTCACTTTCTGCTTCGTTGTACGTGGTGTTGCGTTTCTTGCGGCGAAATGTGTAGAGAACCGAGGCTAACATTGAACAAAACATTTACAGCCCGTCATTCCTCTCTCGATCAAGGGGTACGAAGACATCTCGTGCCGCATTTGCAACTTCCAACAACCACTCGAACACAGGCAGGACGTCCAAGGAATGCGTCGGGGAGCAGACGGTACACCAGGAGTGCCATTACAACCGCAACCATCCGGCGTGCCCCCTCAGGGACAACCGCCTCCAGGCTGGGGACAGAAGGCTCCTGAACCGAATCAACCAATGCAATATCGCTAGAGGCATGATTCCACAGCTGAAAAATGGCAAGGCGCGAGGATGACGAGGTCAGAAACAATGATAATGTCTAGTTCTGAAGTTGAGGGAGGAAATCATGACCTGGATGATGGTTTCACGTGGGCAGTTCCGGAGGAAGGAGGCTACATATACGGCAGGCGTTGGAGCCTGAGTTTGATATCCCCATTTGCATTTCGCCCATATTGTTTTATTTCATCAAAATATTTATCGCCTGAGAGTAGGATCTACGAAGGAGGCGTATGGTGGTGGTCTTTTTATACTCGGGAAATGCAGGGACTTAGTCTGCAAGTGCATCTAATTGTCTGCAATTTAATCAGATGGAATTTTGGGTTGGGATGAAACGCAGCCGGTGCGTTTGACAATTTGCACCTTTCAAGTCGCTGTCTACCATAAGCCTTACCTATGGCGCACTGTTTAAGTCAAACAACTCTCTGTGAACTGTACGTTCTTCTCGCATCCAACGGCCTAGATACACAAGCCATAGGCGGGCATGTGACGATAGTGTTTCTTGACGACTGTCCTGCAATGACAGTTCATGCATCTAACAGGAATCCAAGGCCTCTTGCATATAGACAAGTGATACTAATAACATACCGGTTCCTATAGACACCTAAAGCACCAAACACAGATAGCAGTGCCGTCTCAGGCGCACTGAGTCAGAAAAGGAATGATGGTCTCTAAAGAGGTTGTAGATGACCTCGAAGCATTTCAATGTTTCCTTGCGTTCAGTCACTGAGGTTGAACAAACCCATCCTTTCTCATCACCGGCATCTTGCTGGAGTTTGCGGGATTATGTACCCTACTTACGGGCTGTGGGGTTACTGCGGACAACGGCCATGACGTCGGGCGGCTCTGGCCCCGTTATTTAGCGTCTTCAGAACATCCACTGGATGGGGAAAGATTCCACCGTTTGTTTTCCACTTCCTACCTTAGGTAAACGTTGTCAATCCATCACCAGTCAACAACAGCAGACAATCTGAAAGCCGGATCAAGACGATACGGGACACCGACCCTGACCCGGCGTCCAGTTTTTCAATACGATATTCAAATATTTTCCGACGACCGCTCCGAAAGTGTCTCTTTCTCAACCCATCGCATTTTTATAGCCAACAGACACCGCCAGTCCGCCGTTGAGCAGAAACTGGTCGCCGTTGACCTGTCGTTCCACAACTCCGAATCCGTACACCGAAAGAGACGATCCAAGACACTTCCCAACAGTTGGGACAGACTGAGACAGAGTCTCTAATTTACAACCTTCAGCCTTGGGCGCGATACTATCTAGAACCCTGAGCCGCCACCAACCATGGCGTCTGCAAAGCGTGGCCCGTCTGTTTTGGTACGTTGACTCGTTGGTTTTGTACTGGACAATTCGCTGACAACCATCGCAACATAGGTGACAGATGCTCGCCAACGACCTTCACCACCCAGCGCACCCCGGCGCATGGGATCTACAGGTGGTCCCGGCCGCCTCTTGAATGGACGCTCCTTTACCGTCGACAACGTCTTGCAGTACTCATCAGATATCCCATCCGGCCTACCCAGGCTGCCACCCGGCCAGCGGCCAACACGTGCTGCCCTTCGTCGTAGTAGCCACGGCGCGGGATTGCCGAATGCTTCTCTCCGAACTGGTCAACAGATCGTACCCTCTAGGACTACTAAGGTTAGTGAGAAGCTCGTTCTTCTCCCCGAAGCCCCCGACGACGAGGACGCACTGGGCGATGAAGAACTGGAGCGGCGCGCCTCCATCCTGCGCGCATCCGAAGACGACAACCGGCCATTGAAGGACGAAGAGCTGGATGTCTTGAGGAAGAGAGGAGGACTTCGTGGCAAAAGCTATGCCGAGCGTTTACCCAAGGTGCAGCGAGGCGAAAAGGTTTCCCGACTTACTGCCTATTGTACAGCACAAGCCTACAAGATGAAAGCGACAGCCGAGTTTTTGAAGAAGAAGCACGAAGCCAAGACGAAGCTCTACGACGACTGTCTCTACACTGTTTATCATCTGCCTCTGCTTCCTGGTGTAGATGGTTACCGGCTACGGAGTCGACCTATCTTGAAGACTCCTGGCACGGGAAAGACGGTGCTAGATCTCGAAATCGAACGCAGCGAGCGAAGAGACGAGCACGAGGGCTACTGGGATGAATACCCGTTCAATATGCACGACTCAGCAGACAGCCCGAGCAATGGGAGCACATTACTACAGCATGCTCACAGTGGCGTTGACGAGACGGGCGCTCCCTCACCGGACCAAGATCAGAAGACACTGGACCATCCTCCTATCAGCCCCATAAACCGCCTGGCACCAGATGCCAAGAGGTTCGGCGAAATGTTCGTCTTTTCGTATGGCGTAGTAGTATTTTGGAATTTCACAGAGCACCAGGAGAAGGACATCCTGGCAGATTTGACATTCGCCGAGAACGAGACCGGTGTTTCGCTCGCTACCCGCCCCCTTGATCAGAACGACTTTGAGACTGAGGAGTTCCACTTCGAGTACAGTGCCGACGTGGAACGCCCTCGCGTTTTCAACGACATGATCACACTTCTTCCTCGGTCCGACCACATGGTCAAGCTTACCATCAGCCATGCCATTGCCCAAAGCACCAAACTCTGCTTCTTCGAGGAGCGCATGTCGGAGACGATGGAAGGTGCTCAGGGCGTACCCAAAACCCTTGCGCTTACGGGTAAGCTGGACATGGATAGGACCGAAGTTCTCAAAATCCTAGGGCAGCTCTTTAAGAGTCGCGTAGACATCAATCTTTGTAAGTTGACCCTTTGCTTTTGGGTATGAGCCCCAACTAATTCGGCGCGCTTCTAGCATCGAACATCCTCGAAAAGCCCAACTTCTTCTGGGACTCGGAACCCACACTCGGCCCGCTATACGAAGCCATCAGAGACTACCTCGAGATTGAAACACGCACCAGGGTCCTCAACGAGCGTTGCCAGGTCTTCCTTGATCTGGCAAGCATTCTTTCCGACCACGTGGCCGACGCAAAGATGAGCTACATCACCTGGATCATCATCATCCTCATTGTGATTAGTATCATGGTTACCGTCACGGAGGTGTTGCTGCGGTTTGCCATTTTGTCCAACGAGAAGGCAAAGGATGGTACAAATGGCCTCAGAAATGCGGTCAGTGGCGGTGATTTGTTGACCGCCCACAACCGGATTGATCTTCGGAGTCTGGAATCAAAGTTGGCGAATGCGAACCTTACCCTGGACGACCTAAGGCTATGGAGCGCGGCGATGAACGAGCAGGAGAAGAAGGCGATTTGTGGTGCAGAGGTTGTGGGCACGACGTTTAAGGGGTTGTGAGCTGGTGAATGAGGCAGAGACAACCGTTCTCTGATTACGGATTACGAAAGACAGGAAGGGAAGGAAGGGAGGGAAGGAACAGACTGAATCTTGCTTCTAGTATGATGGGTTACACAGCGATGGCGTTGCTTTTCATGGATCATATGGTTATTGCATTATAGTTATCGACGAGCCTGTTGGTGAGATCGGGCCATCTTGCTAAGAAACTGACATGGTATCGGATTTGAGCCTTCAAATTATGAAGATGGAAACAAGGGGCTCTTTGTATGAGTACAGTAAGGACTGGGTAGCGAGATGGGTAAAAAAAAAAAAAAGTAGGGATCAAACAAGATGTTTTCAGAAAGGAGATGCTCTCCTAGGGTACTTGGGGGGTTCTGGGCGCCAAGTAATCGTATCTAGAAGATCCCGAGATCTTGCAAGCAACTTTAAAATAATAGGTCATCAGTTTCAACGCCATCAACGCCCAACATGCTTGTCCCTCCCGTCAGCCAAGAGAGCACGTTTACTCCTGTCAAGACGGGCGCATGCCTTCCTAGGTACAACAAATTTTGTCCTTCTCAAAATCCAGGAAAAACCCAACACACTGAAAGAAAAAAAACAAGAAAAAACATAAAACGACAAGCATACACGCATCACTGCCACGACCTCCCCAATAACCCCTCCCCTTGTTCCCACTTCAGCCCCCGTCCCGCCTCCTCCTCCGCAACCCTCAAAATCAACTCCCCAAACAACCCATTCGCCCACCCAAACCAGCTCCGCGTCCAATGCTTCTCGTTCCACGCATTCACCGTCTCGTGCACCACCCCTGTCCCGCTCGTCGAGTCCAATATCATTTGTAATTGTTCCTCCACCACCTTTTCTTGTTCTTTTGACCCCGAAGATAAACCAGAGAGGTCAGAATTGTAGGCGGTTAATGCCGCGACGGTGGCGGCCATCGGCCACCCCTTTCCTGGACCGAGGTGAGGGCCGCCGACGGCGGAGAGGGCGGGCCCCTGGGCGTAGTAGGGGTTGGAGAGGGAGAGGATGAAGCGCCGGGTGTTTTGGTAGATTTGGGAGTAGTTGTGGGTGGGTAAGGGGGTGGTGGTGTACGGCTCAGGAGGCGGAGGGGAAAGGGAGGGAAGTTCGGTTTCGTCGTCGACGGAGGGTGGTTGGGTGGAGTCTGATTCTGAGGAGCGGTTGGGGGTTTGGGTGTTTTTGATGGAGGTATGGGTTGACTTGACCATAGTCTTTTGGTCGTGGTCTCCAAGCGGCGGCGGATGGGTATAATTCCACAACGGAAACGCCAGCAGCGACGGGACATTCGCGTCGTCCATCAGATTCGCGCTCCCGTACCCATCCACCTCGTACGCAAACATGTCGCCAAATTCACGATGAGTGACCACCGCGTCCTTGGCAATCCCATATCTGATCCCCCTGGCAAGATCACGCATCTGCACCGTCATATTCTTCGCCATCGCTTTCTTGCCCTCATCTAGGGCGTCGAGATGAGCAAGTCCCTCCATAATCACACTCGCCTGCTCCAGATACGCCGCAAACATCATGTTACTCGGCGTCAACAGCTGGAAGATACACGCGTCGTCACTCGGCCTGAACCCGCTCCGAACCATGCCGTTCTCTTTGACTGGGTTTCCCAACCCATCGTTCGTCAGCGTCTCGCTGCCTCTGTTCGTCCAACCGGTAAACGTCCATGCCGAAGGTAACACTTTGCCATCCTCATCGTACGTCCCCGACCTCATCGCGGCCGCGGCGTCCACGGCAGCCTTAACGGCTTCGATCCACTTGTACTTCCCGAAAAATTCCAAATCCTCCGGGATCTTGGCGTGGTACGCGCTACTGATCTGCAGAAAAGAAGCCAGGCTGTCGAGCTCCCACTTGCAGTCAAACACCTTTTGCGGGTCGTAGGGCGGTTGCGGGTTGTTCTGGCTGTAGGCGCCGTTGTGGGTGGGCGGGATCCCGGATTCGGGCGGCGGTTGGAAGGAGTGGCAATAGGGCGAGATGACTATGTAGCGTGCGTGCGAGTTGATGAGTCCCCGCCACAGGCTGGCGAGCGAATCCTTGGAGGTGGAGGGGGTGAGGAAGGGCAGGTAGGAGTAGAGCTGGGAGGCGGAGTCGCGGAGCCACATTGCGTCGATGTCACCCGTTATGATGTAGGTTAGTTCTTCGTCTGTTTCGGGGTTGTCGACTTCTTCTTCTTGTTGGTCCTCGTCGGGAGTGGCCATGAGGGCAGCGAGGGACTTGGAGTAAGTGCCCGTGTTGGTGTCCCAGGGGGAGTTATTTCTGGCATAGCCGTGCCACTTGATCATGGTGTCAATGGTGTTGGGGTAGCTATTCTCAAAGAGGCGGAAAAGATCCGGGTCTTTGATCACCGTCCTCATGCGCTCGATGAGCTTCTCGAGAGCCGGGAGCTGGAAGGTGCGACAGTGTGGTGGCGGGCGCACGTAGGGGAACTGGCGCTTGCCGGCGGATAAGGGACCGGGTTTCTTGCGCTGGAGCTGTTCGAAGCTTACACAGTCCTCTTCGGCTGGAGTCGATGAAGCAGCCGGAGAAGCCTTCTGGGTCTCGTCCGGTCTGTTGGCCTGTTCCTCACCAGTCCCCAAGCCCAGATCAATATCTTCTTCTCCAGAAGGTGTCGTAGGAGGAGGAGAGATATCCTCATGGTTGGCGGGGATGCCGGTGTCTTGTTGTTCGTGATGGTTCCACGTCTCCAGTGGCGGTGGTGTCAAATCATCATGACCCGCTTCACCCGTCTCTTGGTGTTCGTGACCAATGCTCTGTTTATGTTCGGGTTGTTTAAGAACGACCGGGTCCTGTCGGTAGATGGACAATGGTGACGCTGTCTGATATCCCACAAGAAGTATGACCAGAGCCAAGAAGGCCGTGAGGGCGAAAATACGCCCACGCCGTGAGCTGAAAGCTTGTGATAACGCCATGTTTTCGGACGTCTTCGATCCGGAGCTTTTTGTCTGGCGGCGATCCGATTCTACCAGGTTGTGGCCGCGGTATTCTCCTGATTATTGACCTTCAAGCCGTAAGCATCGGATGCTTCTTTCCTATCAACCGGTTGTTGACCGCCAAAAAAAAACAGGACGAAAGGCCTAGTTTCGAAGTACCATCTGGAACTGGTGAACTCGAAGGGTGGACGGAATACTGTAACCACAAACTGAGGTCGTCGCCAAGCACTGCAGTGAGAGTACCTAGCACGACACACAACCAACCCAGTGCGTTGTTGTTGAACAAAAATTATCAAAGACGAGGAGGAGGCTCTTGTGTGACTGAGTCCATCCTTCCTAAACTTCAACCAAACTCAGAAGAGCAGAGTAGAGCAGAGTACTTATCTAGACTGTCTCACTGTTATGCGCGGCAGCTCCCTTTCTGTCTCACAAGTTTTATGGTCTCAGTCTCTCTCCATCCCTCCCAGGAAAGAACGGAGGAAAGTCATGGGTCGCGGAATACGGATCTGTCGTGTGCCCAATGTGGCCTTCTTGGCAATTATCTGTACAGTTCAATGCTGGAAAGTTTGTTGCGCGAGACCTTCAACATCTTCGGACAAAGGAGAAGACAAGGGATTCTGCAACTTCCATTGGTCTAAACCGGGCTAAAGCCAGGGTACGAACAATATTTGATCGTGCAGTGTCCCACCAAGTGTCGAGTCCCGCACACATTGTACACTACACCTAAAATAACTCCATTACAGCCGGTCCCATTAAAACGACTGTGTCTTTTAGTTAAACGACTGTAACCCACACCCCCACAGGTAAGCGAGCCAATAGGATAACCATGTTCAGCCATGTCTCTGCCCGCCAAATTTCGCTGTGAGCGACATGGTCCAACATTTTCGTGCAAATGTCGCATACAGACATTATTCTGGGTGCTAATTACAATAATCAAGACGATTTATCGATAGATCTATTATTACGTATATATATAGATTATTGAAGGGGTTGCCAATAGTGCTATTACTAGTATTGCTAAGGGTGCTAGGGGTGTTGGGGGTACTGGCGAGGCGCCTGTTGGGGAGCTTGTGAGGCAAACAGCATACCACCTCCTATCCCTCTTGCTGGTAGTCTTATATTACTGGGCAGAGAGGATAAAGGTATCGCCATAGGCTAGATTCCTTGGTAAGCCTACGATTAATACATTTAGTAATAGTATTGTACTTGCTATTATTATTATTATAGTACTAATTGGGCTATAGCAAATTCACGTACTTGCTGCTGGCGAATATTATCTTCCAATAGTTCTGTTTGCCGCTTCAATTACGCGACTTTAGCTCTAGCCTCCTATTCCCTTTATTAGGCAAACTATATAGCTATAACCCTCTTCCTCTTCTATAACGATAGCGGCGGGGCATTGTAAGATAGATTATATCGTATACTAGTATTAGTATTATTAACGCGGGCCAATTACTATTATATAGTAAAAGGTATAGGCTGGGCGCCATTCTTAATTTAATAACGGCGATTAATAATAGGGAGGGGGTTTTACTTACGACGAAGTTCGAAGAAGTCCGTAGGTAAAGGCTATATATAAATACAAATTAGTAAAGGTATTTAATATAGGGAATACTATATAATTAACTTCATCTATTTTCAACTACTAATAATAGTCGATTTCTTAAAGCACTAGCCATCTTCCTTTAATAATTATTCTTTTTAGAATATGCTAGTAGGGTATACTAAACTACTTCTTAAAGTAGCCCTTACAAATTATATCCCCAACCCCCCTCCTCTTAATAAATTTATTAACAAGATTAGCCTATTTCTATACATACTCCAATACCACAAAATTAACAATATACTTTAAACTCTTAAATATAAGGTACTTAAAAGTATTAACGGACTTTAAAATTTATATAGCGAATTTAGTAGAGAAGTTCTCTTATAGGCGAGAGAGGGTAGTTTCGATAGCAGCGAATAGGGTATTGAAATTTATACGGCGGTTTTTAAAAAGGGCTTTTAATATTCTATATAAACCTTCTATATATAATATTATTCGTATACCGAAGTTACGGTATATTTTTATAGTAAAGTAAGTAAATTTGTAGCGTATAGGGATATATATATCTTTTAAATAATTAACGATATTTATAAAAAAAAGTACGGTTAGTATAGGGTAAATATAGTAATAAATAAAAGGAAATATACCCTATTATTTACTACTAAATTTTTTTATTAATATACCCTATTCCTTTTAGAATTCTTTTTAGGTCTTAAAATAAACAACGGTATTTTAAGCAGCTAAAATATTATTAATATTATTTACCTATTTTCATTAACCCTTTACATAACTACGGCTAAAAATATTAAAGATTATAAAGTCTTTATTCTTTAATTCTAAATAATAAATACAATCGTCTTTATTAAGAAGTACGGCGGCGATATAACGAAAAAGGCGGTCTTACGTGGCGGGGAGTACATCTATTTAAGTAAAATCCCTTACTATTACTACTTAAAGTTTATAATCTTTATATAAATAATTTCTATTATTACTTCAATTGCTTAACGCTATTCCCTCTAATAAACCATACTATTTCTTTTTAATATTAAAAGCAACGTTCTTTATAATATACTATAGGCAAATCTAATACTAGGTAATATCGCTAAATATTTATCTATATACCTTCTTATATACTTTATTATAATCTATAATAATAACCGAAGGGTAGAAGATTTAATAGGTCGTTAAGAAGTTACGTAGTTATTCAAATACCTATAGAAAATATTCCTCTCTTTCACCGCTAAAAAGGCAATACCCTATATTAAAAGTAATATATATAGTATTTACACCGTAAATCTATAATAGAAGTATATTATACTTATTAACTTTATAAATACAATTAAAATTCTATACCTCTAAGTTCGCCTTTAATTATTTAAAATACTATAGATAGGTCTAGAAAACTCTCTCTATATAAATATCTTTCTCCTTACTACTATAGCGATAAATTTTCGAAATAATATTGAGCGATGTTTTAAACTAGTTAAGGAATTGTTAGGTAAGTATAAAAGGGCTAGCAATCCTCTCCTTCTCTACGTTTAATACGTTTTATACGTCTTACGACGTAATTTTAATATTAGGGAATTCTAACCTTATTACCGTAGCAATATCGCTAGTAAACGTTTTCGGCTATTTAGTAAGGCGCAAAATACTAATATTAATATCTTCTATCTACTATTAATAATAATAGATAGCGAAATAAATCGCCGTTTTAATACTAAAGGTATAGTTATAATTAGAGTAGCGTATAACGAATTTCTATTGATATATTTTAGTAGGAAAGATAATTATCGCCTTCTATAGGCAATCGGTTTTAATATTACTAACTATAAATCTTAATTTTCCTCCGGTAATTAACTTTTTAATTATTTTATAAAACGGGCCCCGCGTATATTCGAAATTATACTACGTCAATTCGCCTTTAATATAATTATTAGGGCGTCGCTTATTAACACTAAATCCCAACTCTTTAGTAATAGGATTCAACGCTACTATTAAGAGGTCGACTATCTTAAAATTACGTAACTATAGCGACTTAAGCGTAGACGGGAGAAGGGAAGGCGATACGCTCCTAACCTCTTTATCCCCCTTCTTACCGTTAAACTCGCTTATCGATAAGGATAATAAGGATAATAATAGAAAAGGGGAAAGAGCGCGGCTTAATTATACCTATATAACTTTTTTCTTAAGAAATAGTATAAAAGCAATATACTAGAAGGCGATAGTAATAGGAAACGGCGGTTACTCTTACTTAATAATAAGGTTATCGATATTAGGGTAATCGTCCCAATCGACTTAAGTAGAAGTAGGCTCAACCTTCTATATATAAAAGTATTCGATTAAGGGGGTAGGACTAAAAGTACGTACAGCGGCGGCCTCTAGCTAGGAGCTAGTAAAGTCGATAATTTCAGGCATCTATACAACGGTCACAATTAATTACCCCTCCCTTAACCCCTCAATACCATAACTTATTTTAGCGATAGTAGCGACGGCGACGACGATATATTCAATTGCAATAGCCGTTAGTACAGAAGTATTGAGTGGCACGACGATGTTGCCAGCACACGATTTTAGCGGGCACCAACATGGTTATCCTATTGGCTCGCTTACCTATGGGGGTGTAGGTTACAGTCGTTTAACTAAAAGACACAGTCGTTTTAATGGGACCGATTACAGCGGGCAATAACGAACCAGATGCTGTTCACTTCAGGCCAGGAATGCCACCTAACCAGCGAGCCAGTCTAAAGTGGTAAAGAAGCCCCCTCCAAGTACCAAACTAACGAACTTTTCAGGGGTGAACTGTACGGCCCATAGTAGTGGTTACTATTGGCTAGGTGGTTCACCTTAAAGTTTCACCCAGTCGGTGTCCGGCATCCGTTGATCCTTGCTGAAAAAAATGAGGTTACAACTCCACTGTTGCCAAGAACGTCCTCGGATAATGTATTTCTCTTGGCATCAGTTATCGTGGCCGGCTTCATGTGTGACGACTGATGTTTTGCTTCAAATCGTAAGTTTTTAGTGTCGTGATTTTCAGTCTTCTCTGCATTGTACTTTTTGGGAAACTGCACTGTTGCCTTGAGGTATCATCCAAGGAAACCCCTGGTTTACCTCCGAGTCACCTTCACATGCATATATTTGCGAGATCTCGAAATGCTGTTCCTGCGCTAGGCTCGTCCCGTTCAGATCTTGCCGCCGTCTGACGCCCCGCAACGCACCAAGCGGCCAGAACCTCCAACTCAATCGGCATCTCCCATCTGTCGGGAAGATGGTCTAAAAGAAAAGAGATGGTTGATATTTGATTATCCAAGGTATACCGATTAAAGCAGATCTTATCTATACTGGCCCCGTGTATAAGCCGTAGTACGTATCCTATAACTCCTACCCCTTTCCCGAATCCAATATCGGCGCACAGAATCCCATTGATTTTGCATCACCGCCCACTGGCAGTGCCCAATCCTCCAGGGTATCATATAACTACCTGACAGCAGCTTATACAGGTCCCCAGTCTACGAAGACTCATCTTCATCGCCGCTACTGGAATCCGACTCCATCCCACCATCCTCCTCCTCCTTTTTGATATCTTCATTTCCAGCCGGATCCCAAGCCGGTACGTCTGCGCAACCCTCGGGAACACGGCAGAGATCTCTGGCATTGCAGGTCTTCCACAACACCTCCCTGATCTCCTTGAACACTTGGTCCACCGCATCCATCGCCCAGATGACGTCAAGATGCTCATACTCCTCGATGACCTTCTTGTGAACCACCTTCACATGCGGCTCACGTCCGCGATCAAACCTCCTGAGGAGTTTGGTCCCGTCCACCAAGGCGTCGTTCCCGCACACCCAAAGGGCGAAGGGCGGCGCTTGGTGGTTGTACCAAGCCCTTGAACCCTTGGGCCTCATCCTGCGAGCCGCTTGCTTCGACTTCTCCGACTCTTTATTGCCCTCCATATCGCGCTCTGCCGCCTTGAGGATCTTGTCCGCCTTCTTCTCGTTCCGACTTCTCTCCTCCTTATCAAGCTTATCCAGCTCTCGATCCTCCTTCTCCTCCGCCCTCGACTCCTCCTTGGTGGCCAGGATACACTTGTGCTTAGCAAAACACTCCCTGCCCAGCCACCAGCGCATCGACTCGGCGCTGACATAGACGGGCGCGAACTGGAACATCCTGTTTTTGAGGTCCCGGTCCCAGCGGCGATCGGTCCAGTTGAACAGGAACGAAAAGACCTTGTACCCGAGCCAGCCGTATACACGGGGGTTGAGGAGCGAGTGCATCGTCATCATGAAGGGGATGAAGGCGTGAATGCCGAAGAGCATGCGGAACATGGCAGGGGTGATGACGCGCATGAACTTGAAATACATCTTGCCGATCAAGGGGCCCGCATAAGCCGCCGGCGCGAGGGCGCAAAAGACGGTGAGCTTTTCACCCAGGTCCGGTCGCTGTTCTTTGGCTAAGGCAACAAATGTCTGGGTGGTGCCCTGCGAGTGGGCAATGAGTCCGACCTTCTCGAAGCCGGTCTCGTACAAGACACGCGAGGTCAGGGCGGGCAAGTCAAAGACGCCCATCTGCCGGATATTCCAGCACCACATGCGGGGATCCGAGTACTCGAGCAGGACGTGGCGAGGCTTGAAGCCGCAGCGGTTGTTGCCGAGCCAGACGTCGTAACCGGACTTGCAGAGGAAGAAGGCAAGCGAGTCTTCGTCGTTGACGCAGTATGCGCCTGAGGATTGGAGGAGGCCATGCATAAGAAGGACGGGGAACTTGGGTTTCTTTTCGTTTTTGGTCTGGCCTGGTTCCCTCCTGGCTTTGCCTGTGAACACGTCCGGGCCTTTGTGACGCCGCGCCTCTTCGGGTAGCGGAGTGTATTCTTCTGGATCGTACACATGCCAAAGCTCGATGATGAAACCATCTTCGGTTTCGACAAGATGGGTCTCAACATCAAGCCCGACACGACGGGCATAGAAGCCTACGTCGCACACGATGGGGTCGGGCCCCACGGCCTTGACGTCACTATCGCCTTCATCGTTGACTTCGCTGTCTTCGTGGTCGAAGTGACTCGCCGACCTCCTGCGTCTCCACCGGCGGACTTGTCGCTCTCGCAAATGCTTCCGTCGAATTTCCTCCTTGTAAAATGGCCGATCAGCGTCTGGATCCTGGTTATCCAGTCGCTTCCATATCCATTGGAATGTAGGTCCTATGCTGGTAAAGAGGGCGCCTAGGACAATGACGCCCAGGAATGCCAGACTGAGGAAGAAGGAGGTGAAGCGAAACAGCAGACAGTGGATGTCTCGCCAGCGCGATGACGGACCATAGAGCGGTAATGGTGGGAAAAGGGGGTGCGTATGGGAAGGAGGCATCGATCTTTTGAGGTTACCGTCCGTCGAGTCCGTGTTGCGCTTCTTCCCATCCTCCTCGCGGGGAAAGCTGAGGACCCTGTCTCCCTCCGAATCTTCTGTTTCCTTGACCGTATCGCGCGGCCGACTGGCTTCCCTAACGTGTACCTTGACTCCATCGTGTCTTTCGGCTTCGTCCCTTAGCACGTTGAGTTTGTAGGCTTCGATCGCCGGGACAGCAGGTAATCGGTTTCCATCCGATGTGACGATGACGGGGTCTTGGGGTGCGACAAAGATGGCTTCGACGGCGACACCTCTGTTGTCCGGGCTATCTGGCGGCTGATAGGACAGCTTTTCTGATTGATGGGTAAATTCGACGGCTGCTTCTTCGGGTGAGCCCTCGCAGGGCAGCTTGTTTACCCCGACGGACATGGCGGTTGTGGATGTTCGTTTCGATATTCGACCAAGTACTGCTGGTTGGTGTTGTTCACTTGTCCAAAAGTTCCTTGAAGATAAGAGAAAGGTATATTGACATGGTCCTGCACCGAATAAGTGTTGGGTGCTCAACGATATAAAGACGCAAAACTCTGAAGGGGCCGCATTAATAAGAAGAGAGAGAGAAAAACTCGAGGTTGGTCTTGGGTTTAGACCAGACAAGGAAAGGATTGTTGTTGAAGAGGTAAACAGACAAGTCAAATACATCCTCCGTGTCGCGCCGTCCGAGTGTTGCGCCATCAACGTCATGATGGAAACCTGGTTCGCCTGGAAGGGGGAAGCATTGAGGCGAAGCACAGTGTAAGTGATGGAGAGGGTTGGGTCTTGTACGATGAGGACGTAACTTGGCTGTGACACAAAGCCGGTTTCCAGGTTGTTTGGCAGGAGTGTCCATGGTTTTGGGCAAGTCGAAACAATGCAACTGGAGATGCGTCCAACAACATTGAAATTCCGTCACATTACTTGATGCTTGATAGGAAACCCGAAGCCAACAATCGAGTGCATTTATTGTCCGTTCTCCAATGTTTAGTACTTTGAAGAGACAGTTCAGTCATCCAATTGGGTTCGACGGTATAGCAACCGGACAAGACTTAAAAGGGTGATGTTATGCTTCGTCTGCTGAAACAAAAGATCCAATTGACTCGCATAAGTAACATCCTTCCAAAGCCCGCCCAAACTGTTGAAAAGTGCGTCACACTGCATGCAGCTGTGGGCGGCCATGTGGGGGGTGACAAGGGAGAGACATGTGAGAAATGTGGAGATCCAAGTTGCTGGGAGCGTACGCCAAGTGAACCCTGACAACCTAGTCCAAGGCACCAGAAGAGGACATCAAAAATCAAGAAGCTTGGCATGTGGTTTGGATACACTTTCTTGGCTTCGAAGACCCCTAACGGCTCGTCTGTGGCGAGAACGACTGAGATGATTTCGAAAATCGAAGTTGAAGCAAGAGGCAAGTCAAAATGTGGATACCATACACTGGAGTTGGAGTTGGGGCCGCTTTCATCCAATGCCCCAAGCCAAGCTGAGATCAACTCAGCTGCCCTAGAGTCTCCGATCTTCAGGGTCACTGCTCCCATTCCCATGATCTTACCGCAAACAAACAATCATTGGACTCGAAGCAGTGATACCTTGATTATGTCTTGGTGCTATATGATCTACTGCTAATACTCAAAGACATTGCAATGCTGGCAGTGTAGGTCAAGTTACTATCATTCGATACGGTCTCCAAACACTCACCCAACCCTAACCCCAGGTTTACGTAACAGCTCCTTACCGCTGTGCGGGCCCGGCCATGTGCCTCGGCCAAGGAGGAGTGGCCGGGGAAGACATTCCCGTCAGCGTCCAGCGAATGACCGCGCTGGCCATTTGGGGATCAACCGAACCGAACAGCATCTCCTCTCTCCAAAACCACGCCCGTTGCTGGTCCGGATAATTCTTTTGGTGTTTGCGACGCCATCTCTTCTATTAATCAACTGTACTACAAATCGCAATTCCCCTTTCCAAGCCACTCAATCCCGGATTGCCACGCGCCCCTGGCTTCGGTTCGGCAGCGTCTCCGCCGTGTTTCGTTGCAGCTGCTGAACTCCAAATCACTTCCGCGGTGTACACGCTAGTTGTGGGGGACTTTGACCGGCATGGGCCGTAAATAATAATTATACCTTCTACTACCGAACCGAACCACAACACTTTACTCTCAGGAGCCGACTACTTTGCGCCGACCGACTATCCATCATTCCATCTTCCATCTCAAGTCTTGAGCACCGGCTCCGATTGGCTACCGTGCCTCTGTCTCACACCAACAACACCGACGCACCTCTGCAATGACCGTCCCCAACTCGACCCCTGCCTCGAGCAGGAAAAGGGTCCGAAGACGCAGACAGGACAAGCCCGCCTTGACAGCCAAATTGGTACTCGACGCTCATGTCAAGGGCGACGTTGGTGTCATTGCTACCGACCTCTTCGCCGACCTCTTCCCTCATCTCTGGGCTAGTACGTTAACACGTTTGCCCCTATTGTGGTTTCGTCCTGTCTTGTATCATGAGCTCTGACTAATGGGCCATTCTGGCTTGACAGATGGGGACAGTCAAGACACTGTTCATGTCGCAATCGCTCCGTGGGCACCGCGCCAGACTCCCGAGGCCAACAACTGGTCCATTATACCTGTCACACGATCTTCCACCGTTGCGCCGTCCACCGTACAGTTCTCGCCCTCCTCGCTCGCCCTCCAGTCATTCGCGACACACCTCCAGCAGGTTACGCCCTCGAAGCTCTCCGGTCATAACAAGGGTGGCATTGAGATCTTGATCTTGGATGTTTCGGCCATTGAGCTGGATACCGTCTTTGTGAGCCTTGACGGAGAGTTGGCTAAGAGACTGGAGAATGGGGAGGGGACCTTCTTCCGCGAACACCCAGTGAACGGCAAGGGCAAGGCTCGTGCCGATGCTACCCCTGAGGAACACTTGACAGCTGCTCTGCGCACTGCCCTTGGCACCTTGAAGATTGTCCACTCTGGGGATCTTTTCCCGTTGCCACTACCGCCTCACCCAGTTACCCACCAACCTCCGGCCCCGGGAAGGATAACGCTCTGCGAACCCGTGGCACAGGGCATTCTCGCCCCTACTACAAAGATCATCGTGTCGAGAACGCGCACAAGCAAGAGCAAGCGCAACTCTGCGCCAACACAGCAACAGGGTCGTAAACTGAACGGAGTGGCCGAAGACGACGAAGATGCCTACTTCTCGGCGGCCGAGGACGAACGCGATGGAAAGACCGATGCCCAAACGGCCGAAACAGACGCAGACGATACCGAGTTCGAGCCACAAGTTGCGGAAGAGGAGGACAATCTGTCAGATGATTCCATGGACGAAATGATATCCCTTCAAGTCCCCACTCTGCCCACCACGGTCACGGGCCAATCTACCATAGGAACGGGCACCCCTATGACGGTTAGGGGGAGGAAGCCCAACGGTCCTGGGTCAGTTATCTCTAGTTATACTGCCACCACCGCCAGACCAGACCGACCTCATGGCCGGCTCTTCAAGGCGCAGGGGTTGATGAAGCCTATCCCACCCGAGCTGCTCCACCCTAAACCTACGCCCGAAGACGACGAGGAAGCACACATCTATGTGGATATGAGGGACCTCACCAGGGTGGGCTGCTTCTCTGGCGACTGGGTACGAGTTGAGGCGGCCTCTGAACCTCCTTCTAACGGACTCGGCGCATTTGGCCTGGGAAGCTTTGTGCAGCAAGAAGCAGACGAGATCAACTGGAGACCCGCGAGGGTTTTCGGCCTGCCTGAAGGTTATTCGAGCCGCTCGGCGACCAGGATACACCACTCTAGGAGTGATAGCCGGAACTCGTCCTTCTTTGAGGCGCAGTCACAAAAGGCGAGCCCACCGGTTTATACCTCTCCTATTCTGCTCGCAAACTTGGACAACCCTCCTTACCTTCGTCTATCACCCATCAAGCGCCCTTCGAGCTCGATCATGAAGGGCGTCGCGGCCCAGTCAAAGACCAGCTCATCCTTGAAGCCCCCTTTTGCTCGTGAGGTGATCCTGCAACATGTGAGGACACCCACGGCAGTCGAGAGGGACGTGCAGTCTGCTGTCATGGCTGGCCTGAAACACTACTTTGAGAGGAGGTTGCGGGTTCTCAAGACCGGAGACCTCATTGCTGTGTCCATTGACACCCAGTTGGGCAAGGCTCTTCAGGAGAGCACAATCCCTGGAGAGGATTCTGCCATCGACGAGGTCCTGGGCCTGATTGCTGCGACAAGACCTGGACAGAGCCTGCATTACGATGATGTTGCTTGGTTCAGGGTTGGTCACGTCCAGGCGATGAAGCAAGACGTCTCAGAAACCGTCGACGGCGAGGAGGAAGAGGACCCGTGGGGCGGAATTGCCTGTGTAGACATCTCCCTCACGCATCTGGAACAGACAGGATCTGTCACAGGCCGCGTTCCGGGTACGATATCAAACAGCTGGCAGTATTACCTGGGTATCAAGAAGCTTCCCAAGCACAACCAAAGCCCTGGGTCACCCGCTCAACTGCAAACACTGGAACCCGAGAAGCAGTATGTCTCATCCCTCAGGAGGAAACTCCGCGAACTCATGGCTGCGGCCACCAGCAAACCCGCACTTCATCTCAACTTGCCACCACTGGCCATCCTCCTCGTCTCGACGCAAAGGCACATCGGCAAGGCAGCCACAGCCATGCAAGCCTGTTCAGATATCGGCCTGCACACGTTCGCGATAGACGCTTATGACATTGTGAACGATGGCGGCGGTGGAGGTGGCAGCGATGTCAAGACTGCCGGGTTCCTGACATCGCGCGCCGAACGCGCCATGAGCTGTGGTCCCGAATCATGCGTCCTTCTGGTCCGCCACATTGAAGCCCTTACTGCGGACCGCATGGTCTCTTCTATCAAGGAGATCTTGGCCGACGCTAGAGTTTTGGTCGCCACCACCACCGAGGTCGAGAAGGTCCCTGACGGCATCCGTGCCCTCTTCACCCATGAGTTGGAGATGAATGCCCCCGACGAGCAAGAGAGAGAGGGAATCCTCAGCTCCATCCTCGCCGACCGTGGCATCGGTCTTGACATTGAGGTGGATCTCAGCGGTATCGCCCTGAAGACCGCCGCCCTCGTAGCGGGCGATCTCGTCGACGTTGTTGACCGTGCCTTGGTTGCCCAGCGATCCCGCCTCGAGAAGCTTACCGCCAAGTCCACTGGCAGCATCACCTTCCGTGACGTCCAGCTCGCCGGTGGCCCTGCCGCCTCCGGCCTGACCAAGCAGGATTTCGAACTAGCCGTCGATGCCGCTCGCAAGAACTTTGCCGATTCTATCGGCGCGCCCAAGATCCCCAACGTCACATGGGACGACGTCGGAGGTCTCGGCAACGTCAAGGACGCCATCACCGAGACCATCCAGCTGCCGCTCGAGCGTCCCGAGCTGTTCGCCAAGGGCATGAAGAAGCGCTCCGGTATCCTGTTCTACGGACCTCCCGGTACCGGCAAGACGCTTCTGGCCAAGGCCATCGCCACCGAGTACAGCCTCAACTTCTTCTCCGTCAAGGGTCCCGAGCTGTTGAACATGTACATCGGTGAGTCCGAAGCCAACGTGCGGAGGGTGTTCCAGCGCGCCCGTGATGCTCGCCCCTGCGTCGTCTTCTTCGACGAGTTGGATTCCGTTGCCCCCAAGAGAGGTAACCAGGGCGACAGCGGTGGTGTCATGGATCGTATCGTGTCGCAGTTGTTGGCGGAGCTCGACGGCATGTCGGGCGGCGAAGGTGGAGGCGGCGGTGTGTTTGTCATTGGTGCGACCAATAGGCCTGATCTGCTGGATCCGGCGCTGCTGAGACCCGGTCGCTTCGATAAGATGTTGTACCTGGGTGTCTCGGACACGCACGACAAGCAGGTGACTATCATGGAGGCTTTGACTAGGAAGTGCGTATTTCTCCTCCCCCCTTCCTTCCCCCCTTTCTCCCTTTCAAAATCCAATACTAATTCAATTACCTACAGATTCACCCTCCACCCAACCGTCTCCCTCCGTTCCGTCGCCGAGCGTCTCCCCTTCACCTACACCGGCGCCGACTTCTACGCCCTCTGCTCCGACGCCATGCTGAAGGCCGTCACCCGCCAAGCCACCCTCGTCGACACCAAGATCAAGGAACTCAACGCCGCCGCCGGTCCCGAGGGCAAACAGGTGTCGACGGCTTACTTCTTTGACCACTACGCCACCAAGGAGGATATTTCCGTCATGGTCACGGAGCAGGACTTTTTGGATGCGCACAGGGAGCTGATACCCTCGGTTAGTGCGGGTGAATTGGAGCATTATGAGCAGGTTAGGGCTATGTTTGAGGGGGCTAAGGATAAGGATAAGAAGAAGGAGGCTAATGGGGTCAATGGACATGGGGAGAAGGATAATGGGACGTTGGCTATCACCATGGGTGATGACGGCGCTGGATCCAACTCGAAGAAGGATAGGAAGGGAAAGGGAAAGGCGGTGGAAAGTGAGGCCAATGGTGCTGGTAAGGGGAAGGGCAAGGAAGTCGTTTCCCCCTTTCAGGAGGCGGGAGGAGATGATGATGAGGGGTTGTATGATTAGGAGGTTAGTTAGGAGTGGTTGAGGGGACTGAAGAGCTTCGGGTATGATTTTGTATAGCATGGGAAGAGGAGAGAGAGCATGTACTTATTTAAGAGACGGAATGGGACTGACTACCTAACTTACCTTTTGGATATATATGTCTATAGAAATTGGGGAGGTGCATTAAAGGCCAGGACCAAAGTAAATAATCAAACACCATAGACGATGATGGAGAACGTTGAAGCTTTCGTGGCCGTTAGTCGAAAGCTGCCTGTGTAGTAAATGTGTGTGGTGTGGTTCTTATGACCTAGACTTATGTATCTGCGCTACCTCCTGAGATATCAACAGAATGTTATACTCTCTTTAATTATCACCTACAATCCACCCCTTCCCCTTCTCCACCACATTACGTCTCCTTCCCTACTCGTCAACCTCCTCATCAGGAACCTCCTTAATCGTCTGCGCCCTTTCAATCTCCTTGATCTCCTCCTCCGATGCACTAGCTATCAGCGCCCCCTGCAATGAAGTGATCGGCGCATCCACGTCCGTCGGCTGCCATGTCGTTGACGTAGGCGACTGTACCGTCAGCGACGCGCCGCTGTCGTCCTTCCACCCGCCTGAGGTGGGCGATTGCAGACCAAAGGCTGCTGCCGGAACTGAAGGTTGAGCAGCTGCAGGCGAACTGGGAGCTGGGATTGGGATGGGGTTGGTTGTTGTGGTTGGGGATTTTGTTGTTGGTTTTGTTGTCGTCTCTTCTCTTGCTGCTGTTGGCTCCTTCGGAGTTGCGGGGGTTGTTTCCGTCGTTGCCGCCGTAGGCTTCTTTCCACCCTCTGCATTCTCTTCGTCTTCCACGGTCGCCGATTTGGGGGTCTTGCTTGCCGCGGGGGCGGGCTCGATAGTCGCGGATGGTGCTAATGCTGCTGCTGCCACCGGCTTCTCTGCCTCTGCCTTGTTAACATCCGCCTTCTTGCCATCTTCTTCCTCCTGCTCCTCCTTTTGGTTATCTCCCTTCTCCTCTTCTTTGGGCTCCACTGCACTGCTCACGGCCTTTGTCGCGGTCTTTGCCGCAGCTGCTACCTTCTCCTTGGCCTTTGCGGCGGCTTCTTCAGCTAGGGTACGAATCGGCAGCGCTCCCATCTGAGCGGGGGCAGACTCTGTCGCGCCGTTCTTGGCTTTTGATGTGGCGCTTCCGCTCGCTTCTGCACTGGCGGCATCGGCAGCAGCATCAGGCTGCTTCTTCTTCTTCTTGCCGTACTTGGGTTTAGGCGGAACGGAGCCAATGGGCGGCTGGGTGAATTCGTCTTGATAGATGGTGACGTGTTGCTTGAGCTCGCCGTATTCGTTCCATTCTTCGATTTCGACGATGTCCTGCAAGTATTAGAGTTAGTTTTAGAAATATGTTCGTTCATATGAGAAGACAGGAGCTTGGTTGGTTGGGAGAAAAAGGTGGTGCCGGTGGTGCGGGTGGTGTGACAAGCTGACTTACACCCACGACGAAACCCTCCTGGACCAGAGCCGGCAGCTTGCGTACACGGCCGTTCGGGTCCTTGCCGGCACGGCGACCCCAGAGCATGCGCGCCTTGTCATTTGTCGCCATGTCAACGGCCTTGAACGGGATGCGGTTGGCTCGAAGGATGGTCTCGAGCCGGGAGGTGGCTGTCACGATGTGCGACGAGCCGGCCGTCAGAGAGGTATAGATGTAGAGGGCGGGATCGGCCTCGAGCTCTCTCAGCGATGACGCCATGGTTTCGGTTTCGAGATGGGCTGACGGGTGGTTTGCGTAGATTGGGTATCGATGAAAGTTGGGCTGGTGATGTTCTGAGCTTCTGGTGTGCTGTTTACAAGTGAGAGGCAAGGTAGCAACGAGAAGGATACTCTACAGTAATAACAACCCCTTTGCGGTGCCGGGTCCGGTGTAATAAGAAGCGTACGGGGCGCCCGGTGGACAAGGCAATTAAGGAGGTGAGACGAGGGCTGGCCTGCTAACAGCTTACTCCACTGGTGACTATGGCAGCGTTGGGTACAGCTCATTCCAGTTCGCGTACAGTTGACCGTGATTGCGGGGTAGGTATCAGCGGGCAGTAGCTATGTTAGCGACGGGAAGTCTCGAACAGCGGAAGGGAGGGGGGGCATCTGGCCGATCGCAGACCATTTTGCTCCTGAGAAAGAATGATATCATTCCAATGTATATCAAAAGAATGATGGTCCTGCGAGATGTTGTTCACCACAAACCATTCAAGTGTGGGGGTGATGGAATGGAATGCGCGGATCGGGTTGAGACAGACAGCTTTCTCCGACGGGAAGTTGTTGGAAGACTGAATCATGAACAACATACATCAAAGGAATCTATACGCGACTTCCATCGAAACAGCAAGCTTCGCACAATGGACATATTCTGTAGTTCAAACACTGACGTTCTATCTCTTTGTATAGTGGACAGCGTCCGTACATACTCCCCGCTCTCAACCGGAGCTGACCGGAGGGATGATAGCCACCTCGTCCCCCTCTTGTATAACAACAGCGTTGTCCTCGCCGTCTTTATCTTCGCTGCTCGGCATGTCCACGTAACTCAAGTTTATCGTGACCAGGCTGTGATCAAGCACAGTTGCTCGAATACCCTGGTACCGCTCCTCGAGGGTGTCGAAGAGTTTCCGCAAGGGCAGCGGCGCCGGCAGAGCTTCCATATCCTTGCCCGTGTGGGAGCTAGCACTTGCGAAGTAAAGGATGTTGAAGTGCCCCTTTGGGGGTTTCGGCGCGCTCATTGTTATCGCTGGATCAGACCCTGTCAAAACTTTTTTATCTTGTTAGCCTTCTTGAACGCAAAGGGATCATGAAGAAGTAAGACGAAGTGATTGTTGGCTGGATAGTCAGAGATCTTGGTGATTATTGAGACATCAATGTACTTCAGAGTAGCAAATAATTTAATGCATCATCCGAGCCGTGGTGTAGGAAAACCAACTGGGTGGTTTGGAGTGTAGACTTACCAATTCAGGATTTGCTGGTGGTTGTTTCGTTAGGAAATGCGTCATCTCGCTCAGAAACTCGGGGCTTCAAGACCGGCGCATCGTCGAATTGTCTCCGTCACGTGCAGATCGCACTAGTGACGAGAGCAACTGCTCAAAGCATAATAACAGCTTTGCAAGAGCCCATTGGGTCTCGACAGTAACCATCTTCACGAGGCCATCGCGATCTTCCACTTGGAGAAGCTGAAGCCAGGCGTTGAGGAGTCGCTGCCAAAGAACTGGAGAAGAGTGTGCAGGAGGAAAATTTTGTGCCGATTGCAGAACTCAACCTTTTATCGATGAACGTGAGTGGGTCCAAGCGTCGCCGGCCAAGGACCCACCTGATTGGTTGTTGAGTGGGCCTTCAATTGAAGATGGGACCTAAGCTCCACGAAACCTTGGAGCTTCGAGTCGTCAGGGTTCTCATCTTGGAAGTACCAATTGGTACATTGAATGCTTGACTTCTCTGCGCCAGTACGGTGATACGTGGACCTACAAACAGTGCTTGAAGCTGGACGTCTCAATTACAGATCGCAGCATATTCACATATCTCGAAGAACATTACACAGTGATGCGCCAGAGTTCGGTTGGACATTCGCAATGATGGAAGTGCATGATAGCCATTTCACCTAGACTTGGGTATCATACTTGTAAAAACAAACATGGCGTTCAGTTCAGCTTCGCCATCTTCGCCTCCAGCTCCTTGATCCAGCCCGACATAACGTCCATGTTCTTAACCATGGCAGCGTCTCCATCCTTCATGGCTGTCTCAACCTTTTCCAGGCCTTCCCTCCATTGTTGAATATCACCCGCCATATCCGCCTGCTTTGCTTCCAAACGTGCCAGTGTCTCCGAAGCTGTGGCGGCATCGGCATGAATCACCCTTAGAGACCTTAGGCGGTCCAGTAGAGGGGGTAATAAAGGCGTCAGGTTCTCGATCGTTGGGATGGTCCCGTAGAGGGCGTTGATCTTGGTCGTCAGCTCCGAGTCTTCTGCCGCGGTTGGATCCACCACTGGCGTCGCGCCCGTCGATGCAAGCGCCTCCTGAGCTGCCTTGGCATTCTTGCGCGCCTTCTCAAGACTTTCAGCCTCCTGTGCCAAGGTTCGAACTCTGCGAGTGATGCTGTCCAAAGAGGACGTCGAGGCCTCGGACAAGGTCTTGACTTGACTATGAAGAGTCTCCAGAATGGGTAGTATCGCTCTCGGCAGACCGTTGGAGTCGAACTCTGGCATCTCTGGAGACCCAACCCCCAGGGCCTTCTCCAGAATGACGAGCCGGTGGTCAAAGTCGGCTGCCTTTGCTAGCGCATGTGTCTCCTCGTAGGTTGGCGCATAGGTAACGGTGTAGCTCGCGGAGCCTTCTGTCGCTTCCAACGGGCCCTCATCGATGCGAATAGACTTTGTTGGCCCTGCCACAGTAGTTCTAGGCGCAAGCAAGTCATCGAGCTTTGACATCTCATCCAAGGTCCTGCTCAGGGATTCGAGTTCCTCCTCGTCCTGACCCACTGCCTCTGCTTTGGGTTGCTCTGACGCTGCCTTCTGCTTCTCGTACTCCTCCTTGGCTTCCTCGATTTCGCGCTTTAGCCGCGCAAGCTTTCTTGCCAGGTTTTCTGCGTCATCCTCATCGCTTAGGTCGCCCAGCTCCTCAGTGCCATCTTCTAGAATCCGTTGCCGCCGACTTGCTGTCTTGTAAGACTTCCTCTTGCTGTTGAGGCGGTCTGAAAAGTCGACGTCGCTGGCGTCTACCGCAGCAGGCATGAACCTCGAACGGGCCTCATCGATCCGGAGACGTGATCGGGAGATGGCGGCAGAATCACCCTCTTCCTCGTCGAACTCGTTGTCGGAGGGTGACCTCACAGTTGTAGGCTTAGGACATGGTCAGTTTTGCGCCGCATGGAACAGCTGTGAGTCAGCTCACCGGAACTGTGGAATTGTCGTCAGTGAGTTCTGGTGTTTCGTAGATATCTGGCGCGGAATCCTGGGTTGCGGTGTGGTTAGCGACAAGGTTGTTTGCTGAGCTTCAGTAATAGGTGGGCTTACCAGGTCCGGCAGCGCAGCATACTTTCGGCTGGACGCCATCTGTGTCGATTGGTCTATGTGCCACAAGTTCTGAGGTTCTCGAAAGCTGGTCCTGTTACTCGAGAAATTGGCCTAAATCGACGTCGGATCAAGTCGTTGTTCTCGTGCACGAATGTGGTTCTGGCTTTTGTTGTTCTGGAGCTAGCAGGTACCTACGACGAAGTTCAAGTCGGGTGTGATGTGCTGGAGCTATAGGTAGTGTTGTTTGCGCCGCCTACCTTATCATGCACGTCCAGTTGACAGGGGGGCAGGGAGCGGAGCCGCCCCACGATCCCGCGCCAATTACACGAAGGGAGAGAGGGGACGCGTCTCCGACCAGTCCTCGACTTATCTTGGCTCGTGATGCATCAGTGATACATCGTCGCGTTCTCTGTTCGAAAAACGTCAAGTGAGATGCAGGTGAACGATTTATAAATCACCTAGCTCAGTAGCTGGGTAGGTAGGTATTTGCTTTTTCATGCCATTCCACTTCGTCAGTCTTACAACTAACGACCATGGCGCAGGTTATATGCAGGGTCATTCCTGCAGGCACTCGGAAATCGTCCAGCATTCATTCACCTCTGCTATCCACCGCAAAACCTCTTGCGCTTTCCCACGGCCAGTTCTACACCGAACGGTCCAGAATCGGTCTTCATTGATCTTGAACCAACGTGGGAGTCCTGCAACAATCAGCTTGCAGTCTTGAGCAAACTGTCCCAAGAACGAGCAAGAGGCCGATTTTCCCACGATCGTTATGGTTGGTACGAACAACGTCCAAGCTCAACCCCCCCGACGTACTGGACTGAGTAGGTACCAACAAGTTGATACACTCCACACGGTATTTAAAAAGCCTGCGGTTTCCGAGAGCAGGCCAATGTTTTCCGAAGACACGCTTGCCGCGGACGTACCGGTCCCCAGGCTCAGACCATCAGCCAACGACGTCGACAATTCAGTATCCGAGAAAAGCAACGATGCGTTTATTCCCCAGTTTTCGGAAACCCTCCGCGACGAGGAGGATTATTCGCCAGTGAAGAAGCCTCAGGATATGTCTGTCCCAAGGTTTCCGTCATATAGCGACAATGGTCACGATCCAGTCACCAGAGACATCGCGAAGTCTAAAAACATTGTCAACGATGATGACCCTCCTATGAGCAGCAGTGACGACGACGACGACCCGTTATCCTATAGGGGACATATTCAACCGACCATCTTCGCAGGCCAACCGAAAAAGAAGACTGCTTTGTCAGCTATGAATGGTGATAAGATCACCACATCTGAGGACGAGGCTGTATCCGGTACGACAATAGATGGATCTGGCTATGAAAAAAGGAACAAGCGTGCGTCGGCTAGTAGGAAGCGATCATTGGGTGGCCGGAGCGACGATGACATCGAGGACCCGCAACCTCAGAAGAAGACGAAGACTCAGACACATAAGAGTGAGGAGCTGGGTAGGCACTTTAAGACCGATATGGACGCTATAATGGAGAGGCAATGGGGGGCCTCTAAGAAATTGTCAGGATACGGAGGCAAGACACCATATCAAAGCAAGGCCAAAGCATCAGCGGGGAAACCCTATCCCCTGATTCCGAATAAGAAGCATATTGCAGCCCAAAAGCAACAAACTCGCACCATATCGACTAAAACATCCACAAGGGTAAAGACAGCGGAAAAAATCGAGATACCTGAAGGTCCCAGTCCCAAACTCCGCATTCCGACGTTATTCGATGCGTCATCAGGAGACCAGGTCTCGCCCACGAAGAAGCCCATGGAAAAGGCAAAAATAAGGCGGGCGAAGCCACCACGCAAGCGCTCTCAGGAGGCGGGGGATATGTCATATGTCCATGACTTGGAAGACGACGAGACACCGGAGCGCGCAGCAGCAGATACCACGATGCCCGGATCACCAGATTCGCCTCTTTCGAGCCTCGACTCTACATTTGACACCTCGCGAGCTGTCCTCTGCCCAATGTGTGGCGAGGAACTCGACGAGGCCTTCAAAGAAGAGCTTAAAGCGAGGCGTACTAGAATGACTCTGCACCAAGAACAACAATTCTGCCAGTCTCACAAAAGGCACTCGGCCAAGAAGGAATGGGAAAATAGAGGGTATCCGGATATTGATTGGACCGTGCTGGACAAGCGAATAAAGAAGCAATATGACTTTCTTCGCTCCATTCTCAACGGCGGTAAATCCTACTACGCCAACGTCTTCAGCGACAGAATCAAGTCGGGTCAGAACAAGACTCTGATGAAATCCGATGTCAATCTGACACCTGGATACTACGGCCTGCGTGGCCTACGGATTATGTCGGAACATCTCGTCAACAAGTTTTCTTCAGAGTTACGGAAGAGAGCAGTACAAGATCGCCTGGTTTCGAAGCGTGGCCATACGGCTTACGTACAATCAGTGTTGGTCCCAGAGTTGGCGGTACGGCTGATCATCGAAGATAAGGCGACTAACGATCAGAAAGTGACAGAGGAAGAGGCAAGGAATATCATGACCGACAGCGTATGGGTGGGAGAGCTTCTGAACGATGAAGATGCAGATCACGTCTTGTATGAGGACGAAGAAGACGACGAAAGTCAAAACGATGATTTGGGACTCAGAGACGAAGACGAGGCTCATCTCAGATACGAGCGTGAGAGCAAGTTGAAACATGAGGACGAGGATAAGCCCAAGTTCGAGGACCAGAGCGTTGCAAAGCAAGAGGACGAAGAGACCAAGCGCAGTGATTATGATACCATTCACATCGAAGACGATGATAAGGTCAAGTCCGAAGATCAAAATGGTGCACAGCAAAATGGCGAAGATATCAAGTCTAACGGCAATGGTGTCAGTCGCATCAAGGATGAGGAGGATGGCGACAAGCTCTCATCGTCGTCTTCACTATCCAGTCTATTGGATACGGATTCGGAGCTCGGAGATCTTTAATGGCCAACGCCCGTTCCTTGGGAGCCCGCTTGAGAAATATCAAACAGTCACTAAAGCTCTTAACCTGAAGGGTTTTTGTTAGGCGTCGGGAATACTGCCGACGGGACTCAAGCGCGCCGATGTTCACATGGCATATACTGGAAGGAGTAGACGGAACATATGTGAACCCTCGCAGTTCTTTTTCCTTTCCCCCCCCCCCCCACGTTTTTTTTTTTTCCTCTACTTGATATTTTGAGTCTTTCTCCTGTCCATGGACTTACGTCGGTGTTATTGTCCCCAAGCCCCTGTCCGCTTCACAAAACATTCTCAGTTCCTGCTGGCTAGAATGAAATTCTATAGAAGAAACATCGTCTGTTTGTAGAGGTTTCCATTTGTTTCAGGATAGAAACATGCGAAGTCACATATCGTGATCAGACGGCTCCGCTATCGCGGCACTACCAACCTATATGAAACTATTCCAAGCTACGACCCTTCAAAACATGATCTGCGAACGTTGACGGTCGCGACATATTCGCCCCTCCCCATGCACTCGAGACGAAACGGTCAGGCTTTGTTTCCCCTCAAGCTCGGTAGATGTTCCGAGTCACTGACAGCTGTTTGTTCTTGGTGGAGTCGTCTTTGTGGGCATTTAAGCCGCTTTAAGTCCATGAACTTGGAACATGTTCACACGCCCCTCGTTATCCAAGTTGTGTCTTCGTTTGTCTGTTAGTGAACAGAAAGCCATGGACTAGCGGTCTGCCATCCCCTCCGCTCAGATAGACCGACCCATTCTGACGAACGTGGCTACCTGTGGCGAGACACGGGAAGGGAACCCATTCATCGGGTCCATCGTCAGATCGAATCACGGGATGCCAACTCGAGCGAAAGCCCCTCCTCTCATTCTGTGTCAAAAGCGCGGACTAGGTGTTCAGATGTCCAAGAACTGGCGTAAAGCTACAGATCGGGTTGGCACGGCTTTCATGGCGAGCATCTCCCAAGTTGTGTAAGAGATGATTAAAAGATGGAAAGTCACCAAGATGGGATGGGGTACATGGCTCCTGTGGAAATCGAAATGAACGGCGTCAATCCCGCTACCCAGCAACGGACAGCCTAGAGGTAGCTACGATTATTAACAAACGTTAGCGTAAATCAGAGGGCACCCCGTCACTACACGTGTTCAGGTAGTGTAGCTATTCTGAACCGCGGGCTAATGATAAGGTGCCCGTGGGCAAGGTTCCTTATTCTACGGGGTAGAGGTACCGAGCGACGGCGAACGTGGACGCTCGCACCTCGTTACCTAAAACGGGGGCCGGCCGGGGACGATCCTCGAAGCATTGCATGGCTCCTACAGCTCTTGAGCTACAGTCTATCAAGTAAGCACTTTCGAGCACCCATACAGCAACGTCGACCGGTTTAAAACACCCATAGACTAAAAATGTCGACTTCAAAGTTGAAAACAACTAGGGACATCATCGTGAGCTTGACACTACAAGGGCAACCTCAAGTTGAGTCCTTTGAGACGCCGACAGGGTGTTGCGGGGCACACCCCCCAAGCGGAGTTGATGCTGGCCTGGCCCCTGCAAATCGATGTACACTGCGGCTCACCGATGTGCCCACCATCCGTGCCCTGACACTGACACCCGACCGACTTGACATGGGTGTAGTTTTTTGGGGTGCTTTGGCGCACAGCAACCGGCTGATGCACTGCCGACGGGAAGCTCAATACGGTATGTTCTGTTTTGTCACCGAGATAATCAGAGCGCTACCTCTAGAGAGGGCGAGATGGCATGAGGGGGAGTGGTGGTACAAGCCCGAACCGGCTGTACATATGCCGTGGAAGTATGTCTGCTTTACATAACTGGAAACATATCGGCTTGAAGTCATGTAAACCACAAATGAAAAGTACGCTCAAGAGCAATCGAAACTTTTACTTGAAGAGGCTCTGATAGACCAAGGCTTAACAAACCCCAGCCAACTTTTTTTTTGACCTTATCAACAACTGGGCATCCGAGAGAAGGCCGCGGGGCTGGAAACCAACCTCAAGTTCAACGACCAGAGGGACAGTGTAAACTCTCCATATTCACACTTGCTCGTCAGCCCCCATTGACCTAGACCGGCTTGTTACGCGGCTCACACGAAGGCTCGGTACCTCATATGGACGAAGGCAGTGTTTGTGATGCTCTCCAGGACCGTTGCACGACCATAGCGGCTCGGTCAAGAAACCCGAGTACCTCGGGCTTATTTTGAGGCACTTTTACAGACTTGGCTATGGGACCAATCGCTCGTCAAATGCTGCTGAAGCACTGACGGAGCCCCAAATTCCGACCACTAGAAGTAGTGATGAGGACCGGACACATATTGTCGAGTTTCTGATGGTGGACCAAGCATCTGGGAGCACCTATTTTCTCACCCGCCACCCCCGGTCCGCCGCCCACCCACCCATGCTCTCCATTGCCTTTCTCGGCACGCCAGTGACCTACACTCACCCTACCTCTACGCCCACTCACCTGCTGGTGAACATCGACATCTGATCCATTTCCGATTCGCTGCAAATCCCCCCAAAAAGACGGTTAGAATCACTTGGCCGGCCCAGCAAAGAGAGCAGCAGCAGCCGCGGACCTAGACAAGCCACCCACAAGATAGCTGAGCTGAACACCTCAACAACACACCAGCATATCGCCAGCAACGTCTTCGGGCTGTCGGGATTCAACGCCCCCCATCCTTCGTTGCCCAGACACGTCTACGCCATCTTAGCATCGGGCAAGGCCATGACCTGAAAACACTGGCCATCTCCATCCTCCTCACGTGGAATGGCTTTGGTCTCCTAGTAGTCGGCACCTTTGTTCCGCTCGCCTCCCGCCGGTGACAATGACGAGATATGAGGGCGGCTCCCGCTTCAGCTCCATGACGGGCTCCGGCACCGACAGCGCACGATCCAGCATCACGGCGAAGCCATTTCCCTTGACGCCGACCAGCAGCGTGGGCAGCTCGACGACACGACCGCCGTCCCCGCCGCCGCCGCCTCCGCAAGCGGGCAGCAGTACCAGCAGTGGCAGCCACAATGGCAAACAAAATGTATCTCGGTCCGCCTCACACGGTTCGCACAGGCCCGCGCCGACGCGTTTGAAGACGGATGACGGCACCCAATTTGCGAGGTGAGTCGAGTTGAAGCGGAGCGAGGCGGTTTGTTGTTTTCTTGGGGAGGGTGTTCGTGATGCTCGAGCGGTTCTGTGATACGGATACCTACCCAGTCTTTGCTTGCACAGTCCTGTCCTGTCACCGCAACTATCCGGAAACCCCGTTCTTCTTTTGCCGTCCCTTCCGCGCGCCCATGGCCCATTTGCATGTCAAGCCTGTTCTTGCCCTATCTTCCTTGTAGCTCAAACTAACGGGTGCATGCGTCGTTCCGCCCATCTACGGCAGGCCTTCGAGAGATTTCGAGTCGTCGCAGCCGCAGCCGCAGTCGTCGCATTCGCAAGCGCGGTCGCACTCGGTGTCACAGGCCACGCTTCCATCGTATCATTCGCAGTCTCAATCCCCTTCTCAGTACCAATCGCAGCAGACGCCGACGCAGCAACAAGCACAGCAGCAGCAAGTATCGCCCACGGGGGGCTCGTCGGGGGCATCGCGCCTGGCACATTCGCCCACTACACCGTCCAATGCGTCAATCCGCGAGCACAGAATGAGCGAACTGGGGGGATATCGTCGTGAAATGGCGGCCATGTTGGACACCACGGGCGGTGGAGGTGGAAGTCGAACGTCATCGCACAGTCAGCAACAACACCACCACCACCACCACCAGCAGGGTCACCCTGCAGGGTCGGTGTCGGGCGCCTTTAACAACCTCGGGCAGTACGCGCCGTACTTGGGGGGAAACAACGGCGGCGGGGTGTCCATGGGCAGCTTCTTCAATGACTCTACGGATAATGTGTCGGTAATATCGCAGCTGTCGCCGGGGATCCGGCCGATGACGGCGCGGCCATCGCAGGCGTCGGCGGGCAGCATGGAGTTTCCGGACTCGGCATACTGCGACGATGAGCGGCGACCGTCGATTGCCTCGATCACGACAACGGCGAGCAGCCAAGGGTCGCGGACTTCCAAGACCCGGGGCGGACTGCAGAAGCTCCAGCAGTTTTTTGGCGATCGGGACGATTGGCCTGGCCGAGATTCGTCGGAAATTAGCCTGCCCCAGCCGAGTCAGTCGGGCCCCATGTCCACGGGGAAGGAGCACCGATCGCACTCTTACAGCCTAGGGAGCGGTCGCTCCCACCGGGACCGCAACTACTCCAATGCCACCGATCACCATCCCTCCACCTTTGGCTCCGTCTCTACTGTTGGCGGACGAGATAGGGATGCCTCGCCCGTGCCCTCGAGACCGCGAACCCCAGTGCCTGCCCCCGAGGTGGTGCCGTTTCTGTACCAAGAAGCCGACGTATGTATAGCCTCTCTCGCTCCTTCTCTCTCTATTTTGGTCTCTTTTTTTTTTCGTAATCTCCCCCCTTCGCTCTTGCCTCCCCCTTCTTCATGAGTTTCCTCTTCCCCTCTCGCACGTACTTAATGTCCAAGTTGTGGTGGTACTCTTTCTACCTAGGAGTAGTACTACTTGGTAGTATCCCTACGCTACCCTACACTACCCTCGCTTGACCCCATTCCCACGCCTCGCCAAGTCTTATCTCAGGCCTTCTCTTTCTTATCTCCTCTCCGAGCTATCCCGTTTGGGAATCGCGAATTGGATGAGTAGCAGTGGGATCAGCATTGGCAATGGCCGCGCCGTCCGTCTCACTCTTTGCTCCAAACGCAACGCTCGTTTGACGCTTCCTGCAACATGTCGGCGGTGAGAATGATCCCTCCTGCTATCTTCCGTCTTCAGTTTTGACAACAACAACAACAACAACAACCACATCAACAAGGAGTCAAGAACAATGACTGCGAAATCTTCTATACAACAATAACAACGACAGCCTGCTAGTGAGGTGTTATTGTTGCCCAGCTCCAATCCCGAGAAATCCGCCCTTATCTGCGCTACTCCTGTCTGGACTCCTCTTGCCTGCTTTACCTACCAATTCCGTGTAATAATCACACGAGTAACCGCTTTCATCGTAACTAACCATTGCATCACGCATCGCAGGACATCGCTCGCTATGGCGAAGCACCCGTTCGAACAAGTCTCACTGGCCCCGATCGCGATCGATACATCGACAGCACCCAGAACCCACCAAAGACATCGTCTTCCGCCCGGTCAGGTCACTCCATCGTGCACCTACCGGGTCACCACAAACACAACAAGAGTAACGAGGATCCAAGGACACTGAGGCCGTCACTTAGCAGGGAGGATTCGACAACAACCTTCGCGAGGGACCATCGCCACGGTTCCAGCACTATGATGGGCACCCGATCTCGCGCGCAGAGTCCTGCTCCTAGTTGGACAGGGGCGGCGCGGGGACTCAAAGGCAGCAGTATTTCCGATGGAACAGCATCTCCAGCTCCGTCGCACAAAAAGGGTCTCTTGGGTCGCTTCCGCCGGCACAACAAGGAGAAGGATGATGGCTCAAGCCTTAGGAGTGGCTCGAGCCACACTCTTGTACATCGCCCGTCGAGACAGGATCTTCCCCGCGCCGCCGAAGCCACCTACCCAGCATCCGTCTACGGTTCGGACCCTAGCGAGCAACGAGAGGTCCGAGAGGTCCCTGTCCGCCCTGGCTATGTGCGCCAGACGACGGCCCCAGGATTTACCACGAAACTGTTCACCTCCAAGAAAACGAGCACTGTCAAACAACCCCAAGACGATATGGACGAGGACATTGGGCCCAC
Source organism: Copromyces sp. CBS 386.78 (assembly GCA_030685235.1). Classification (NCBI taxonomy): domain Eukaryota; kingdom Fungi; phylum Ascomycota; class Sordariomycetes; order Sordariales; family Sordariaceae; genus Copromyces; species Copromyces sp. CBS 386.78. The sequence continues at coordinate 116,926 of MU839090.1, forward strand.
TGACACGCACATGGGAGGCGGAACTGTCTATCACCTCGATACGAATCTCAATGATATGGAGGGCATTTTGACCAAGCCTCAGCCCATGACACCCCTGGACAACAGCATATCAATGCGGCGCGAATCAGAAAAGATGATCGTCCCGATCACGGCAGAGCCGGAGGGCGCATGGGCTGCCCCGGACAGTTGGGCAGTGCGCGACAACAAAAAGTCTCTCGCCACTCAAGCCTTCGAAAGTGAAGAATTGGGCTCACGTCAACCTACTGAAGAAAAAGAGAAAAAGAGCAACTATTATATTCGCGTCTTCAGGTCGGATAGCACCTGGACTACGCTGACTCTGCCCTTGACTGCGACAGCTGAGGACGTTATCTTGGGAGTGGCGAAAAAGACGTATCTACCTCCAGGCGCCCAGGACAGCTACTCTCTCCTTATCAAGAAGCACGATTTGTTCAGGGTCTTGGGTAGCGCCGAGCAACCTTTGAGGTTACAAAAGCGACTATTTCAGCAGATAGGTTACCAAGAAAAGGATGGCATTGACGAAATTGGTCGGGAAGACAACAGTTACATATGTCGATGGGTATTCCTCAAGGAGAAGGAGGCCGACATACACCTGCTCTCACAGGACCTCAATTTCAGGAACCAGAAGCTCAATCACGTTGACTTGTCTGGGCGCAACCTAATAACCATCCCAGTACCATTATACCGCAAGGCATCAGAGATCGTATCCCTCAACCTGTCCAGAAACCTGTCCTTAGATGTCCCAAGAGACTTCATACAGGCTTGCACTTCTCTTCGGGACATCAAATACAACAACAACGAAGCGCAGGCCTTGCCCAAGAGCTTCGCCACAGCCAGCAAGCTTACCTACCTAGATGTGTCAAACAATCGCCTCCAAGATCTGGATCAGAGCGATCTGAGCAAGTTAACGGGCCTGCTCAAGCTAAACCTCGCCAACAACTGTCTGCGCAATCTTCCCCCAACCCTTGGAGCCTATAAATCACTACGGACACTTAATATATCTTCCAACTTCCTCGACGTCTTCCCTTCGTTCATCTGTGAACTGGAAACCATCGTCGACCTAGACCTCAGTTTCAATTCGATCAACAACCTTCCAGATAACCTGAAGAAGTTGAGAAACCTTGAGAAGTTTGTCATCACCAACAACCGACTGTCCGGGCCCATATCCGAGAGCGTGCGGGACCTCGTCAGCCTACGGGAGTTGGACATCAAATATAACCAAATCAGTACCATCGACGTCCTTTCTGACCTACCTCGGTTGGAGATCTTATCGGCCGATCACAACCAGATCTCCAAATTTTGTGGGTCATTTGAGAGACTTCGGAGCTTAAAGCTCAACTCGAATCCGATCGTCAAGTTTGAAGTCAAAGCACCTGTTCCCACCCTCAAGATCCTCAACCTGTCCAATGCCCAGTTAGCGAGCATCGACGAATCAATCGACAACCTTATGAACCTTGAGAGGTTGATACTCGATTCCAATTACTTCGTCTCCTTACCAAACCAAATCGGTAACCTTAAGAGACTTGATCACCTCAGTATGGCGAATAACCATCTAGGAGAGCTTCCTCCCGAAATCGGCTGCCTAACGGAGCTCCGCACGTTGGACGTCCACGGAAATAACATGCGCAAACTTCCGAACGAGATTTGGTGGGCGAACAAGCTCGAACATCTTAATGCATCCTCCAACATCTTGACAGAGTTCCCCAAGCCTGCATCGCGTGCACCACAAGCGCCAGGAGAATCTAGCCCGTCACCGGGCTCGTATCCCTTCCCGAATGGCAAGCAGAACGGGCTCAGTTCGCGGACACCCAGTGTGGACGACCTTAATGGGGATGCGTCGCGACGCCCTAGTCAGGCTTCTAGCACACTCCTCGGCGTTTCCGTTTCACCCGTGCCATCAGGACCCGACAATAGGAAGAGCTCGGTATCGCTTTATGGCAAAGGAGGGCGCAAGACCTCCGTCGTGTCACGAACTACGACGCAGAGCAGCTCTGGAGTAATAACCCCGGTCAACGGCTCTAGGAAAGACTCCAGTCTGTCTTATCGATTTACCCACACGTTTTCGGGATCCTTGAAGAACCTTTATCTTGCGGACAACCAGCTAGATGACGACGTCTTCGAGGAGCTCAAACACCTTCCTGAACTTCGGCTTCTGAACCTTTCCTGCAACGATTTGAGCGACATGCCCCAAGGCACGATCAGGTCATGGCCTCAACTCGTGGAGTTGTATCTTTCTGGCAATGAGCTTACTAGTTTACCTGCAGAGGACTTCCTTGAGGAGCACTGCCTCTTACAGACTCTGCACATCAACGGTAACAAGTTTATCAACCTTCCCGCTGAAATATCGAGGGCGAAGAAGCTTCAGGTTCTGGATTGTAGTAGCAACAACCTGAAATACAACGTCACCAATGTGCCCTACGATTGGAACTGGAACTTCAACCGCGATTTGCGGTACTTGAACCTTTCTGGCAACAAGCGACTGGAAATCAAGAACAACTACCGTCAACCTCAGAGCTACAGAGACGATGATTTTGCCGATACAGACTTCTCGAAGCTGACGAATCTTCGTGTGCTTGGGTTGATGGAAGTAACCCATACTTTGCCCAACATCCCTGACCAAACGGAAGATCGCCGTGTCAGAACCTCCGAAATGAAGGCCGGTGCTTACCTACCATACGGTATGGCGGACACGTTGGGCAAAAACGAGCACTTGTCTCTCTTCGACCTTGTCGTACCTCGCTTGGGCTCTGTGGAAACTGATACGCTCGTGGCCTTGTTCGATGGCAAGGAGCTCAGCACTGGTGGTTCGAAGATTGCCAAATTTCTCTATGAAGAGTTTAGCAGACTGTTCATACTGGAGCTAGAGAAGGTCAAAGGGAAGCCGAACGAGACTCCGGTGGATGCCTTGAGACGTACTTTCTTGTCTGTCAACAAGCTTTTGATGAGCCTCTCTAACAACGCAGACGAAAGGGGGCTTGACTCACACGCTGGCAGGAATTACATGCACACGGTTTTGACCAAGGAAGACCTTAACTCGGGCTGCGTGGCTACCGTTGCTTACTTGAGCGAGCTGAAGCTGTACGTTGCCAACGTTGGCGACGTACAGGGTATGCTCATCCAAGCCAACGGTTCCTTCAAGATGCTGACCAAAAAGCATGACCCGGCGGATCCAGTTGAGCGCAGCCGCATCCGAAATGCTGGAGGCTGGGTTTCGCGCAATGGACGACTAAACGATGTTCTCAACGTGTCCCGTGCGTTCGGTTATACTGAGCTGTTACCAGCAGTGCAGGCAGCGCCTGAGATCACCGAGCATACCATTGATGACAAAGATGAGACAGTGCTCATTGCCAGCAAGGAGTTATGGGAGCATCTTCGGCCAGAACTGATCGTGGATGTGGCACGCGAGTGTCGCAGCGATTTGATGCAGGCGTCTCAGAAGCTTCGCGACCTCGCTATAGCCTATGGGTCAACCAACAAGCTCTTGATCATGATGATTGGTGTGGCCAACCTAAAGCAACGACAAGCGCAGCGATTCAAGGGACAGTTTAATTCTGCTTTCTCCATGCCGCAAGATGATCCTAGTCATGCGCCGCCGAGCGGGAACAAGAGAAGGAAGGTGAGGGCCGAAGGACCCCTGGACTCGAATCTCATACGCCTTAATGCGGAAGTCCCGGCTCCTACAGGCCAGCTGTCCATCGTGTTCACCGATATCAAGAACTCGACACAGCTATGGGAGAACTATCCCGAAGCCATGAGGTTGGCGATCAAGCTACACAACGATGTGATGCGTCGCCAGCTGCGGATGATTGGTGGGTTCGAGGTCAAAACAGAAGGAGACGCATTCATGGTTTCTTTCCCCACGGCTACGTCTGCCTTGTTGTGGTGCTTTGCCGTGCAAATGAAGCTGTTGTCTGTGGATTGGCCTCCTGAAGTTCTAAGCAACAGCAGCTGCCAGCCTACTTACGACCGAAACAACAACCTCATTACACGAGGTCTCTCAGTTCGCATGGGTGCTCACTGGGGTGAGCCCCTAGCTGAGCCTGATCCGGTCACGAGACGAATGGACTACTATGGACCTATGGTCAACAAGGCTTCTCGTATCTCCGCTGTCGCTGACGGTGGACAGATTACAGTGTCGTCGGATTTCATTACGGAGATTCACCGATGCCTTGAAACCTACAAGGAGCCGGTTGATGTTGATGAGGATTACCTTGAGGATGATCCTGCTGCGAAGGCCATCCGGGCGGAGCTCCGGGCACTGAGCAGCCAAGGGTTTGAAGTCAAGGACATGGGCGAGAAGAAGCTCAAAGGTCTTGAGAATCCTGAGCTCGTATACTCGGTGTACCCTCATGCTCTTGTGGGCAGGACGGAACAACACCTTGCCCATGCCGAGAGCACTCAGAACCCGGCAGCAGTGCAGCCCCCTGGCGGCCTGGCAGCGCCTAAGCCGGCTACTATGGATCCCGCCAGCGAGATACAGTTTGAGCCGGAGACGATCTGGGGGTTGTGGCGTGTTGCGTTGCGCCTTGAGATGCTGTGCAGCACGCTCGAGGAGCCAAATTCCCGCGGACTTCAGGCACCAGAGACCGAGCTATTGGAGCGCATGAAGCAAAGGGCGGGAGAGGTTACGGACCACTTTCTTCTTAACTTCATGGAGCACCAAATCAGCCGGATTGAGGTATGTTGAACCCTAACAAGACCTTCACGACAGATCAAGAGACTAACATTTCCATTCACAGACATGCATCACTTCGCTCACCGTTCGTCACATAGCAATCGGCAGCGGACCCATCACTAAGCTGAACGATCTTCGGGCGCCCATAAAAGATGTCCTCAGCACTCTCAAGGAACAGATGGAAGAGCTTGCGCGATACAAGACGAAATATGGAGCTCTGGACCAAGCTGACACCGATGGTGCCACTGACAACAACTCAAGCGGTGACGCTGACACGCTGGATGGAAGTGATACAGAGCAAGAATAATCAACCAATCAATCGTATCACCATCCGCTCGCTTGCTGCTGGTATGAGAAGAAAGTGGAAAGCAAAAATAAACACGCTCCTGCATCGAACTAACTATTACACAACATACCTACATAGCATAATTCACAACACGGCACGGGGCCTTGGTCACAGCCAACTTCAACAACTGTTTTTCATCGTCCAAATTTGGCACATCCTACTACCTACCATCACGCATCGCATCGCATCGCTACTTGGATATCATCAGGTGGCATTGTTTCTAACATCCTTTGGGAATATGTTTTTTTTTTTTTTTTCCCCTCTGTTGCTCATGAAGGGTTGGGTTAGGTTAGGATAGGATAGGCGCAAAGTGGGTTTATTACGTTTCTCCTAAACGTTCAGTTCAAAGACCTATTCCATTTTGTTGTTCGTCTCTACTATTACTAGCGTAAATACCCAATTATCCTCTTCATCATATTGCCTGTTCGTTGTTTGCTGTTCATCGCTTTTAAGTCTTGGATGATCTGTTTTGAGATGAGGTGACGTGCAGTGCTAAGTTGGAAGTTGGAAAGGAGGAAGGTCGGACTGGGACTTCCGACTGGTTCGGTTTATTTTGTCGTTTTCCCTTTTAGTTCGTCTGAGTAAGTTCGCGCCTGTACTGTGATAGGCATTCTGCGTGTTCAAAAAGTTCAACTTGTAGTATATATCTTCTTTATTGGCAGCTCTGTTCGAACTAGGAATGACGGGATTGTTCTTCTCTTTTGGCTTATCACACTTCAGGACAGAGAGTTCGAAGTTGAGAAGGAAATTGGAAATGGGAAGAGTAGGAGGAGTGTTTCAGGTATCGTTATTCGAGTAGTGTACAAGAGATAGTGTTAGTGAGGGGGGGCATGAGAAGAGGTAGAGGTGTTTTCAATTTGTCAATCCAAATTCGTGAAAAATGCCTTGTCTGAACTTGTGAGGCCTGGGGTAGCCACTGCGAAAAGGGGCTTACATCAATTCATCCCCTCCTCTGATTGGCCACCCATTGGAGGGAAGTACGTACCCCCCCTTGCCTGCCCCGGAACCCTCGAGTTCATGACAGACTTGCTCCACAGTGACATGACAGCTCCCACTTGAGTGCAAGTTGCCCGCCTGCAACCAAAGCTCCTTGTCCGTCACTCCTGGCACGGCATAGGCACGCCTGCGACACTACATACAAACGACGACAGTCTGGCCAGGAACGAACGAGGCCCTTGGACAATATACACGTCAATCGACTAGTTCAAGCCCACCGGCTAGGACTGCCATTCGTCGATCGATCGAATACCCGCCGATTGCCCTGCCACCCGAGCGCCCGTCCGCCCGCCGCCTCAGAAATACGAGCTGAAATAACACACAACCGACCGACCGACTGCGTGCGCGCGCCGCCAACGAGAGATCAGAAACAACCCGTGACCAACCGACGGCGACTTCGCCCACAAACCCCGTCAAGATGTTGATCTTCGGAAACCTCATCTATGTCTCCTGCCTGTTGATCAACGCTATTGCCATCCTCTCTGAGGATAGGTTTCTTGCTAGGAGTATGTTACCCTATGTCCTTTGCTTTGTTGCGCTGCTGTTCTGCTGCTCGGCGGCTGTGGTGCTTGCTTGGTGATGGGTTGGGATAGGAAGGAATGGGATGGGAAGAGTTCAGATGGAGGGGATGGGAGGGGACGCCAGGCGCTTCCAAGCTGTCTGGATGGTTCGGTTTGAATGGGCTGGACTGTATAAGACTGGATGGATTGCCAGCAGATATATCGACGACGACAGATCGGGGCTGATGAGCAGGAGAACATCAACTGCTCGGACACGCTGTGGATGACAGAGAAGGGGGAGGAACCACCGCACCCACCACGACCATCCATCCCCATCATCATCAACAACCACACCCAAAAGAAGCAGACAGCCAAGCGCACAACAATCACACAAAACCGATCACAGCTAACCTTCTCTCTCTCATTCTCGATAGTTAACTTCTCCCCTTCCTCCTACGATCCCGCCTTCGGCCAAAGCGCAGATGCCTCCGTCCAGGCCAAGATCATGAACCTGATCGCGAGCGTACGGACGTTGATGAGGAGTACGTATATACATGCATACATGATCACCATACCCAGGTGACTAGAAAGCGATAGCTGACCCTTGGATGATATGGTTTAGTACCCCTGATTGTCGTCAACACATTAATCATAATATACGAGCTGGTGCTTGGTTAAGCGTCCTTTGATGGACGGCACCCCCTTAAAAGAGTATGGGTACCGAAGCTGGGGAGCGGAGAGAGACAGGGAAACAGGCCAGAAATGCGAAAGATCGGAGAGGAAGACGAGGAGAGGAATCGAAGTGTCAAGAGAGTCGGGGATGACGATTGACTGGCATAAAAAGAAAGGGTCGAGTCGATACATATACATATGAAAGTGCTATGGCTCGTAACAACAACTGTACCTCGTGGGCTGAAAGAAGGGAGATGATAATGCACCGCATAGATAGATATATAAATCACGTAATCTGCTATGACGTCGCGCGCGCATGATGGGTGTGAGGATGGCTAGAATTTGGAGAAGGGACTTCAGAAGTCACATTGCATATTTGCTGATATATAGCACCAGTTTACAGGAGGGTATCAAAGGAGTGAAATCCCCGAGGTTTATTCATCTTTTTTTTTTTAAAAATTGTTTAGATCCTCACTGTCCTATCGCGCATTGCCCATCCACCTCATTCATATTGAGCCATTTCATGTTGGCAGCCCGTCAATAGAATACTGGTAATAGTAACCGTGAAGGAGCGTAGAGAAGTGAAAGCCTGGCAAACACACACACACACACATTCTGTTTCCATTCTGGTCCGGTCACCAGACCGGTTTTGTCCAGATACCATAAATACCACAAAGACCAATTCATACGATGTCCACATAACCCAGTCTTGTCGATCAATACCGTGATACCTTTTCGTCCTTGCTGGAAACTGATGGGAAATTGCAGCCTCAATTTTGGTAATGTAGTCGAAAACCCAACCTTCCCAACGCCATGTGGTAAAGAGAAAAAAAAAGAAACCGAGTGATATCATGTACAAGTAGTAGAAAAGATGCCCAGATGAACCTTGGAGATGAAGGGCCCATCCGCCTTGAAATCACAAACTTTCAGGAGATGTGTGAAAATAGGAACCTAGGTGGGAAGAGAAAGTAAAGCAAAGAACTACGCTTGGGAGTCATCCTCCTTGCCGGAGCTTTGTGGGGTATCGTGTTGTGTATCTTGTTGTGTGTCGTGTTGGGTGCTGCTAACGGGAATCAGTTAGAGACACCATTCTCCGACCTTGCGTTGAGGATAGAGGTCAGAGGTCGTCAGGGTAGAGCAACTTACGAAGAAGCAACCGAAAGATCATCAACATGATTACACAACGCCACAAACAAGTCAAAGAACAGATCACTGCCGCCGTGAAACATCTCCAGCTGCATGGTGCCGCTGCACTTGAACGTGTTGCGGCCGCGGATGATGAGCGCGAGGTAGTGAGCCCGGAGCTTGGAGTCAGTGTCGGGAGTGTTGGCGTAGGCGTAGCGGGCTGAGGTCAGAATGGTGCTGGCCATTATTCCGCATTCTGCAATTGCATTCGGGTTTTTTTAAGTCAGTCTAGTTTAGCAATGAGCAGGATCAAAGAGAAATGGAGAGACGTTGGCAGCTTGTAAGTAAACGAAGTGAACAACTTACGAAGACCTTGCTTCCTCAGCGCAATCCTCTTCATCTCTTCCAACCCATATTTCTCCCCCGCACAGTAAATCACCGTATCCTTCAACACCTCACCATCCACCGAGTGATGATAAATGGTAGGAGCCTCCCGTCCTGCACCGCCGTTCCTCCTTGCTGATGCTACTGGTAACTGTTCCAATTCCAACGTGTTCAGTTTCTTATCGTGAACGAGGCGGGGATGGTAGTCGCCTTTGTAGAGGTACTCAAGCACCGAGGAGAATATCTCGGGTTCCTCTTGGGGAAGCAAGATTCGCTTGGGTTCGCCAGCGGAAAATTGAGTGTCAAGGACGTTTTTGAAGAACGGGGAAGCGGATAGCACGTTTTCGTGGGCGGCGAAGATGCGGGGTTCTTGGCCGATTATGAGGGTGACGATGGGGGAGATGGGGTTGGGGTTGCTACTGAGTACGAGCACAAACAAGTATTAGAGAAAGTTCTATGTGAGTTTTATTTTGAATAAAGAGTCGAAAGTCAACGTACTCTGCACGAGCCATGGTTCCGGGAACGGCTGTCGCATTAGGACGACGATGACGGGAATCATGGCGACGTTTGGAGATGCCGGCTTCTTTGGCAAAGGACAAGGACGAGTTCGACCTGACTAGTCTTGGTGGCTTAGAACCACTCCTGCTTTGGGGGTTATCGAGGCGTCGTGAGGACATTGTGAGACGATGGTTATCAATCACTTTGTCTCCTTGTTCCAATGGTGCAGTTTCCGATGCGGAAGGTGACAATCAGGCAACCGCTTTCATCTGTACGAAGATATCAGGGCGGCATGTGTTGGCGAGGAAGACACGGGGGAGAACTTGATGATTGAAGGGGAGAAAAATCAAAAAGGACTTGTTCGTATCGGTAAGCTGGTGATCTGGCAGATGAAACTCATCTAGGTACCCACCGAAGTGCCGAGTGAGAGCCAGGAATCCTACGCAGAAACAGGACGAAGAGGCTCAGTAATAATTGTGGGCGAAGCATCCTTATATCAACGCGCTGCGCATTATCGGACGCCTGGTCGTTTCCGTTTGCGAACTAGGCTCCAACCAGTCTTGAGTGGTACCTTGAACCTTGATGAGCAGATGGTGTGGTAGCCTTGGCTGGCACAACCTGCAGTATCGTTCACACCATCAAACGTGATTTGACGCGTCAGGTGTTCGAGGGGTCTCGGCGGGAAACGGGATATGCGCACGAGGTCACCTGATGGCACGCTAGTCCGTTTCAAGGTCGCTGACTGATGTCGACCCCCCTCCTCTTTCCTTTGCATGGTCGAAGATGGGCCGGAATGGGACTCCTGGATCATGGATGATATGCAAGGGCGAAGAAGGGAACCGGGGGTGGTGAGCGGGATGGTGGGATGGTGGCAGTCACATACAAACGGCAATTGAAGGGGGGGGGGAAAGAACATTGGAATGGATCGTTGATTGGCGTGGAGTTTTACGCCCGAGACAATCTGACCCGTAGCTTCCAAGGTTTCGGTGTTTCCTCAGCTCTTTCGGTGTACCTGGGGCGATATGATGGCTTTTAACGATTCACAAGCTCACAAGGCCGCCTTCATTGGACTTGGCACGACTGATGCCTGGCAATGGACCGAGATCATCGAACAATACGGAAAGCTACCTGAATCTCGCCGTCAGATTCAGCCATGAAGCGGCTCCTTCAAGCTCATACTCCTCCGAGGTTGCCAATACGCACTCTCTTGCCGGCGACTCTCGTCATTCTCCGGCTTTCACCCACTCGATAGCTCCGAAACGTGAGCCTCAGTTTTTTGTTGCAACCATCCGTGTCCTACGGCAGGCAATGCCTTTGTACCACCCCAGCATCAGAGCCCCTGCGCCTCTGTGATGTGATGCAAGGACGACATCGGTCTCAAACTTCCTCGTGTAGATGGCATCTCACAGTAATAATGGCCGACCTCTTCGTGTGCTGTCTCTCATCACACTGCTCACTCCCTCTGGCTCTCTGGCTCGGCCGCTGCCATGCTTGTCCATGGTAAGTTCCGCGGCCATGGACGAGCAATGTGCGGCCCACGTTCGCTAGACCGGTGTGGATTTCAGCCGCTACGCGGTTGATGCCTGCAGTCTCAGCCGCCATCCAACGCTTGCTTTGTCAGTCGCACAATGCCAAGGGCAGCCAGCCTCTTTCCTTCAACCCTCATAATGGCATCGCTGTGAAACGCCGCCGGAGACTTGACTCGTTCAACCGGTAAGCTTAGGTCCTGACATCTACCGAGTAGACGCTCGGCATGTTCTGGGGGAACTAGCTCGTCTCTCTCGGCCTCGAGGATGAAAATATTTGGTGGTGGACTTCCCCTTTCCCTTGCCGTGCTGGCAATGGTTTCCAGGTTTGTCCAGCTATCCAAATGATTGCGCAAGAACGGCCAAAGGTGCTTGTACGGGAGCCACTTTTGAGGGTATAGTGTCTCCAACATGGTCCTGACCGACAAGAACGGAGTCTCAAGGAGTAAGCCTCGGACTGGAACATTTTCTGGTATCCTGCCTGTCGCAGCGAGGTTGGTGGCCACACCACAACCGATACTCTGTCCCCAAATCAGTAGAATGGGTACAGGAGCCTCGCTGTCTGATCCATAGAGCTGTTCATGATACTGAGAGATCCAACGCGCACCCGCTTCAGCATCGAGCCTCAGACCATCCTCCGAGGGTCGGCCCCGGGACGTCCAGTACCCTCTGTAACTCAGGCAAACAAAAGTTATTTGTAAAGGTGCCAGATTCGGATTGTGACTGTCATTGACATTTCGAAGCACCCATGACAAATCCGGCAATCGCGGCGGTATCGACGCGGCGTTTCCTGTTTATTCATATCAGCTCCCGTCTGAATTTGGGACAACGCGTCGGTATGAAAATCCGAACCTTGAAAGTAGAGGACGTATATATGGGCCTTCGCATCCTTTTTGTCTGTCGAGGACTTGCCCTTTTGCATTGGGACGGTTGTAACGGCCATCGCTAGGTCTGTCCCGTCTGCGGCTCGAGTCCTTTCATCCGTCCACTTGATTCCACCGCAGTGGTTAGCATAGTTGTCAATGAGCTCCCACCGTGAATTGGGAGGGAATCCGGGCATGTATATGATCTTGTTCTGGAACACAACGAGCATAATACACTTCCACACATATAAAGCCACCAGTAGCCCCACGAACAGAACTGGCGGCATCAGCACCGTCGGGATGTGAATGGATCTCGCATGGCGGCTGTTACCAGCAACGGAAAACGTGCATGGCTTGCCTGCCAGAGGAACAATCAATGCCCTGACAGCGGTCACCCCAAGGCGTGAGCTTCCGATGTAGGTGCTACCCTTACGACAGCTCGGAAGTGAAGATGCCGGACGAAGTCGTCCCAGCCGAGCCCTTGAGGCGGACACGAGACAGCGAGAGGCCATTGGGGGAAAATCTGTGAGACAATAGTACTTGTCTCACCCGAGTAATCTGCAGGATTTCACGCAGCTCGTTTCCATTGCTTAATCTCGTGTTCAACTGCCACTTGTCGATTGCTCTTGAAGTCTCCTGCGAGGTGTTCTGCACATGCACGCACCTCCACAACCTCAAAGGCTGTCGCTCGCGAGTCGGAGATTGTTGGCCAGGTTTGTGGCGCACTTGAGTCGGCAGGAGTTCCAAACAACCAAACAGTGAAGCGAGTTCAGACAACCCGACGTTTGACGGTCTGTGATTCGTCCGAAATGCCTCGATAATGTACCGTATGAGCCTGAGAGGCGGCACAGAAGAATGTGATTTGTTCGAATGAGTGGTTCCAGGCCTTCCGAGGCTTGTTTTCAACCTTCTAGATTCTGTGGTTCAATGTTGGGAGTCCCTTTTGAAGAAAGACCAATGTGATCCAAAGACATCAGATTGGAACGGTGATAATAGCGAGCATCGCTGATTTTGAGGGTGGATAAGTAACGTCGGTTGAGGTTTTGATCCTCCAGCCGAAAATCGATGATGATGATGATGATGATGATGATGGCCGGTGGACAGCTTCGGGAGGATGCCCTTCCCATTAAGAGCTTCTGCACTAACAGGACCCCTGTACGACCAACCCTTTCCGGTCTGCCCAGTCTCAAGAGGCAGGCGTTGCACGGTGCACCCACTGAATGCGATCCCCGCATTTGTCCGCCTCAGGGGACCAACCAAGGGGACTAGCGTATGACGGGCCACCCCAGCGGGTGGCTGGAATTGGCCCATGGCCATGACGATGTTCGGGCCATGGGGAAGCGGCCCCTCCTTTCTGTAGATGCGACTTCCATTCGTTTGATTTTCCATCAGGAAAAAAACGTTTGGAGATTCTCCAACTTCCACATCTTATAAATGATCAGTCACTGCAACCTCTTCAACAAATACTACCCACCATCGCATACCACCGCGCCGCCACTTCCGACTGCGCCATTAACTGATCGACCCTGGCTCGAGTCCTGTGACAAATCAATCCGCGTGTTCGGTTTATTTATTTTTCTACCTTTGGACGCTTCTCAACACGACTGCGACTGTTCCCCCGCTTTGCGCAACATCCGAGAGCAGATACCAACTACACCACCTCCCAATTAATACCACAACCATGCCGGCTCCTATTGAAGAAGGAAGCAAGACCCCGGGTCACCATTCGCCCGGTCACCATAGAGGTATCGAGCTGGTCGACGATCATCCTTCACCACGACACGAGGGCGAAGCAGGGAGTCCCGCTCTCAGAGATAGTAAAGGCTGGGACGGGAAGCTGCGGGTGCCAAAGAGTGCTGTTCTCGCAAATCCCGAGGCCTTATCGGATCCGGAATACTCGGACGAAGACAACGTTGTTCCCGGCGAAGAGGTCGCGGCGGATGAAGGCAAGCAATTCGAGAGCGCTCAAACACAGACACTGGCATTTTCGCACGCGTCTGAGAGACAGTTGAAAAGAAGCCAGTGGCAATGAACCTTTGGCTAATGACCGGTTCGTTTGGTTTACAGATCTTCTCGACAACGAGCCCCTAGACACCGACGAGATTATTTGCACCCACTCCCGCATTCAGTCCATCTCGGCATTGCGTCTTGAGCGCTTCAAAGAAGTTGCCCGCATTTGCCTTCGCCAAAATCTGATCCAAGACATCGAAGGCCTCGCCGGCGTCGCTGAGACCCTCCAGGATCTCGATCTTTATGACAACCTGATTTCGCACATCGGCCGCGGGCTGACCGACCTCACGAATCTGACCAGCCTGGATCTCAGCTTCAACAAGATCAAGCACATCAAGCACATCAATCACCTGACCAACTTGACGGATCTCTTCTTTGTTTCAAACAAGATCAGCCGCATCGAAGGGTTGGAAGGGCTCGACAAGCTGCGCAACCTTGAACTAGGCTCGAACCGCATCCGCGAACTGCAGAACCTCGACTCGCTCAAGAACCTCGAAGAGCTCTGGGTGGCCAAGAACAAGATCACCGAACTCACCGGCCTCGGCGGTCTTCCCAAGCTGCGTCTGCTCAGCATCCAGTCGAACCGAATCCGTGACCTCTCGCCCTTGCGCGAGGTGCCCCAGCTCGAGGAACTGTACATCTCGCACAACGCGCTCGAGTCGCTCGAAGGACTGGAGCACAATACCAAGCTGCGGGTGCTGGACATTTCCAACAACAAGATTGTCAGTCTAAAGGGTATCGGCCCCCTCGCGGAGCTGGAGGAGTTGTGGGCGAGCTATAACATGGTCGGCGACTTCGCTGAGGTGGAGCGAGAACTGAAGGAGAAGAAGAACCTGACGACGGTGTACTTTGAGGGGAACCCGTTGCAGCTCAGGGCGCCGGCGTTGTACAGGAACAAGGTCCGGTTAGCGCTGCCGCAGGTGCAGCAGATCGATGCTAGTAAGTTTGAACGTGCAATAACTGTTGAGATGTAGAAGACTTGCTAACACCAAAACCACGCAGCTTTCGTCCGCGTATGATCTTTATGGATTATAGAACGTTGCACCACCAGCCTTCCATTTTGCTTTCAAGGTCTTTTTTTCTTCTTCGTTAGACAGGTGATACCTTATCAGAAAAAAAGGAGCAAAGAGGTGGATGGCGGTTTTGGCGGGTTTGCAAAGCATTGTGTAGTCAAGAGTTCATGCAGCATGGCACTGGCGTTCACGGTACTATTCTATGGCGTTAGATTCGTTGTTGAAGCAAGACAATCGACAACTTGATGGATTTCCAGTAGATCCCGCCACTTCTCTCGTTTCGACCGGTGTTGTTCTTTGCTCCCCATTCATCCCATCTCACCCCGACCATGGGGGTCGCTTGGCATGACGATCCTGAAAAGTTGGCCAGTGACGATAGTCACCAAAGAAATTCCGAGAGTATCAGGACATGTCACGAGGAGTGACAGATGAAGAGTCAAGTTCCAAAAAAAAAAATCGTGGGATCTTTATTTATGCTCATAAACAAGAAAAAATGGCCTGGAGCCGGGAGAGTTGATCTACCAAAACCCTTCTATGGGTATTTGGCAGTAACGACAGGATGTCCCATCATATGTACACATCCTGTCGTTAACCCGGGGTAATATCCCCTTTGTACGGTGACCAGCCGTCTCTCCTTCTCGGTGTCTCTGATGGTCGGGCTAATTTTTTCTTCTGTGAGAGCGTGTGCGATGCATGGCACACGGGTGGTGAGTTGTGCGCTTTTAGGCGGCCCAATCTCCCTCCCGCGTAAACCAGTGCGTTATGGGTATAGTGCACACTCAACTCAACGGGGTAAGAGAATTTGAGGGGAAATTCGGAAAAAGGGTTGATTTAACCGAAGATCCAGAGGTTCTCAGCGGAGAAGTACTGTGGGTGAGGTGCGAATGTCAGTATATATATGATCACAAATGATAATTCGGAGGCCAGGTTTGGGTGCCAATGATTAGAGAGAGAGAAAGTAAGAACGGGGTATATAAAAACTTACGTTGGTGGGCTGGTTGAAGCGGATGCCGCGGTCGAAAGCAGAGATGGTCTTGATGTCCTCTTCGGAGAGATCAAAGTCGAGGCAGTTGAGGTTGGACTTCATGGTGGCCTCGCGGCTGGACTTGGGGATGATGGCCAGGCCGCGCTGGGTGGCCCAGCGGAGGAGGACCTGGGCGGGGTCCTTGTTGTACTTGTCGGCGATGGACTTGATGGTGGCGTCCTCGAGGAGGGGCTGGAGCTTCTGGGCGTGCTCCATGTTGAACTCGCGGAAGGAGGCAGGGCCGAAGGAGGAGTAGGCGGTCACGGCGATACCCTCAGCCTTGGCGAGGTTGAGGAGGTTCTGCTGGACGAGGTAGGGGTGGTGCTCGATCTGGAGGGTGGCGGGGCGGATCTTGGCGTAGCGGAGGAGGTCGTACAGGAGCTGGGCCTGGAAGTTGGAGACACCGATGCTCTTGGCGAGACCCTTCTCGACGAGAGACTCCATGGCGGTCCAGGTCTCCTGGATGGTGGCCTTGGAGGGGCGGATCTCGCTCTGGCCGTCAAAGTGCCAGCCGGGAGGGTAGCGGACCGAGGGGTCGACATACTCGAGGGCGACGGGGAAGTGGATCAGGTAGAGATCGAAGTAGTCGACACCCCAGTCGGCGAGCTGCTTGCGGACAATGGGCTCGACGCGGTCGCCGTCGTGGAAGGTGTTCCAGAGCTTGGAGACGATGAAGAGCTCCTCGCGCTTGACGATGCCCTCCTTGATGGCGCGGGCAACACCCTGGCCGCACTCAACCTCGTTGCCGTAGTCTGTAACCAAGCCATGTCGAGTCAGCCAACATAGAACTGTGCCATTGTGTCTATTGTGTCTTTGATTTGGTGTTGGTGTCTCGGGTGAATTCAACGGGTAATGTCTCTTCAGTCTTCGCCTGCTATGAGCAGGGTGGGCTGAAGCGACAGGGGAGAAGGTGGGGTAGTATCGTGTAAATCTCCAAGCCCCGCCATGGTGTCACTGCTCGTCATTGTCCTTTTGGAAAAAGAACACCACGAGAGATTGACCACGTGAGGAAAGACATTGTGTTGACAATGGGTGTTGTACGATATGTATCCGAGTTGGGAAGTGTTTCAACGTACCGCAGGCACCATCGAAGAGACGGTAGCCGGCCTTGATGGCGTTGTAGACGACATCGGAGGCGATCTCGCCGTCGACCTTCCAGAGGCCGAAGCCGACCTGGGGCATGTCGAAGCCGGAGTTGAGCTTGATAGCGGGAACCATTTTGTCTGATTTGGTGAGGATGTAGAGGTGTGTGCGAGACGGAAAACAGATCAAACAAGCCAGGCAAGATGGCAGAGCGGCTACGATGGTATTTATATTTGCTCTTGTCACGTAGGTGTCCACGCTCGGTGGGTGGAGGCTAGAACTTTCCCGGTCACTCGTACCGTCATATGTAGAGGTATGTACATACCCCGATGACCTACCTACTCCAACCTTTCCCGGCCCATCCTATGCCGGTTGGAGATATGATGGTGATGGGGTTCGCTGTCCCCTCACTGCCTCCCTCCACATTCATCCTCCCGCGCCTCCGTTCAACTCCTCACAGACCCGCTCTCAGGTCTCCAGCGTGGCAGACAGGAGCTTGGATTTCCAGGGACCCTCATCTGGCCTGACGGGATGCCAAGGTTGCACGTCCAGGTGTGGTTGTCGGATGGCGGATGCTGTGCGGAATCCCATGACTTGACTGGTCGCCAGCGATTAAGGAAGCCCAGGGACGGCTGCCTTTCCGGGAACGGGCCCTGATTGGCATGGATAATGGCCCGAAGCCTTGTCAGCCGGCGCAGGGCCAAGGTAGTGGGTACTGGATATCTCGACGCCCATTTGCGCGGTTTAAAAGAAGTTGGAGAAGGGGTGGGCTCGCCCGACGGGTCGAACAGCGTCACTGCATCCACATGGACATGATGCTGTACCACAGTACCTATGTACATACATACATGGCGCCAGAGCGGCCTGCCTAACCGTTTGCTTTGTACCTTGATGGTCAGTCTCAAACCTGCAAGGAACGTTTTCCCTCTCGGTCTATCTGCGGTGAGATTTTCCCGGGCAGAGCGCCTTTACCCAAGGCCTGTCTCAGCTGACCTTGAAAATCTTCAATTCTGTAACATATCGAAGTCGTGTTTTCGAACATTTGCTGGAGCCGCTGGAGCCCGCAAGCTGCGGGTGGTGGATCTGAATAAGACCCGGTAGCCCGGCTTAAGTTGCCATTTAACCTTTTTAACCGGAGCCAATCAGAGGCCGTGGCTAATATGGAAGCGCGAAGCGTGATGGATAGAGGCTGGAGTGGGTTTGACAGATGTCTCCACCTGGGTTGGCGGGGCGGCACTAGAATATTTGGCAGAAAGGCACAAACGCCCCCATTGATGCATACCACGGTGAGGAGTGGGTCACCGAGGAATCAACGTCGGTACAATTTTCCCCGCCTTCAACTTCAGTCGGTTGATCATGACAATGGAAATTTGGTAACACTCTCTACGGTTTGCTCTTTCTTCATGTTCACGAAGGCTCCTTCTCTACTTTTGTATGTGAGAAGAAGGAGATTCTGAATTGCAAGCAAATTAACATATCATGGAGTGTCTATCATCATGTTGTTCACTGTTTGTGGTCGAATCAACAGATGCTGGGCAAAGGACAACGGCTCAGGTCAGGGCCGTAGGGCTTTACGTTGGTTTCACGTTCATTTTGAGATCCTCAAGGTCAAACCTGCCGCGTGACCTTCACCCATTGTCGACCGAGTTATTTTCAGCCGGGAGAAGAGAAGGAGCCAACGACATGCACGCCCATCGCATGCCTTCTGCTTGTTTCTCTTTTCTCTTTTTCTCATGACATTTCCCGTATCGAGTTTTCTCCGGCTTTATCTTCACGAAGACCAAATTGAAAGCACAGCAACTTCAACGGCCAACCTATCCATGTATCGAATCACAGCCTGCTCGGAAGCAGTACCCAGGATGAGCACCCGCTGACTGGACATGCTCCCGATCGAGGTCTACTCAGGGAACTGTTGACATTCCCGTCCAACAACAACCGGGTTCCTGTGATAATGGTGGAGTATCGCCAGAGGTCCCATAGGTACCTTACCTACCAGCTAGAACATTGTTGGAGAATATTTCCCCTGTATATCAACTCTTGTCGTCAACATCAAGTTGCACTCAGGTAGGTATGTATGTATGAAGCACAGCTGACATCTACCTTATATGCTGGTTAGACACTTCAAGTTCTCCACACATTGGGCACACATGGCCTGATGTTTACGATCCGTCTCACATCAAACCACGGATCACTGCCCACCCCAAACGGCGGTGCCACCATGCCACCGACCCTGGAACTTGATGCAGCTAGCCTGAGAAGGAAGCATGCTGAAGCAAGGACCCGCAAAGCAGATTTCAAAACCACTGCGTCGGTGGAGCTTTCACGGGAGCTAATCCAGACAAAAAAGCCTCTCTTCTCGCATCTTCCCCTCTCAAAGGGTTAGATCGGGACTGACTTCCTGGCGAGCCTGGCTACCGATGGGGTACCTCGGGCCAGCAACATGGGAGAACAACAGAATGGTTCCTGATTGATGACTGGCTGCCAGCGCGTCGATGTGCCTGCCAAGCTGTCTTTTATGCCATATAAGCATGGGAATATCCGAGGTTGTTGCTCTTAAAGGGGGAGCGGCGGCGACGTCTGTTTGGTTCAACGGCTACTTTCAGCCCTACGGATCGATCTTCTATCCATCAGGCCCCACTCTGGCACCATCATTCCCGATCTAGAGAGGTGGTTCCCAAAGGAGTACACACGGGCTCAGCCAGAAAGAGTGGTCCAGTGTGTACTGTCTTTTGTTGTGAACCGCCTAATCAGCACTCACTCGCCAGTCGGTAAGCAGGTAAGGTACCCAGTACTGCTCGAACCTTTTCTCATAATTCTAGCCCAGACCCTGACTCTGACTCTGCCCTTGTGGGCTACCAGAACGAGAACTATTACTAGAGGCAATGATATCCAGCCCATAGTTCGTATACGAACACCTGCAAATATCTGCTTCATCCACAACGTTGACGTCTCTTCCCCACCAGCTCCTTCAACTTATCATTAAACACCACAGGATTCCCGGCAGCATCCCTACAATCCGGCGCTTTCTTCCCATTACCCCTTTCATTCTCTTCATACGATTGTTTCAACGTCAACTCAACCGCAAAAGGCCACGGCGCAAACACATTGGTTGCGTTTATTAGTGGCGTTGACACATCGCCGATGTTAGCCTGGTAACTCGCCCTCATGCCTGTCCAGATCGTTGCCCTGACTATTGTTTGATTATACTAGCATATTGCCGGCTCTGGTGTCGGTGTTGGTGTTTCTCGCGAGATCGCGTTATTATCTTCCCTCTTCATCCTCAACCATCTGCGTCTAGCTTTCTTCTCCCCTCCGTCAGAAGCAGGCTGCGAAGCCGAAGCTGAGGACAATGATGCAGCAATCGTCATCGTCGTCGTGGGAGATACTGTCGAAGACGGCTGTCCAAGACACACTGCTGTTGCTGCTTCCCGTGGTAACAGTAACATCCGGCACCACCGCCTTCGCCATAGTAAAACTAAACGTGAGCCGCTCGCTTGCCTGATTCGCGTCAATCATAGTCGGGTTGACATCCTTGAAGGTGCCCGTTGGCGAGAAAGGGTCGTCAGACGAAGAAATGACGTAGGAGTAGGTCGTTACGGGACGGATGATCCAGCGGAAGGAGGCAGCAGATGTGCTTTGGTTGGCTGTGGAAGAGTAAAGTGTGTACGGGTAGCATCGCCATAGGGAAGGATTCCGTTGGGGTGCGCAGGAGGCTGAGAGATTGGTTAGGGCGGTGGTGAAGGTGTAGACGTCAGTCTAGGAGCCGGCTGGGAAAAGGTCGGTGGGTAATGGAGGGTTGGGGTCGGAGGAGTGGTGTCTGGAGCCAAATTTTGCGTTAGTACTTTTGCGAACCTCTGGAAATCATTGCAATCAAAGCAGGGGTATAACAGCACCCCTTTCCGAGTGAAAACGAAAAGGGAGTAAGATATACTTTTTCCTCAACCCAACCGTCAACCCAACCGCCAATCCCACAATCAAACCAATTACCAATATCCCCAAAGCCACAACCTTATACCACCCGCCCTGTGTCCTCACCCACCCCCCTAACGCCCTATCTTTCTCTTTTCCCCCATTCCGTACTCTCCCAGTCCCGTCCTCACTCTTCCCTATCCCCTTGGCTGGTCGCACCGAACCGCCAGCATCCGTTCCCTTCCCTTCCCGCTCCCGATCCGTGACCGTCGGTATCACCCACCTCTCACTCCCATTACTATTAAGCGGTATAGACCTCACACTTCCCACTTCACCTCCTACCGCTCTTATCCCCGGTACCCGTTTCGGTACATATTGCGGTACGCTGCTTGACCTGGACAATACCGGCCTCGCGCTAGGTGGATATAAACTGCTGCTGTTGGTCGAAAAACCCATATATGAACTGCTTATTGTTGATGACCGTCGGTGCGGCGAGCGAGGCGGGACCGTGGGCGTTGGTGTTGTTGCGCCTGCTCTTGTTGGGTCGGAGGAGATTTCGTCCTCGGCGATGACGGGCATGGGGATGGGGGTGGAGGAGCGGACTGAGCGGCGGCTTCCGGGTGCCATTTTCGGGGGGTTTTCCTTTCTCTTATCTTTTAAGGGGTTTGCTGTTCCTGTCCCTGTTTCTGTGGTTCTGTGGTTCTGGTTCTGGTTCGCGTGTTCCCTGTCATTCGAATTCGCGGTATATATACCCCCCCCCTGCGACTGGAGGGTCAAGGCGTATGAAGCAAGATAGGTAGGTGTTCTCTTCTTCTGGTGGTCGGCGCCGAACCAAACTTGCTATTCCCAGCAAGTTTTCCAGTAAGCATTCGGGTAGAATCCGTGGGTAGGATGGATGGATGGCCCGCGCAACTCGAAAGATGGTGAAGAAAGTCTGAAGAGAAGCGAGAAAGAAAGGTCTCTTGAAGAGCAAGGTGCGAAGAAGAAAAAAATGAGGTGAGACTCGCTAGCTCCTCCTCTTCCGCCTCATCGTCCGTATTCTGTTATGTATCCGGGAAGGGTGCCGAGGTACCTAGAGGTATCGTATCGATAAGATGAAGCGGGCTGGATCTAGTGTTTGCCAGTTTTCGTGATGGCGTCAAAGACCGAAATTGGCGTGTGTAAAAGGGCTAACAATCAGAAGGGTATTAAGATTGGGTGGTGGTGGTGGTGGTAAAAGTTTCTTCTCTGATGATGATGTTCTTTCTTTCCGGGCACCATTGGCCTTGGATATCACACACTTACACATGGGGTTGGCCGCCAGCCAGCTAATAATGTAAGTATAACCTCGGTCCTGTTTTCCAACTTCTTTTTTCTTTTCTTCTTCTGCGAACTTGGTTTATGATCTGATCTGACTTGCCCAACACCTTGCTACCTATGCTTTGACTTGCAAAAAGGCACAAACACCATTGTCGATCATTTAAGTATGGACGATCTTGATCCTGTTGTTGCTACTGCCGAGAACCAGGCGTTGCTGAATGGCGGGGGGAGGTCCTGGGCATCTGGGATGATTGTTAAGGCTGGCCGGCTTTGCTGGTCAATGAACCTGGTTGCTTCGCCGGGGGCCAAAGGGGCCGAACGGAAAAGAAGACTTGAGATATGAATTGGCGATGTGATGAGCGATTCTTCAGGTGTTGTGTAAAAGCCACATGGGGCGTCGTAATTTAAGATGCGCGGTGATATTCTTCTTCCCGGAGGGGACTCGCGTCGAGGATGCGCGCGCCTGGAGAATAGAGGTCCTCGTTGCGTCACCGGGCTTACCTAGGTATCTCATATCTGGGACAAGGGGGGAGTAGGATTGGGAATCATCAGTTGCCTTGCCTTCTTTTCTATTTACCTGCCATTGACAAGGCTCCTGAGGTTGCAACGCAAGACTTTCGGTGTCCTCCTCCTCCCCCAACCTTCCTTCCATCGAACCCTCGCCTATTCTCGGAGCCCAGCTCATACTCTTCCTGGCTTCTCCGCAAGATGACACTCACCTAAACCCTATCGGATATATCATACTGTCCGCTGTTCCGTTCGCACATAAATCACGGGGCACATGAAGTGCTCAACCCGGTGTTCTGGTCGCATGAAATCGTTGACGTTGCTGGGCCTGCGATTGCGTGGCTGGCCGGCACACACAACCCCTGAAGTTGAGCTTCAACCCCGGAGAGAAGCTGCAGGCTGCATGGCCAAGCCATTGGTCAAAAAGATTGGCTAGAGCTAAAATGAGGATCGCGGGGAGGCGCTCTGCTTAAAGCGGCATAGGGCGGCAGTGGCTTGAATTGCTGGAGATGAATAGATGAAGGAGTGGGCTGCAATCGGCCGTTGGCTAGCGATGCAGGATTCAGGGCGCTATTGAAATCCGGGCCCCCAAAGGTGTGGGCATGGGAGTCGACCAGAACGACTTCAGGCATAATGTCGAGGAGGTTAGCGGAGTTCATGAGACGCCATGTTACCTCCATATATAGAGTCCTCTGATACCGATGCCATACGGTCGTCACGAAGAAGATAATGTGGGCTGAAGGTAGGTAGATATTGATTGGTACCTATGCGAGGACGAGAACTTCCAAGATCAGACACCGAGAATGTAGGCATGATGGGGAGATGATAGGTAGATATATATACGCATCAGTGCTTGATGATATCTATTCAAAAGCTGGTTTCTTCAACCAAGGACCAAGAAGTTCAACAATCCAGCGTTCATCGAGCTTGTGTCTCGGAACCCAAAACAACATCACCATAAGTCATACACGCGTGTGGCGCTCACCTCACTCAGTACCTGCCAGCCTGCTCGCTCAGTTCTCCGTCTCGGTGGCATCCTCATACTCCGCCTCCGTCTCCGTGTGGTCGCCCTGCGTAGCCTCCTCATACTCGGACTGACCGGTTTCCTCATCGGCGCGCACATCATCGGGGCGAACAATCTCGACCGTCGAGTCGCCGATTGAGCGTTGCTCGAGAGTACTTTCGGACTCTGTCTGTGTGGCCTGTCCCTCGCCCTCCTTTTCCGCGTAAGGGGGCGGGGCAAGATTCTCGCCGCCCTCAACCCACACCTTGTTCAGCTCCTGCTCGATCTCCTCGCGGCGTGCCTTCCACTTCTCGACCTGCGCGAGACGTTCGCGAAGATCGTTCAGTTCGCGCTCGACGTGCATCTTCTCGCTCTCGGTACCGATGCGCTGCAGCTCCCACTCGTCGCCGCGTTCACCCACGCCGAGGACGAGGTTGTACATGTGGTACTTCTTGAGAGAGGCGCGAGTCGAGATGGTAATCAAAGCTGTGAATGAGAGTTAGCAGTGACTCTTGCTGTAAATGCAGGCGTTAAACGTACTGATTCCCTTCTCCTTGCAAGTCTCGTAGAGCAGTCCCTCGACATCGCTGGAAACGGCGCTTGTACCCTCGTCGATGAAGGCATACTGTGGCTCATGGTACAGCAGGCGAGCAATAGCGAGTCTCTGCTTCTCACCACCACTAAGGATGTCCTTCCACTCCTTGCGGGTGTCCCACCCACCTTCACGTTCAGGCAGGTATCCAAGACGCGCCTGATCCAGGGCGCGCTTCAAGTCGTACTCGTTCTTGCGCTTCTCGCGCATGTCGGCCTCGCCATCAGGGTAGATGACCTGGTCACGTAGCGTACCGATGCTGAGATACGGCCGTTGCGGGAGGAACATAATGCCATCCTCGCCGTTGTTCTTCGGTCGGCTGACAAGCCCCCTATACACTGGCCAAAGCCCAGCTATCACTCGCGCAATCGCACTCTTACCCACGCCGTTAGGTCCAGAAATCTGCAAAGCAGAATATGTTAGCTAGAGCAATATCTAAATGCAGGACCAAAAACGTACCAGGAGATGCTCGCCGCGACGGACAACCATGGAAAGCGATTCGAGTAGTTCCTCGCCTCCTTGTGGCCACAGCCCAGGAGCTACAATAGGCACGTTCTCCAGGCGGACACCATCAAAGCCCTTCTGGATGGTGCCCTGGACGTCTGACAACGAGTAGAGCTCGTTTTCGCGACCCCTGACGTAGTATGCGTTTGCGTGGGCTCTGTGAAGAGTGGAGATGAGCGTATACACGCGACTGGTGTAACCGGCCAACTCTGAAAGGTCTTTGATGGAGTACATCATACGACCGCCAGCATCAGCAAGCGAGAGCATGAGACGCTTGTTGGTGATGAAGTCCTTCATGCGGTTGCGTTCGCGACCGTGCTTCTCGGCGTGTTCTGCCTGTTGCTCGCTTGTCCCTCCACTGCCTCCCCAAGCTGGCAAGAAGACAGGAAGGGAAGAGAGAAGATAACCGTAAGCGCTCCAGCTGTACTTGAGAATGAAGTCCTCAAGAATGTTGTATCTGATCTTGAGCATGTAGATACCCTCCATCCAGTTCTTGAGAGACTTGAATTCCCTGTTGAGGAATGTCTTCTCCATCTCGGCGCCGCCATAGAAAGCGATCTCCTCCGCATTTGCGATTAGGCGCGCATGCAGTCCTCTGAAGTCACCCTCCTTTCGTCCTTCCACTGCCTTGAGTTTGCCGAAAGGTGGGGAAAGTCGACGCAGAATGCTAGCCGTCAGGAAGTAATTGCTCAAGAGACCAGTGAGGGCTAGTGGACCGAGCGAGCGGTAAAGTTGGTAGTTGAACACGCAAATATCGACAAATGGCTTTCCGAGGGAGGAGTAAAGATTAGCGGCAGCAGCACAGAACAGAGTCAGATCCTGGGTGATGAACTGATCCGCCCCGTGCCCGACCCCGCCGTCCAAGTTGGACAGTTTGTAATAATTGAGGTTATCGTTCAGATACAGGTCGTGGATGTACCGAGTAAGGCGTGTCCGGAAAGCAATCGACACCTTGGATTCAAGGTATTTGATAGTAGCGTTGACGTAGGAGGCGAAACCGCCCAGGCCACACCACTTGACAATACCCAAGAGGAACTGCTTGCCATTGCCAGCCACTAGATCACGCACAATCTCACCATCTAGGCGGGCAACGACCAGGGAAAGGTAAGTACGGAGCATGAGGAAGATGCCGTGGCTAACAAGCAAGCCAGCCTCCTTGCTCTTCCATCGAGGAACCATGATGCTCATCAGACTGAGGAACTGATGGAGGAAGGCAAGATTTAGGCCGGGTTTCGTCTGAGCCGAAGGGACATGACCGTCGCCGAGACCCGAGACCCTCGGGGGGTTCAGGAACAGACGTCTATGGGCCTCGAAGGTGAGCGGCTTCGTGCTATGGATAACGACCTTGGAGGTGCCGTCCTTGTAGGGCACGTAAATGGTCCTCGATCCGTCCTTGTTGTGCAACCATGAGTTGGTGCGCACCAGCTTCCGGCCTTGCTCCCTATCCTCGCGTCTGCGCTTCCACCATCTCCGCGTACCCTCGCCAGATAATATGATGGACGTCGCAAGCGCAAGGGTCGCGAGAAGACGTGTCGTCCTGGTGGTCCTCTTCAGCTTGGAGCGGATGAGCTCGGTGTATTTGTTGATGAAGGACGCGATGGCCTCCTCAGCCGCGGAGCCCCGTAGGGTTGATTGCGCCGCCATAATGTCGCTGGGCGTCGCTACTTAGGCTTCGCTGGCTTCCACTTCAGGTCGTATCAATCCCGATAGATCCTCGGGGATCAACAGCCAACGCTTGCCTTTGGCATCCGGGTCGAACAAATCACGCGCGGCTGGGCGCAAGACGATATAGGCGATGCGATGATTGCGCTTCGTGTGTGTTCTCGAAAGAAGTCCGCTTCAGCGATATGGCAACGGCGGGGATCGCGTCACGATGTTGTTGGGGTTGGGCTTGGATATGGAGGAAAGAGTATTCAGTGAGAACCTGACGGCGAGAAAGAACAGTGATTACACTACTGTACAAGCTGATACGATGCCGACAGGATGATGACGGATCAAAAACGGATTGAATGCCGTGTCCAGGCAAATGGTGGTTAGCATGGCGGCCGACGTTGGTGGCATGTGATCGATACACTGAATGACCCCAGGCGGTGTTTCGACTGCGAACATTCCGAGGTGTACGGCCAAAGTCCATTAGGAGCCAATCAGAGGCGGCCATTTCACCAGTAACGTCATCTGCATCGGTTTCAAAGTCCCACTCTTGTCCTGGGGAAAGCTGGGGAAAGTACTCTGAGCTCCTGGAGCACGGACCATCTTCTCCCAGATTCTCCATTGTCCAGAGGAAGAGTTGTCAAAAGGTTCCCGTCGTCGGCAATCTTTAGCCTTGTGCCTGACTGGTTTGCTGTTCTCTTTGTCACTCGAAACGGACTGTGCATCCACGGGTAAAGTGGGCGTTGCAACTAATCAATCAGTGAGTCCATCTTAAACAATTTCACTCCAACCTCTGGAGTGTTTCAGTTTTACTTGAGCGCAGGCAGGGCAACCCTAAACAAGAGCCAAAAGAACTTGAGATCGAAGCTTGAGAGAAGAAGTGGAGGACCTTCCAATTCAACCCCACGATGATAGGACATCACCATCGGTTCCAAGGACTTGGTTTTTGGCCTCATTTTCTGGCCTGGCTTGCTTTTAGGGTCGGGAGTACGCAGCTTGCTTGAGTAACCAGCGCGCTATTTGCGGACCATGGCCCTGCGTTTTGCCTCGTGCTCACGTTGTTGCCGCTTCTGTTTGGAGCGCTGGACGGGGGCGGTATCGATTCCCGTAGGCGGATCTCGCAAGAGCTTATGCTTTCAACCCGCGCCCTCCGCGTCAGGTACCGAAGGTCAGGTACGCATGCAGAAAGGAGGTGAAGATGCGCACACGGCTTCGAGGCTCCTTGGCTGCTTTGACTCTGGAAACTTGTTGGGGCAATGAAGCGAGTCGGCGAGCAACAAGACTCGCTCCAGAGCAAAGAGCCCTTTGGGTTCTCCTTTGCATGAATTGGCCATCCGACAATCCACGCTTTGTCAATCCTCCAACAGCTCAAATCCATAGCGGAGCCAAAAGCTCCCTGCGCTCTCCGGCGTCGACTACTGTGCAGAAGCTCTTTATTAAAGTGGACAAGACTGTGACGAGCTAGACGGCGGCCTTCGTGAGTGGTCACGGGTCGCCACAGCGCATGGTCCCGGATCCAACCCATCACTGTAACGGGCGCCAACATGGCCAATCATGAGGCCCAGTTCCAGCTCCCAAGCTCTTTTGGCTCTGGAACGGTCGCTGCCAACTGGGGCTGCTCAGGGCTGGGCGAGGTCCAGCATCCCCGGGCCGAGGAATGCGGATGACCGAAGGGGCACCCAGCATGCTGCAAGGCGAGTGTGGGTTGATTTTGTCTGTTGATGGAGCCGTGGAGGTTACTGTGGACTCTGACACCAGGGTTGCCCTGGAGAGCGTCGTGAGAACCAGCGAGTTGACTGTCGACATCGAAGGGAGTTATTCGGTGGTGGAGAGCTTGTTTTTGGTCGAATCTTGAAACATGCCAACAGGGGCAATGGAGATTGGCACTCCTATGCGACGTCTATATGGCAAAATGCCAGAAGAACTTCCACTTGTTGATGAAGCATTTCAGGTACGTGCGCTTCCTCGTTAGACTTGTGTTTCTTATGGGGATGCACTCATAACCGGTGCCCTGGCATTGGACCCATGAGAAAGAATGGAGCCGGCCTCTTTGCTAGATTTGCCTATAGGAACAGCCGTGGCTGCTTCACTACCCCTACCACCCTTGTTAAGGAGCCTCACTGGCT
This sequence comes from Copromyces sp. CBS 386.78, assembly GCA_030685235.1. Classification (NCBI taxonomy): domain Eukaryota; kingdom Fungi; phylum Ascomycota; class Sordariomycetes; order Sordariales; family Sordariaceae; genus Copromyces; species Copromyces sp. CBS 386.78. Next base: position 145,249 of record MU839090.1, read on the forward strand.
AGTTGGGTGCGCAAATGTAGAGAGATTTGAGACCAGAACCAGGTCGACTCTCTTTTATTACACTACTTGCTGGAAGGCTTTGGACGCGCGATAACCTGGGTGGATTCTCTTCTCACCAATTGGAGAGATCCCGTCATCCAATGTCTTTGGGTTGTAAAGACAGCCACAACTGCTCGGCGTATACAGACACAGCAGAGCCCACGTAACTGATCAAAAGTTACCAACATGTCCAAGCACACAAGACATTCAGAGCGGTCAACAGCAAGCTGACATTTGCTCCAGGCTGCCAGTAACGTCGCCAGGTGGTAGCTCCAGGCCAGGGCAGGGGAGCAGAGGACACAGTCGCACGGCCAGGAAGGTGAACAGGGTATGTGGGGAAATTTGACGGGACTGCTTGACTGACAACCCAGCTAGCTATGCCTAGCATTGATGGGAGATAAAGGCGCCCATGGATGAGATGAGCCTTTCGGGGGAACAATTGACAACCTCAAAGAGCGGGCAGGAGCCCAATGGGTTCCACCGATGTCTGACAGTCAGCACGTTCCGCCATTATGTATGTAGCTATTATCGACTTCAAATGAGCCGGTGATAGGTGAGCTCGGAGCCTTGAGTGAGAGAAGTCAGCGTGAAGGCACAAGGTGTCGTCCAATACAGAGGTTGGCGTATGCGCGGTAGCTCTGCCGGGGCATGTTGACGGTTCAGAGACCGGGCCATGCTGGATTCCTTTGAACATGATCCGACGGAAATTGGTTTCTTGAGTGCCGTGGTTAGGTACTGGGCACTTCCACCTCTGTTCTAGGTACTGCCTTCGTATATCGATACTCTACCTCTATGGAGATATCACCATGTTCAAAGTTGACTCCCCACAGCCCAGCTTGGGACAATAAAAACCCCTTCCAGCCCAAGGGCTTCTAGATTCCAAGAAAGAACGTTGAATGAGCAAGGCGAAACCAACTGTAACAAAAAAAAACCAAAAAAAAGGGAGAGTGGGTGGGCAGCAGCAAGCATAACGACCCTCCATCCGTACGACGTGCAGCAGCGGGACTGCACGAATTTAGCGGCTGCAGGTCGTGGTTGTGGGTACTTTGTGGGTGCAGAGAGCCGATGGACTGTGTTAGCGCATTTCTTGTTCCATGCCAATGTCCACCACTAAAATTGCATAACCAGCTATCCCATCCTATCCTGCCGCACTGCGCAAGGCCGTACCGGCGTCGCCTGGTGGTCACTCGGTCGCTGGCTAATCTCTTCGGGGCAATCCACTAATCCTCTCTCGTCGCATCCGCTCCCCATCGCTCCCCATCGTCCTCTCTGCGCCGTGAACAATCCCAGAAGCGACCCCATCACCTTTAAAGTCAATCATCTCGCTTGCGCTCTCACGACCTCCAGCTTTTGATACGCCCTTCTTTCCCTCTTTTCTGCATCTGCCCGACCTCCGGCCCGTCCACCACGACGCCGCCGTTTCTCCTTCTTTGGCCCGCCCGTTTTGGTCCTCGATATCCCTTCTTGATTATTATTCTGTCCTTCTAGGTTCCGGGTCCATTTTCTGGCTAATCAAGCACGCAAGGCGTGCCCGTGTGTGTCCGTGTTTCTGGTCGACCTCCTACCGACACACCCCTCGACCCTTTCGGCCTCCGCGCGCCAATCTTCCCACCTGCAACGACAACCGCGGCCGGAATCAGCGTTGTCGCGATTATTATTTTTTTACTCTTTGCGGAACTTCGAAAGCCTGTCGCCGACCGACAAGCAGACGTTTCAGACCCGTAAAGGAGTTGGCTGCTACTCAACAACAGTCAGGGCCTCACAGGGCTAATATCTCCTCTGCCGACCGAAGGGTAGGATAGGGGTTGGGCCTTAGACTGGCGAAAGCTGGATTCAGTTGCGAGCAAGAGGTTGGTTGCTTTTTCACTTTCTACAGTTCCCATTGCAATCCAACGTTCCAGACAGGTCGTTTCACCTTGTTGTTCCTGTCCTCGCTGGCTGCCTCCGTCGCTGCTTGCCCTCCACGTTGCCACTGATCGCATCGCACTGCCCCCAATCCCCAATTGATTGGTGCTGCAAGGCTGTCAACGGGTCTCGTCCGCCTCACTATCCAAACCCAACCGCCGCAATCCTCAGCTACTACTACGACGCAATTACCAAGACCACGCGCTGATACTTTTCTGCGTTGGGGTTCAGAGTTCATTTTTTTACCCGAATTCAAATATATCCTTCAAGATGGCATTGAGCGCGGACGACACAACCCTATCAGCCCCTGGCAGTTCGAAGGAGATGGGGACCCACGACAATGTAACAAGAGGTAGCGACCGCCTACCTGTGACCTTGCGATTCACATTCATGATGGAGGAGACTTTCAATTCTCATACAGTACAGATGGACTAATTGGTGATATTACAGGCGACCGTGGTAGTATCGGTGGAAACTCGAGAAATTCAAGAAGCAGTATGTTGGAACGAAATCAGGACCGCAACCCATTTAGTAACAAGTTATGTACAGGAACACGAGCGACCGCAGCCATGAGCAACTCCAACCCGGTAGCGCCCAAGAAGAAGAAGGGTGGCTTCCTCGCCATCTTTGGCTGCTGCGGCGTCCCTGATGATGCGAACGGCCTCGATACCCCGGTACCAAGCCACAAGCTCGACAGGATTCCCCCTAGACCGGCGACCGCGAGCAGGCGAACAGCAACCCCGTCTGAGCAACCCACCGCGAGCAAGACTCAGCTGTTTGAGAAGGAACCGGTTCAGCAATCGCAGCCGACCCAAGAACAGTCGAAGAACGGGAAGCGGGTATCAGGAACGAGTACTCAGGATCAGTCGACAGTTGGCGAAAGGGATGGAGAGTCAAAGCAGACGACAATCGTTGGACCTGGCTCAAGTAGCCCGCAGGCATCGGTAGAGCCGCCACAGCAGGCCAACAAGGAAGTGGAGGCGGTTGAGGAAGTGGTCAATGAGAAGGATGAGGAAGGGGATGTGCAGATGCCTGATGCCGTCGAGGAATCACAACAGGCTTCGCATGCGGCCGATGCCACGACTGAGGAATCGCACACTAATCTCCCTCCTCCACCTCCGGGCCCGATTCCCGCAGTTCCAACTGCACCAACAAGCGGTGCGCTAATTGAGAGCCCTCCCGTCTTTCCTCCCGACCAACCTCAGAAGTTCCTACTGCCTCCTCAAGCACCTGAGTTCAAGGGCAAGAAGTGTCTTGTTCTTGATTTGGATGAAACCCTCGTGCACAGCTCCTTCAAGGTTAGTCTCATATCCCTCTACCCTCTTTTCCTGGTCTGCTTGCTGATTGATTGAATTACAGATCCTCCATCAGGCCGACTTCACAATACCCGTTGAGATCGAAGGCAACTACCATAATGTCTATGTCATCAAGCGGCCAGGTGTTGATCAGTTCATGAAGAGAGTTGGCGAGCTTTACGAAGTGGTTGTCTTCACTGCGTCGGTTTCCAAGGTATGTGAAGTGGAATTCAAGGTTTTGGCAGATTAGATGCTAACGACCCTTAGTACGGTGATCCGCTGCTGGACCAGTTGGACATCCACAATGTTGTCCACCATCGTCTCTTCCGCGAAAGTTGCTACAACCATCAAGGAAACTACGTCAAAGACCTTTCCCAGGTTGGACGCGACCTCAAGGACACCATCATCATCGACAACTCGCCAACCTCGTATATCTTCCACCCCCAGCACGCTGTACCAATCAGCAGTTGGTTCTCGGATGCGCATGACAACGAGCTATTGGACCTCATTCCCGTTCTGGAAGACCTTGCCGGTGCCAACGTGCAAGACGTTAGCCTGGTCTTGGACGTCACTCTTTAAAGCGTTCAACTCGAATGCTTTCCGTTTTGATTATACAACACCTCGTGGATGTATGGCCCAAGGCCAACTCATTGCGGGGTGTTTTGGTTCATATTTGTCTCAAGCAAAAAGGCGTAAATGCGTCATACTGTCTAATCATCTAAATACGGCCTGGCGGGTTTCACAGACATGACTGGTTACGACCCCGCCTTCCAGATCCAAGAGGTTGCGGCCGATCCAAATGGCGGCCCGTTGCATACGAAGGGATATGCACAGCATTATCGCTCTTGTGCCTGGTCACTCCAGGCTCCGTGAACCGAAAAAAAAAAGGGCGGAAGAAGGTGCTGATGGGTTCGGCATAATTCGACAATCAATCTGAAAAGAACGGGCTTTGGGATTGCCGGCTTGGTGCGGCTCCAGTGTGAAGCGTAAAAGTCATCTATACACAGCGACGTCCCTGTCAGAACGACGGGCTTCCATTATTGAGCGGGTGGGGGAAGGGGGAAGGGAAGAGATGGATGGAGCATCACCCAGTACCATTATTTCCTGTTCCAAGCTGCCAGCGAAGGAACTGTGTTGTACTGCGGTTGGTTTGTCTTGCCTGTCAGCGGGCGCAAAGTTCTTGCTTAGCGCGCACATACACCCGAGTACTTGTAGGGTGTTTATAGTGTTGTTTTCTTTTGTCAGCTTTTTGTCCTCTTATCATGTGTCCTCCCCGTTTCTCATCTTCTTCTTCTCCCATCGGGCTTCTCTTCTAATTCCCCCTTACTCATAGGCACACTGTTCTTTGTCATAACATGTATATCAATATGGGTGTTTTGATTTCTCGCTCCTTGCTGGCTCGGAGGGATATAAAAAGACAACAGCATCTGGCTTCCCGTTATGCCTCAGAAATACCCACGCTAGTAGACTTACTACTCAATTGATCGAACCAGTTACCGACTCTCTCCATGATTCGCTTCTCAGTGGATGGACTCATGCGTTGTCATTGGCCTCCAGAATTTATCTGGCAGTGGTGTGGATCAAACGTGCAGACAAGAGCATGGAGAGTCGTTCCGCCCACTTCAACTGGCTGTTAGAACTTACACCCCAAGTTACCATCAAAGAAGTACCTATCAAACAAGCTGCTTAGAGAAAAGATCGACGTCGGTATTCCTGTGTAGTGTAGAGTCATCCTACACTAACAAGCTCCGGGGACAGAGCAGACTTAATCGAAAGCGAAAACGGAAGGTCAACGCGACCAAAGTGCCATCCAGCGAAGCTCCCGTCAAGTCAGCCCCAAAGCCTTTTCGTATGGGATTCTCAATTGTAATGGTAACTTGCCCGGGTAAAGCTGCTTTTGGTATATCCCTCTGGGTCCAGTTTCCTTGGTAGCAGAAGTAAATATTGGTCCTCATAAGCATCGTTCTTCTAGACGTGACGTAGAGCCTCATGTGATCATCGACCATTCCATCCCTCGCAGGAACCTCGCGTCTTGAGCTGATGGCGACGGGGACCACGACCACTGCAGCAATGCAAGGGCCAGGGGACCCTGGCAACGTTGCTTGGCATTTGCACCTGAAATCCGGGGATTTTGAAGAACGCCCCCACCGTTCCTCCTGGGTCCAGATCCGTCCGTCTCAACCCTGCAGGACCTAGCGAACAAGGCACCAGTCAGGTACCGTGTACACTACACGTACCTCCAAAAGGTGCACAAAAGCGCAGCTTCCACGTGGGACCCACCAAATTGTGCGTGCTCGGCGGACGGCGGAATGAAATTGCGGCCTAAGCTCTCTCCTTGCCTGCCCTGGAAGCGGCGAACCCAGCCGGGCCTTGGGAGCTTGGCTCGCCTGGTCCGGGCGGGCAAGCGATCTTTCCAAACCGTGGCCTCAATTGGAAGCACAGACCAGGCTCGTGATTATTAGGGGACCCGTGGAACTACTACAAGGTACGCATCTCCCAAAGCTTCCATCCACCATTGAATTACGGCCACGATCATCACCACCCACCACCATCTACGCGACGACGATTTATAGCGTGAAGGATCCTTTAGATACCCTCCTTCACCACTCCATTCTCTTTTCTGCTCTTTGCACCTTAATCATCTTTTAATATATTCTGTCACAATGGTGCGTTCTTCGAGTCTACAAGCAGCTAGTTCCTGCTGTTATGTTATTGTGATCACAGTGGCATCATACCGTCGGCTTTCCAGCCATGTTATGTTGCTTACTGATCGCGTTTGGGAAATTCTAAGTGACAACATAGCTAACGATGCATCTCAAAACAGTCTTCTCCTCGTGCCTCCTCCCCCACCTCCGCGCCCGCTGGCCCTGCCGGCGTTAGCTCTGCGCGCCCCTCCTCGCCTCCTCCCCCCGGCGGTGCCCGTACCGCCATCCGTCGCCGTGCTGCTGCGGACCAGAAGGAGAAGATTGCCAATGCTCGCCCCAACAGCACGCGCGCCGCTGGCGCCGGTGGCTCTAGCAGCACCATGCTCCGTCTCTACACCGACGAGAGCCCCGGCCTCAAGGTCGACCCCGTTGTTGTCCTGGTTCTCTCGCTGGTCTTCATCTTCAGCGTTGTTGCTCTTCACAGTACGTTTAGCCCTCCCTGTCTTGGGAAACGCCTCGCTGCTCTCTTGTCCGCTGGGTTCGCTAGACAGATACACAGCAATGAACATGGCTAACATAACCTCTCTTCTCCAGTCATCGCCAAGATCACCCGCAAGTTCTCCAGCTAAACGGGCTAAACATCAGCCAAACAACAATGCTTATCAGAGCGACCCTTTGCCGCGGAGGCACCCTCCATATAATGGCTGGGACGAACCAAAAACAATGAATGACGGCGACATATAACAACTATACCATATTCACACGAAACACACAATGGCAGAGAAGCACCCATTTCCTTGCTGCTGCGATCTTGATACAGAAACGGACCCTTTCGACGATCTGTCTCATCTACCCCCACGGGACACAACAAATATTTCGGGAGAGGGGTGGTGCTGGTAGTAGGCGCCCCGCGAGCTCGCTGGGGTGGTTTGTTTCGTGCATAATAACAGAGGGGAAGGTACGGGAGGGGGCGCGCGTTTGGCGACCGGGACGACTGGGGACTGGGGAAAACATACGGCCAACCAAAAGGAAACGGCAGCATGAAAGGGTTTGAGAAAATTACGAAACCCATGCAAAACCTTTTTATGTCTCCCCGGGGCGCATAGATATCCGCCAAGCAGAGGTTTTCACAGTTTAAGGGGATGATGAATCTTGGTGGGTGGGGGAATGGCCACCGGCTTTTTTTTTTTTTCGTTTGTTTTAACTAAGTACTTGGCTTGTACGATGACAATCGATTTTTTCTCCATTTTCTGGGAAGACAGGTGGGATAAGTAAGGGACGAGCTTTCTCGCCGCTAAATTAGGTTTGTGTCTTCCATCCGTTCTCTCTGAGAGCTTTTATCCCTTGTGGTCGGAGGAACTCATTGTAAACTATCATGATGCCTCGGGGACACCGCCAGAGGCTCTTCCTGATTGCTATACTTAGGTTGCTATGCCTGAGTTTCCTACTGCTCTTAGCGACACCGCGCACTTGATCGATGAACATCTAGAGGTAGGCTTGCTTGGTATTCTCAAACTTGTCTCAAATACTGGGAATGTCCGACATCATGCCTCATCGTTTCTCGCAAAGTGTTACCGAAACACAGAGCTAACCTCAACCTGCCTATTGGTGTAGGTATGTTTGTTGTCCAGTTTCTGCGATTTTGACGGATTCTCAGCCACTATCACTCACCTAACCCAAAGTGATGTTTCAAGGTGAACTCTGTGCTTGTGCTGATGTACCGGTACATATGCACTCCGTCCGGACTTGCCTTTGGTTCTTCCATGGGGTACTCTAGTTAGTTTTTTTTCAAGTAGGTAAGGTAGAAAAAGGTATTTCAAGTTTCTGCCCAGTATATATATGCTTGTACACACGTGTACGGAGGTGTCAAAGTCTCGAATCTCAATTCTGTGACTGAGGCCCTGCTTTCATAGTTACTTCTACCGTGTTAGTCACTATCTAACTACGATGAATAGAGACGGTGAAAGCAGAAGATTGAAATGGAGGACCTTTTTCTTCTCTCAGCCTGTCATCACCTTTCTTCTTGAAGCGGAAGTACAACCAAACCCTTCTTAGCTTCATCAAGACATCAAGCCCAATTATCCGCGCTTGCCTTTTACCTCTACCGAACTTCCTCTCTATCATACCTACATAGTCTCAAGCCTCAAGGTGTCTTCCAAACACTTCAATATCTGAACTGCCGTCTTTCCGGTGGCATACTATGTGTAAAAATAAGAAGCACAGCAGATAAGACAGTACGCGATAATCCGATAAGACGGTATCATATGCAGCCTTGTGGATAAAATGCTGATGATGATGATGCTGTGTCACTTCGACAAAGAAAGATCGCGAAAGGTTAGGTTGTAGGTTGTAGGCTGTGGAACCGGGTTTTGAAAAGAGACAAGTAGAAGGGCGGTTGATTGGTGACTTGTAGAAAGGGCCTACATATGTAGGTGTATATATACCTCCGCCACCAAGCAGTATGGTTGGTATATATGACTGTATGTGACCTTGAAGGTTGGTAGAAGTGGCATGCTATGTGGGGGGAATCTTGAAAGTGCATCCGGCAAGCTATGTCCTCGTGGTCAGGTTTTGAAACTTCCTGTCTTCGATTTGAACTGTGGTTGTTCGGATCTTGGATGCTTCCATGGTGAATGGTGTCTGCTTGTATACTACTTGTTGTCCTCGGTAATAGTTGCGTATAACGTTGAGAGAGAAGACAGTGGCTTGTAAGACCTGTCAAGGTTGCTCCGTTCAACTGCCCTGCGTATTGTGTTCAAAGCCAAGTCTTGAAGGAAAACTAAGACTCAATGAGATTAAGTACACTAGATCATGACAGGCTTCTCAAGAGACTTAAGCGTTGGGTCAACTCAAAGACATTTGGCAATCTGATAAGTCAGCAAGCCCCAATACCTAGGTATACAGAGCTATAGCAGTTGATTAGACCCGGAATATTTCTAGAACCTCATGTTGTCCCATGGTAGCACATCCATCCACGCTGCGAGCGTTGGCGCTAATGCGAGTAAGCCATGCGCATCACATCCCACTTGGGTTCAAGTTGCACGAACGATCAGCTTGCGGACTTTTATGTGGTGTAGATACGCAGGGATAAGCCGTTGTCATCACAGCGAGCGTACTCGTCAGGTCTTCAAAACCGACCGTCTGACTAGCGGCCCAGGACGAGTAATCTGGTAAATACCCACTGCGCGCAGAATTTACCTACTTGACATCCAGGTCTTCTTTTGCCCGCTGTGAATGGGCCATCTGACCGGCCAAGAACCCCCTCCCCGCCTGTGCCTTGCTTTGGCTGGTAATCGTTCCCGCGATGGCGGCCCTGCATCGCGGGCGATCTGACTGTTGCGGTTCCTCTGAGTGGTGGATGATCCCAAGCCATGTGTATGCACTTCGTCATCTTCACTTGTCCCTCTTGAAGGAGGGAAAGAATAGGCGGCAAGTAAGTGCCTGTGTCGTCTGGTGATAAGTTCTTGAGCGGCAACAAACCGTATGGGTATCGTTGACGAGTCTGCAAGGTCTAGTAGCTGTGGTTGCAGTATCGAATAACCAGTATGGCAAGGGACAGGCAGCTTAAATTTGGCACATCCGAGCTTTCGTTCCAGGCGCAAGCGACTTTGGATTTGTTCAGAATTCATCCTACGCTGGAACGAAAGGGCCAATGTAAGAGGATTCGGAGAAGACGCCTGTACGTGGAGGCGACCGCTATAGGGGACCTAATCGGTTAGCAGCGTGGCATCCATGAGAATAATGACGTCCCTGATATAGTTTACCATCCATGATCCTGAGCCATCCTCAACATGCCGCATGAGTTTAAGTTGGTGCTCCCTCAGCTGCTTAGTAGCGGGGTTGTCCGCCAGTCCTTCGAGTTCTGATCACCAGCGTCGTGGTCCCATGGGAACACAAGTGCCTCTCTCTGCGTGAAATTGAATGGACGCCTAGAACCGAGGAACCCATCCGGCCGGTGCTGCCGTTTCGTTGTGGTTGCTATGACCGACCCTATATTGTAACCACACCTTTTGCAGAGGTAACGTCTGCTGTATGGTAAAAGTGGCCCTGGGAAGTCTCCTACCCAATTGTTTTAACCGCGATGGTGTGAAGAGAGTGCCGCGAAGCTCAGACGGTCGACTACAGTTTGTGAGGTCGGTACCTACAGAAGTCTGTAGTTTCTAACCATGCTCGTTTGGAGGGTTTACCCTCACTTGATGTCTCTATCCTAGCAGGAAACATGAAGGAAGATCCCGACTGACGTGATGACGAGCGTTTCTCGGCGGTTGAGGTCGGCAAGTGGAGGATCTCGAAGTGTTAAAACGTCCGGGGATAGTCGACTCCTCCACTGCTCTCCCCATTGGTGCCGTTTCGCCGTTGTGTTGAGTTAGCGATTCCAACCTCGTGGCCCCAAGAGACACTTTACCCAACGGGGCAGGTAAGGTTGCATATCAAGTCCGAACGCCCAACATTTGAGAAACAAGAGCGAGAAGACGAATACGTAGACGTACCTCTAGGCACGCGCACTCGTAACCTTTCCCATCACGCGAGGCTTGCTGTCGTGGTCGCCGAGTTCTCGGCCAGAATACAAATCGAGCAAATGATAGATTCTCTTAATGAATACTTTTGAGAGTTCACATGAAGCCAAGGTGATCACAAGGCCAAGTGCTGTAGGTTGTGTCGAACTCGGATCCGATCGGCTATGTTGGAGAAAGGGGAGGGAATTGAGTGCCAAGATCAACAAGCGGTACCTGATAATTGATGTTCAACGTCATTGCAAGACGGGCAATGACGACCCGGCTGTGTGAAGTGAGCGGGCAGTGACAGTGGTGCTGAAGTCCTGCCAGAGCGCTGTGAGAGCCAACCGCGTGGATACCTACCTCTACCCTGCAGGACAATCCGGGCCCCGGCTTTCCACTTCCACTTCCAGGACTCTCGTTCCAGTCTCCAATCCCAGTCTCGCCAGTCTCGCACCACTAAAATCAGACGGGAATGCCACCATTTCTGCCCATTCCACAAAGACTCGCGCACTGTTCACCCGGGCCCCATTCAGCCCAGGATCAGGCAAGTAGAAGGCAGAACCGACGCGAGAATGCTGGAAGTTGCAACGGCCACTGCGAGCCGACCGCAGCAAGATCAGTGAAGAGACTCTGATACCTAAGGTACCTTATCCACGAGGTGAAGAGGTATCTAGGTAAGGTAGGTACCTATCACTCGGCCAGCCTCGGGGAAGGAGTCAGGGCACCACAGCACCTGCTGCACCCACCAGTCAACCCATGGTTTCTTTTCCCGCTTCCCGTCCCCGAGCCTGGCTGAACTTAAATCTCTCCACTATACAGTATACGCTACAAACTGCGGCAAACCAATTCCATCCCATCCTGTGGTCCTCAACTCTACCACTCTGCACCATTGGCAACAAATCATAGCTCTATAGAGGTTCTGCCTGCCTACCTAGGCTCTAGGGACCTCTCATAGTTCTACAGGCCTTGGTTTTCGATACTTGACTACCTCTAGGTAGCTCGGCTACCAAGTTGTCCAAGGAAGGCTACCTCTACCCTGCTTCCAAGGTTGCTTACAGCGTGCATGCCAGCTCCTGGACCCCTTATTAAACTTCCGCTGCATGTCTAAAAGTATCCCCCGTCCCGCCGCCCGTCATCCGTCCAACCTCGAGGCCGTCCGCTCCACCCCATTCTCCGTCTCTGCCCGTCGCCCTACCTGTCTTCCACTACTTCGACGGCATATTGGCCTCAATCCTTCGATCCGAAGTAAAACACGAGCCCAACGAGTTGTTAGACAGGATCCTGATCGGAAGCGCACTCGACAACTCCTTCGCCTGACTGGTCACTGCCAGCTGGTAGCTGCATACGCATCGCAGCATCGCATCGCATCGCATTGAGCGACAACGAGCCGGCCCCCAAAGACGATTCTCCCATTGCGCCCCGGCCGCGCGTGCCTCCGCACTCTCTTCAATCTCGAAGCGACCTTTGCTATTCTCTTCCTCAGACATACCACTGCAGTTCGGTCTTTTGCGAATGGTTACAGATAGCGCGTTGCTTGCTGTCGTCGCCCGTCCGAGCTTATGCTGCGCAGCAGTAGCCAACTCTTTGACTCGGCCGCAAACTACCTACTCGATCCTCCAGTTTACCTTCCACCCATAGCAGTATGGCAGGGTTCTTCAACAAACTGAAAAGCGCAGGTGCAGTATGTCGGACGATTCCTTTCAACTTTTGTCCTCCCAATGGACGGGTGTTGACATGATCTTTGGATCGCTAACAATGTCCTGCAGGGAAGCTCCAAGACCGACAACAATGCCTCCTCCAAAAACAAAAGGGACGAGCCGGCGGTGGAATTGACTCCCCTTGAGAGGATACTGCAGAATGCTGGACCTCTTCGAGAAGACGGAAGCGACAAGTACTTTGGCTTGGAAAATGTATGACTGCATCCTGGACCCTGCTGTGTGGATGATGTCGCTAACACATACAACTTTTGCAGTTTGGCAACACATGGTACGCGAATCCGCCGGATGACAGCAAAAGATAATGCTAACCCTAGGAACCCAGCTATTGCAACTCGATCCTTCAAGCGCTATACTACTCGGAACCTTTCCGAGAGAATGTCGTTAATTACCCGCCTTTGGATATCCCATCAGAAGGCAAGACGAACAAGGTCAAAGTCTCAATACGGCCCCCGGTGCAGGTCAACGGAAATGCGACGGCGCCCGGCAGGCAATTGCCCAAATCGCGGCAAGGGTTTACGCCTGGACCGATACCGATGGCAATAATAATGCAACCGATACGACCCGAAGAAAGACCTGACGCCCCCGAATACAAGAAAAAGCAGGCCATGATTAAAGGACCTGTGTTGGAGTTGGCCCAGGAAAACCCAGATGCGTACGGCATGGAAGAATGCACCTTCACTGGGCTCAAGGATATCTTTACTGCTCTGATTCAGAGCAACTCCAGGACTGGCGTCATCAGCCCACAACGCTTTCTGGATATTTTCAAGCGCGATAACGAAATGTTCCGCAATTCTATGCACCAAGATGCACACGAGTTCTACGGCCTTGTATTGAACGACGTTATATCAAATGTGGAGGCATACGCTAGGCGGATGCAGGAGAGCGGGAGGATGAACGGAACGATACAATCTCCATTAAATCAACTATCCTCATCCCCAAGCCTCATGAGGAGCATGATGGCGTCCAATTTCAGGACGCCCGAGACGAGCTGGGTCCACGACATATTCGAAGGCGTCCTAGTTTCCGAAACTAGGTGCCTGACTTGCGAGACGGCATCACAACGAGAGGAAACGTTTTTGGATCTCTCGATCGACCTGGAAGAGCATTCTTCGGTAACATCATGTCTACGAAAATTCTCCGCAGAGGAGATGCTTTGCGAGAGAAACAAGTTCCACTGCGATCATTGTGGCGGCTTGCAAGAGGCCGAGAAGAGGATGAAGATTAAGAAGCTACCAAAGGTCTTGGCCTTGCATCTGAAGAGGTTCAAGTATACCGAGGATTACAGCCGGCTCCAAAAGCTCTTTCACCGAGTCGTTTATCCATATTACCTTCGCATGTTCAACACGACCGATGACGCCGAAGACCCAGACAGGATTTACGAACTATACGCAGTTATTGTTCATATTGGAGGTAATGCCTACCACGGACACTACGTATCGATCATCAAAACCAAGGACCGAGGCTGGGTTTTGTTCGATGACGAGATGGTCGAGCCTGTCGACAAGAATTTTGTGGCGAACTTTTTTGGCGACAAGCCAGGCATGGCTTGTGCCTACGTACTATTTTACCAGGAAGTCACCTTCGAGAAGATGAGGGAAGAGCTGGATGCCGAAGGACTGGAAGAGATGAGGCTAGCCACACAAGCAGCCGATCTGGCAGCCGGTGTAGAACAGGTGAACGGAACCGAAAAGAACCCCTTAACGAAGGTCAACAGCCAGCCGACAGTACCAGTCGAGGACCTTGACCCATCGGCAAGCCTCGCTCACGCCCAAACAGCTCCAGGCGGAATTTCCAGTATCTTGAACTCTTCAACGCCGACCCAGGCCCCCGCACCCGAGCCTTACTCCCATCCTCTAGTTGCGGCACCACCTCCGGCTCCTGTCGTCATGACGAAGGCGGACGAAGCAGCCACGGTCCCACCAAAATCCAAGGAGGAACTTGCCAAGGAGAAGAAAGAACAGAGAGCCCAAGAGAAAGCACAGGAAAAGGCTCGAAAAGCTGCGGAGAAAGAGACAGCAAGGCTCGCAGAAAAGGAGCGTCTCGAAAAGCTCGCAAAGAAGCGCGAAGCGCAGCAGAAAGAGCAGGAGCAGCTAGCAAAGGTCATGCGCGAAAGTAAACAGCTGGCGGCCGAAGAAGAGAAGAGGCGCAAGAAGGAGGCGGCAGCTGCTGAAGGAGGGACTAAGAGTGGTCCCAGCAGTCCCGGGTTGTTCAACCGCGCCGGCCTGGGTAGCAGGTCTCTCTCACGCAAGAGCTTTGCTTTTCTGGGAAAGACTGGAGGCGGCGGTAGCGACAAGTCTGAGAAGAGCAGTGACAGGGCGGGAAGTAGCAGCACCGAGCATAGGAGCAACGGTAGCATGACCAGCAGTGGCGTGGCGGAGAGCAATGCCAGCAGCCGTGCGACTACAGGTGATGGCGGCAACGGCTTCGGCGGGTTCTCTCCATCATCACCGTTATCGCCCACCTCACGAGGGCCGAACGGTATTCACCCCCACCATCACCCGAGTTCACCTATGAGATCCACGACGACGCCAGACGGCCTCAAGAGAGACGTGCGAGCTTCTAGGTCGGCTTCGACGTCCTCCATACCCGGCCCACCCCCTACGCCCCCGGAGAGGTTCGAGAAGCCGCCGCTGCGAGACCGGTTCAGCTTCAGCATAGGGAGGAAGAAGAGTTCGCGGTTCCTGTCGTAGTGCGATAGGCCTTTTGGATGTCTGTCTAGCAACGGAGGTGGCGGTCTCGAGGCGGTGGAGGAATGCTCCAACTGTAGCGCGAGAAGTCGACCCAGCATGGGGAGTAGATGTAGTGTAGAGGGCTGAGTTGTCTACAGAGGAACGCTGCTTGCTGGTTCTGAAGTTGGTGTAAACCTACATTGCGTGGTCAAGGAGTGTGAGGGGGGTGTTGTTGAAACCCGCCGCGCTTTTTATTCAATTCTAATTCTGGTGGTGGTTGGTGGTTGGTGGTCGGTGGTTGGTGTATATATGCAGGTTTAAGGGGAGCGGAAATAAACAAAAAGTAGGAAGCAAAGTTACCTTATTCAACGACCAAATGTTTCCGGAGTGATTTGACTTTAGGATGCATGCCTCACATAAACCAATGTAGCGGGGTCACGGTTGCCTATAAGCGGCTGACTACTGCTGTGTAGATTTCCAGTCAGTTTGCATGGTCCTGATTAAGTTACAAGTCTCGTTAGGTATTTAACATACCTGTTTCCTAATTTGAATGGCACGGCAAGCTGGCCTACAAGTACCTAGACGTTCACTCAACCGTAGGTGAAGCGGAATCAATATCTATCTGCCTGTAAAACCTGTTTACTCGTAGTACGGAGCAAAGTAGACTGGTTGGTTGTATCGTCCGTAGTAGAAAGTAATAGTATACTGCCTCCTCAGCACTCCTTACCCTAGATCAAGTACAATATTTTTGCGATGTTTGACATCCTGGTTATCATCATCGAAACAAGATTGTACTTCACGAGCATTTCACATGGTTCTTGAAATGGTACGGCATGTCAGCCAGCACCTGTCAGATCCTTGGGTTCCCATGTGGTGTTTGGTCTTCCATGCCATCTGTCATTGCATATCACAGTACTGTGTAGCACACTTTACCTCTTCCAACCATCCGACGTAGCTTAATTCCTTACTCTCCTCTTCGTCTTTGAATTTTTCCCCACTTTTGTTTGAACCCTTTTCCAACGTCAGCCCATAATTCTACGTGGTGCTGTGACACTTCTCGTATTGGTTATGTTGCGAGCTTGTGTTCGGATTTCCTGATTGTGACTGCTGGTTATACCGAAGTTAGTTCCTTGGAAGATTTCTTCCGGTGTCACCGTGATTTTCTTGATGCGTACTGCCCTTCTTTGAACTCTGATTAAGTATGCTTTTTGTCTATCTGAAGGATTGCCTTAGCCACCAGCACCAGGGCAACAGAAGAGCGGTATTCACCTGGTACTGTAGCACTGGCGCAGCCTTGAACCGGGTGCCCTCCAGAGGAAGGCTTTGGATCCTGCTCCCAGTCACCCCCCATCCACTCCATGTACCACTACTGCTGGCATTGGTGGTTTACGGTAAGCCGTAAGCTATCGCCCGATCACAGTTTGGAACACTATACCCCAGTTCCGGGGAAGGCACCGCTCTTGCTAAGCACCACAAAGCCTCGCTCGCGCGCTATGTAGCCCTTCATGAGGTTCTAGATTCCCGAGTTGATTAGTGATTACTCGACACTGGATGGGAAACATAATGTTTCCGGAGCAACTGGCCACTTACCTTGTAGATCATATTCGCCATCACACACTCAACCTCATCCTGCTCAAGCGCCTTCTTGCTGCCCAGACTTATAGCGGCAACAAACTCGGCGACGGGGATGCGAGTGCGCCGCACCCTCGGACCGCCCTCCACCTTGGGCTCCTCGAACCCGCCAGCAAGAAAGACCTTGCGCAAGAGGTTGCGCAGCGCAATGTCGCGGCCTCGCTCCAGCGTCAGGTAGATGCGGCGCTTGACGAACTCGTCCTCGCCGTTCAGGAGAGCCAGGTCGAATGCGTGCAGCTCGCCCCTCTTGATGCACTTGGATAGCGGCAGGAAAAGCTTCTGGAGTCGGGGGTACGGCTCGAGGAGCTTTTGGCTCGGGAGGGTATGGGTTGTGAGGAGGTGGCAGGGGACGAGGTAGGTGAGGATGAGCCTAATCAGCAGGAGTCAGTGTACCTGTTTGTTTTGGGCTTTGAATTAAGGGATGTGTTAACGCACTCTTTGTTTTTCATGGCATCCTTGTGGCATAGAGACAACGCCTGTGTCAAGTGCTCCTCAGCCTGGAAATAGTTCTCCTCCAAGAAGCACAGAACTCCCTCGTAGTATTTGAACGTCACTTGCTGTGACTTGGGGAAGGCGGATAGGGGCGGCATGTCACCTCGATAAGCCGACAATGTCTTGAGGATATTTTTGGATAAACTGGCCGAATTGAGCTTAAAGTACGTCTTGAACAGAAGATTGATGATGTAGTAAATACCCCATTTTCGTGACTCCTCCAAGGGTGCCCTATAACATGGTCAGTGAGGTCCATCCGGGAAACGTGCATACGGTGGGAGAAGTAGTAATACCTGTCATTGAGACACAGCGTGAAGATCCTGTTGAGCTGACGGGCGCAATCCTCCAACTTCTGATGTTGTTCTGACTCGGGGTCAAAGTCATCCTGGAAGATCTGGCCTGATGTGTCTCCGGCCGCTACATTGTTGTTGCGCTCCTCATCGGCTTTCAGAGCGAAGATGCGCAGATTCTTGGCCACGACATATAGGCACGGAATTGACCACGCTTCGAACCCCTGGCCGATGTAGCCTCTGTATAATGCGGATAGTAGCTCCTTCCACGCATCGTACACTTTGGTCCATGAAGACTGCGGTGCCTGGTTTAAAGCAGGGAGAAGCTCGCCGATGGCCTTCCAGTAGGCAAGGTACACATCACTCCAGCCTTGCACCTCGTCCTTGGGAAGTTTCTCGAAGCCTGATGTGCTGTTTTGAATGCCGCGCTTTATGACATTCTGAGCATCATGATGACCGCAACTGTTCCAGATGGCCTGAAGTTGCTGCTGGGGGAGATCTGGTGATAGTGTCTGCGCAAGCTGGTATCCTTCACGGTTCGTCTGCGCACTTGAGAATGTTCGAATAAGTGAGTCCATTTTTTGTGTATGGAAATCACCGTAAGCCGCACTCTGGCAGCTAGCTGTTGTTGTTGACTTGTGGTATAGGGATCTGGACGCAAGGCGGTGGTGGCCTAGACCACGTAGCTTTGGAGCTTCTGGCGTCCTTGTTTGCTGAAAACAGGACCCTTCTTGATGGACAAAGATCCAGATTAGCCTCGGTTTGGATGTCCAAATGAGAGCAAGGTGAAGACGGTGTCCGCTACGTGAATCTGAAATGCGCTGTTGCTTGAAACAGGGATTGATATCGTGAATGTGAACGTCGATGGAAGCTTGCAGCTTTAAAAAAGATGGGAATCTGTAATGTGATTGGTCTTTTGAGCTCACTGCATCGTTGCACTTCAGTTGCTGGTCGTTCGCATTCGACGAATGCTCCCTGGCAGTCGCGGTTCAATTGCCTGGCCAGGCGTGCCTGCCGCCCCACATCTGCAACTTACAAGGAGGTCAACAGCGGAGGGTCGCATGGCGCACCGCCACACTGTGGCTCAAGGTTATGTGGCCCAGAGATTTTTGGTCCGAGCACGACGAGCCCTAACAAGCACACCCGGAAATTTTTCCTCGCGTGCCCGCTAATTCGAGACATCCTTCAGCTCAACAGAACGAAATTCTCGCGGTACCTAGCGACGAATAATCACAGTAAGTCTTTGCTCCCTGGCATTCTCACGGTTCTCTGAGCATCGCTAATTTTCGAAAAGATGGGTAAGCGATTGCTTCTTTTTCCTGGCCGTCCTGGCCCCTGCAAAAGTGTGAATATCGCGACGGCAATGTGACAACATCAAACAACAACCCGATTGCAAAACCGACAGCCCTACGAGATGCGACTTTCAATATAACACGATTGGAATGGTGGATTTGCTGCTGGGAACTTCTTTTGAGGCTGTCCAGGCATCCAGACACGTTCGAAAACGGAAAGAGATGGATCTCCATGGGGAATTGGCTGTTTCGACCGACAAGAGCTGGACGATCGAGTTCGAGCACAACCGGGCGACTTTTACAGTACGATGACGACTGAGCGAAACCGATGTTCGACAGAGCCAAGCTGATATCAACTGTCACTTTTGGGACTGCGAGGAGACGGTGACGATGGTGATATTGAAGCAGCAGCTAACGTCATGCTTCAGGTCGTCTCCAGGAGTACCAGGTCATCGGGCGCCACTTGCCCACCGAGTCCAACCCGACTCCTGCCCTCTACCGCATGCGCATCTTTGCGCCCAATGCGGTCGTTGCTAAGTCCCGCTTCTGGTACTTCCTTCGCGGTCTCCGCAAGGTCAAGAAGGCCACCGGCGAGATCGTCACCTGCAACACGGTATGTAGCAGCGTCCAATCGACATGGATATCTTGGGACAACAAACTAACGAATTCGTTATCAGATCACCGAGAAGCACCCCCTGAAGGTCAAGAACTTCGGTGTTTGGGTCCGCTACGACTCCCGCTCTGGCACCCACAACATGTACAAGGAGTACCGTGAGCTCTCTCGCACCGACGCTGTCGAGGCTCTCTACTCCGACATGGCTGCCCGCCACCGTGCCCGCTTCAGGTCCATCCACGTACGTTGCGCCCATGGCCCCTGTTTCCAGCCCCCCAGCATGCTAACCCCCAACTACAGATCCTCAAGGTCGTTGAGCTCGAGAAGACCGAGGACATCAAGCGCCCCTACATCAAGCAGCTTGTCACCCCCAAGCTCTCCTTCCCTCTTCCCCACCGCGTCCCCAAGATCTCCAACAAGAAGATCTTCTCCGCCAAGCGCCCCGCTACCTTTGCTTAAGCGTTTATTATCGTGGCTGGGATTGGGAGGTTCAGGTTTTCATCACGGGAAAATGGGATATCCTGCATTTGCTCCCTAGTACGAGCATGAATGAATAAATGGTCAAGCATGTGGTTGGTTTTCGTTCTGCAAGTCGATGCCGCATACACCTAGACTGCGTGCTCCAGCAATGCCATTGCTCGTGTCTGTGATGGGGGAAAGCAGATGAACGCCTCAGCTGCTACGCGGACGCTGGATAAGATCCAGTTCGGAAAGCGACACTTTTCCATACTTTGAGCGACCCAACACATCACTTGCAGGAGCCGGCCGCCTCGAAAGTTTGGTTAAAGCCGAAAACGCCCTAACCCATTAGCATAGGGAACCGTTGCAGCTACTTTGAACGTGACCGGGAGCATACTGGAAGATAAGTACCCGTTGGGTGGCTGACTCATCCGCCGAAGGCAGCAACCAGGGGGCAGTGGATGTCGGGCGCGGGTGGACATGTAATACCAGACAAAACTCACTTCCCTTGAAAACTTTGAACTTTTCTTCCCAACTTTCTTTTTCCTGCTCTGGACGTATCTTATGTGCCTGATTATTATGCGTAACTCCTTACCCTTCTCACTTACCATCTGTTACCGCCAAATTATACAACACTCTCTACCCAATTCCTCAAAAACACAATGGCAGAGGCACCACCGGTTCCCGATTCCTTTATCACCGTTAGGTCAACACTGCCTTGCTTGCCTCTGCCGCTCATCCCAGAGCGTCCATGGGTTACAACAGAAAGGCTGGTCCTCCGGCCTCTGGCTGCCTCGGATTTAGAGGCCATGCACGAGCTGCGCACCCAACCGGAGGTCATGATCTGGACCTCCGCCGGCAAGCCTGACAGCAGCCTAGACGAGACCAAGGTCAAGCTAGACTACTTCCTATCGGAGAAAGGAAACCAGAAATCATTCAACTACGCCATCTGCTTCAAGGAGGACCCGAGCAAGCTGATCGGCCTCGGCGGCTGTCACAACTGGGGCTCAAGCCTGGGATGGCCCGAGCTCGGGTACATGTTCAGAAAGGAGGCGTGGGGGCAGGGCATCGCGACCGAGTTCTTGAAGGCGTGGTTGGGCATGTGGAAGGCGCTGCCTAGGCAGGTGGTGGAGGTAAAGTGCGATGAGAGGACATTGAGGGGCGCGGATGCGGTTTATGAGAATAAGGAAGAGGGTGTGGTGGTGGAAGAACGACTGATGGCGCTGACGACGGATGACAATGAAAAGAGCCAGAATATCTTGAAGAAATGTGGGTTTGAACACTTTCTTACTTGGAAGGCGAGGGAGGCGAAACCAAGTAAGGATGGGGGAGAAATGGTTTGGGTTGATTTACCTTCTTTTAGGTATTTTCCTGGGAGGAACTGATGGAGGTCAGTAAGCCTGAATGTAAAGATGGATAGGACTTCGGCTTTGATATCCGTTCCGGGCTCCACTTTACGGCGTCCGCTCCGCGTCGGTACTCGGGCTTCGGTATCTGTGCATCCCGGATCGGGTTTGCTTTGCATCGGAGGCCGGAGCCGGGATCAGAATTACCAATTCCGAACGGTGTGCTCGCATCGAGGTTGAATATGTAGATATGAAATACGTATTGAGGCCGAGTTATCAGTTCAGTGTAATTGTTCACGATTCCGTCATGATAGGTAAACACAATGCTGGGCCCATGTAAAAAGTCAGGTTCATGTGTTGGTGGCGGTGGATGGGATGAGCAAGTGAGATTGGATGAACAGCATGCAGAAGTGCAGATGGATGCATACATTACCCTAACCCTTATTTCTATGTTTCTCACCAACCACCTTGAGGTCTCAGGCTGCCCCCACTGCTTGAGTTGTGCCCCACCATCGATGATGCAACAGAGTCACGTCGGGTTCCTGTCCCGCTTGTCTTGGCTCTTCTCCGAGAGAATTGTCGATTGCCTGATGGGTGAGCTGATCGCTTCGCCTTGTTCAACACCGTGATATCCTTGGCCAAAGTTGGACGCGCAAGATCTTCAGAGAGGCTGGACAACACCCAGGGGCATTTTCGTCGAGTTGACGAAATTCGCTGTGCAGGAAACGCAGGGTCTCGGGGTCGTGGTGGAATCAAGAGGGTTCTAAGGTGGCTCGGGAATCTTGGAAATTCGAGAACCGGATTCTGCCTGGTCCCTGGGAGCTGCCATTGGAGGCTTGCACCACTGTCACCTCACAGTTGATCTGAGAACGGCGGGGTGCACGTGTCCAGCGTTCACCCGTCAGCCTGTCGAGACCTGCCTATCACCAGCTTCTTAGGTCGCTGCCCTTCTTGCTGCTCACATATTGCTGCTGGCCTCATCCTTCATCTGCATCCTCACTTGGTGCCCTCTCGCCGTTCCAGTCATAAGCAACCACACACCCTCTCACCAAGTCGAATCGACTGGACTTCTCTCCGGCTATCCCTCCCCCTTTTCTCGAAGCATCGTCACTGGAGACTTTTGTGCTTCCAACACTTTTCGTTGGTTGTGTTCTGTTCTGGCCCGTGTCTCGAAACGAGAACCAAGGCGCTGTGCCTGTCAGTGGTTGAGACCCCCCGGTTGTCCGACTGATACCTAACCCGACTGTCAGTTTCTTCTTCGTCACTCAACCTTCTACATATCTTTAATACATTCCAGGACAAGGCTGTCACAGTCGTTGCCCGACCTACCTAATCTATCTCGCCCACAGGAATTGGGCCATTCGATATTTCCACCTGAGTGTCTGCGTTTCGGGAGCCACAAACTACTTGTCGAGCCACTCTGCCTCCGTCATTTTATGCAGCTTCCCAAGAAAACACTCAGGCTCACGTTACTCAGGCTCTCCGTCATACTACAAGTGCCGGTACCTTATATCTGCGCACCCGCATCAGCCTGGCCATAACCTGGGACCCAACAGCTTCGGACTCCGTCACATGATCCTACTCGGCTCTTTACTGCCCTAATTCTCAACCTGCCATTTGGTCACTCACTGACGGCGTGTGCACTGAGGACGACAAGAGCGCGAAGTCGCCTCACTTGCCTTGGGCCGCCAACCTTGACTCCTCTATGATACAATTGAAGGTGGCATGAGGCAGACATCATCACCATGGCTTCTCCGACACCCGAGACCAATGGGCAGACCAAGGAGATCTTCTACGGCTATATGTATGATGACCCGAAACCAGACGAAATCCCGATACCAAAACCAAAGCCGTTGCTTGACGCGCTTCTAAGAGCTCTTGCTCTGCACATTGTATGTTATTCTGCCTCCAAACCGGCCTTGTACTTCACCGCTAACCTAAGGTAGATCAATGACATTGGAGATAAAGATGAGAAGCATCTTGCTCCTGCCAAGATGGCAGCTTTTTATAAGCTTGCAGGTCATGACTATGATAGTGAGTCAAGACATGGCAGCTCAGCAGTGCCCCCCTTTGTGCTGACTAGAACAACGCAGGACTTTTTGTGAACATGCCGCCTCAGTCTATCTCCTTCATCTACCAAGTTCAAGGATGTCAACATATGCTTTTGCCCACCGAGGACGACTTTGCGGCGCCATCGATTCCAGCACTTACCGTCAAAGGCTTTGCGAGGTGGCAAGCTATCCAGATCCTGCTAGAGCCACAAGTACACGTCCCGATCATTCAGTTTGCGGTCAAGAACTGGGCCCTGAAGCATCCAGAGTATGGGAGCGTGTTCCCAGACGACTTGCCAGCGACAGTTTTCCCCGCTGATACCGATCAAGATACCGACCGGTGGCACCAAAGCTGTGCGACAAAACTTCGTGCTGAGGCGACAACCAGGGAGGAAGCGAAGGAAGAGAGAGAAGCACCTAGTGTCGACCCCAAAGCGGATGCTTTCCCCGACGAAAAGGTTCCATTCTCACACGTTCGCCCCAAACCCTCCGTACCGCAGGATTATGATTACTTCAACACACGCTCCGGCCCTGTTCCTGTCTCTTACGTTCGTCCTCCTGAACCACGGACAGATCGATACGATCCTCGCAGATCCCCAGAGCGGCCTAGGGAACCGGAGCGTGAAAGAGGCCATGATCTTGACCCAGACCCTCTTGATATTGGCCGAGGCCGCTACGCCCCGCCGCGGAAGGTCTTCCCGCCAGAGGAAGAACGTACAAGCCGACGCCCCAGCTGTACTGATTACCCACATATGATCCCTCAAGAGACTCAGTCAATGCAGATCCCGCTTCGCACCGACCGCATTTCCGTTCCTCGCCGTCACAGCCAACCCCGTCACTACACCAGCCCTTCCTCGTCCGACGCAGAAGTCGAACCAGCAACCTCCAGATCCGGAAGGCGCCATCACAGCCGAAGCAGCCGAGACTCGCGCGAGCCGCCCCCCGTAACATCCCATCGCATCTTCAACTCCGAAGGTGTCCCCTCCTCCCGAGCAGCCCCCATGGGCGGGCGCAGCATCTCACCACGATCTCATGGTTACTCATCGCGCAGGGAACCCCCGATAACAGTAGTCCCAGCAACGGCCTCCTCACTAAGAGCTGACGACTCAAAGAAGAAGAGCATAGGCTCCGGCATCAAAGACAAGATCTCCAACCTTTTCCCGGGCGCCTCCATCGTCGGCGACGATCGACGAAGCCGGTCCAGGAGTCAGAAAGATGATCGGGCAACTGGACCCGACAGAGCCGCAAGGGAGCTGTACCGCGACTCCAGACGCAAGTCATATTCGGACGATGAATCGGATCTCTCCGAGTCAGAGGACGAGGTCGAGCGGCGGCGGAGAGCAAAGAGATTGAGCAAAGAGAGCAGGATATTGGAGCAACGGGACATCGACAGGGAAAGGGAGAGAGATATTCGGATGAAGTCTCGCGACCGCGACCGGGAAATAGATAGAGACAGAGATCACGACCACGAAAGAGACCGCGTCCGAGATCGAAGCACCCGGGATCGCGACAGAGATCGGTACCGCGACCTAGACAGAGACGATGACGAACCTACTTCGCGCCGAGAGAGAAGCCGCGGCATCTCCACCGGCACCCTCCGCCGCGACCGCGAGCACCGCGAGCGGCACGACGACGAAGACGATCTGGACCTCTCACCACACAGCAGCCGCAGCGGCAGAGCACCACGTAAAGCCAACGGTCCCGGTCCTAGTCCATACCTGGCGCAAGCCGACCTCGAGAGAAGGACGGGTAGTCGGGCGGATATTGATAGGAGGGATTGGACCGGCGGTGCTGGCGGGTCGATGCTTAGTGGGAGGGAGAGTGATCGGTATAGAGACAGCAGGGAGAGGGATAGGGATCCTAGAGACAGGGAGGGGAGGTGGGGGAGCAGAGATGATATGCGGAGTAGGGAACGGCCGATGCATAGGGAGAGGTTGAGTAGCCCGCCTTACCGGTAATAGGGTGATGGGTGACATCGTCTGTTTTTCCGAATTTACAACAGGTGGTGGATGTTTTGGATATATGGCTTGGATGGAATTTCAGGGTGCGTGAGCGAGGAGAAGAGGTAATAATGGGATGAACAAGATACTCTGGTGGTGGAAGGCTGTACGATGGGAAATACCCACTTCGGTTGACAGATGGCTTACTGCCTACATAATTCGATTCATCCTTACGATCATGATAGATTTATTTGTTTTCACTTTCTTTGAGTTAAGCGAGTCAACAAAATGAATGTCTTGATATTATCAACAAGAAATATTCTAATAATGCAAATATCTCCGCCTTGTCTCCGTCCTGAACAATGAGTCGTCTACAATTACGAAGTTACCCCTATCACTCAACGACGTCCATCTAAATGTCCATTCTAGTGACCGTCTTTCGCGCCTAGGTAGACAAAATCTCAACCTTCCAAGGGTTTTCATTTTGATGTAGAAAATGATAACAAGACAGTGAAAGCGGGCAAAAGGCTTGAGCAGAGAAAAAAGGAAATAACGAGGCGGTAATCAACAAGTAGTTCTATCTGTCTACTGGTGTTAGTGGTGGTTCTGTTGGTGGTTATATTGGTGGTGTTGTTGGTGGTGGCAGTGTTGGCTATGCCAATTGGTCGCATCTAATCCTGATATTGATCCTTTGAGGCTCGCAGGGAGGCTCCGTCATTTTTTATTCATTGTCTTTTTTCCTTCTTTTCCAGGCAAGCTAGCGACGGGACTCTTTCGTCTGTTGCGTTCGGTCCGCTCAAAAATGAAAAAACAAAATCAAAGATCATGACCATTAGGCAGCAATAGGTACCGTTCAGCCAGCGAAGGGAGGGAAGGAAATAGACCAGACAAATGAAATGAAAACAACTGGTCACGTGTACATGGAAACAATGCCGGTCGCTTTCATCCCGGCCTGGTCTGGCTTGACCTGATCCGACCTGTTTGACCGGAGCGGATGAGAACCTCCGGGGATGCGGGCGGGGTCCGAGGGTAGACCGCCGGACTCTGTCCGCTTTCTTGTCCGTGTGTAAGAATTTGGGTGGTTGAAATGGAAGGAGGCAGCAAAGGGAGAGACGAAAGCCGGTTCAGAGGACTTCTATCGTGAGTCGCGATGAAAAGGTGCTAATATGGACGAAGGGTGTGGATGAATAGTGAATCTCATCATGTGGACAATTACGGCGGTTGTACACCAGATAGATAATCCATGATTACTGGACTACATTCAGCATTCTGTGGAGGGGTTGTCGCCCTTCCGTCCCGGCCGTTGGGCTAGGTAAAGGACGCCCAAATCAGGGAGATCGAATGGAAGGAAAGGAGGGGAAAGGGAAGCGGTCACAGTAACGGTGGCCGGCCGGCTCAACCGTCGGCGTGGCCGGAGGAAGTGGGGGAGATTATCAGAGAAGAGATGCGGCCCAAAACCGGGACCGCCGTAAAAAGTGGGATGATTGGCGATTATTCACCGCCGGTTGGGTACCGAACTGCCTAGAACAAGAATCAATCGCAGCCAGTGGACATTAAGAGAGCGCCGGTCCCAGTTGCCCTCGCCAGCAGGTTTGGGTCGGGCTTTGGCCGCCGGACAGCTGCAGATGTGTAAATGACTAACTGTCTGTTCAATGCTGATAAGTGAGGGTAAAAACGAAGATGTGAGGAGATGACGCTGCCACGGGGGAGGGTCGCAAGATATGGCCGCCTGGCCGTAAATGCATGGCCATTTCTAGTATATCGATGCCTATTCGCTTGGGGTAACGGAACGAGCAGGTCGAGCTAGGGTGATGGCGAGATGCCAGATCATCACAAACGGAACCGTAACCACCAAAGAACTGGAGGTTTAGCGGTGTTCGCGAGACACGTTGCTGAATACCTTCTTCGGGTTTTAAGTGAGACTGATTGCCATTAAATGACAGGGGGTAACAAGCCGCTGGGATACCAAGCAGGCTCTAACGACTGCTATCAGTGCTTCTCCCTGGATAGGAACAGCCGAAGAGATCCCTTCGCTCCGTGAATGAGGTCTTGGGACTGTGCACTGTCCATGTACATCCGAACAAGTTGGTAATCTGGGTCGGGAAAGCACCGTGTGGTGGTTCGTGGCGGGGTTAGGTAGAGGCGCCTAGTATGACCCGTCTCACGCCCCAACATCCGGTGTCTTGGGGCTGGTTGACGGCGTTGTCTAAGAATCCTCCGATTCCCCGGGAAGGAACAGTCTGTTGGCTCACAGAGCAAATAGTGTGATCCCATCACCATGGCTTGGATGTGATCCCAACACATGTCTCTTGTGTGGTTTGTGGAACAGCAAACCGAGTAAAATCGGCAAAGCCACCAACCCAACAAGTGCGTGTTCTCGTGAATGCTCTGGCCAGGGCGGACTGTGGTGCCTTGTTTGCCCAGAGATACCATGCTTGCGATGAGTCGGGTTGTCCAGTCTCTTTTATTTCGGTCTTTTATCCACCTCTTGTATCGCAACCGCCGACGATCCGATGTGGAGAGAGCCAGTTGGTGTAAAAACAGTGCAACATATTGCGCCCGTAATGCCCGCATGTCACAAGAGCAATGTTGAACAAACCAACCTATGGGAAAATGTGCGACATTCTTCACATCATTCGGATGAGTGGTACTAACGCCCATATCAACCAACAAGACTTGCCGCTTCCGCTTTCGGTGCCTGAGTTGGTGATGTTGACTATGCCCCAACAGTACCCGAGCCGGGATAGAACGTGGTGACATGGTAATAAAGCGCATGCTCCCTGGGCCTTCTTTCTTCGCTTGAAAGTGTCCGGCGCGTTCGGCGTTTGGGGCATAGGTCGATAGGACGGTTGACGACAATGACTTGATGTGTCGTTGAGATGCGAACCGGGCTTTGATAAGTAAGATTTCGTCGAGGCCGGAATCCATATATATCAATCAACCGCTGACCAGAACCAACCAATAGCTTCGGTATTGCGCCAACCTGGGATCGACGGACGGATTGTTGCGGTCGGTCTGCCGTTGTTGTTGCCGCGTGCTTCCGTGCAGATTCCGGCCTTCGTCAAGGGACGAAAACAGTTGTGCGGCACCCATCATCTCTCATATCTATCGTCCAACCTGAACATCGAGGAGTGCCAGGGCATGTACAGGCGAGGTGATGGATAAGAGAAAGAGTGGCTGGCTTACTAGGATGGCATCTGAAGCCATGATTCATCACTACACGGGTTATGTCCGATGTCGTGAGTGGTGGGGGCATCCATGAGGTCTTTGATGCTAATGACTTTGTTGGTTGAGGTTTGTAAATTCGAGACGAACAGTTCACAGTCGGGTGCGCCTTCAGTCAAAGAGGGCAGACTCCCCACTTTTTATCTCCATCCAGCCAACTGCACACCGGCCGTCCATTCGTGCAAATCCCTGGATTGGATGCTTTTACTCCCGACCGCTGGTCGTAAGAGGTCCACAGTTTCCCGCGGCAGGAGCCTCGAGTTCGCCGCTTCTTTTCAGTCTTCCTCCTTTGGTGGTGAAATACAGGTAATGCAACAAGGAGCCTTTGCCCGACTACACATTCGTAACGCCGTGGACACATAAAGGCTGTCGCCTAATCTCCTTTGTTCTGAGTGGCTTCCATCCTTTTTGGCGATCCTTTGGGCCATGAACAGGGATCTCAATGTACCTCTTTGGTGGTAGACACATCCACATCACACCTCTTTCTCTCGGGTTTCTCGACCGATGGGCAAGTACGAGACTGGGCCTTTCTCATGGGCCACTCCCACTTTCTCCTTCCACCACCTCATTGCTCACTCATTCAAGGCCGCATTCGGCGGTCGCTCATGCTTCTGTACTATACATTTTTACAATGTAAAGCACAGGCACGGCATAAATCCGGCCAGTGTGGTCAGGGTCTGCCGGTCTTCTTTCTTTGGGTGCCGTTGGGAACTGTTATTAATGCTTGCCCTGTCCACCCTCTCATGCCACTTCACTCTTATTGCTCCCTTCCTTTTCGTTTGTCCTTTTCCTTCCCCGTATGAACGTCTTGCGATACAAACAATCCAGTTCATCCGGAAAACCTGCAAGTTCACGTTGGAAGTCAAACAGAAGTCACAAGCCGAGACCCTGCAGGCATCTGGCCATTGTCATCAGCCAATGTACGTACCTCACTTACACCAAGTTACCTGTGCCAGTTCAGAATAGCAACCACATTCCATCCCACGTCCTCAGAGCCTCCCTGATCTTGGCCCATGCGGCTTCTCCGGTCGTCACACCATATCTGCTTTCACTACCGCTACTTTCCAACTTCTTCCCTCCGGGTCCAGTCCTCTTTGTCTTCCTCCCCCAAATCACCATACCGAAATCTCACCGTCAGTATCACACATCAGAATCAAGTTTAATAAACCACGCCCCAGCATAGGTAGCTCAAGCATCAACTCCTATAATCACGAATAACACAAAAATACGTCGCGCCGCAGGGAGAGGAAGGATCTTCCGAGTCAGTCCAGGATGATGCAGCCTCCGATCGAAGAACTGGTCCATGGGTACATTTTCTCAAAGGCCCGACCATCGGACCCTTCGAATTTTGCCGCCTTTCTCCAAAGGCATCTGATATTCGAGGTTCGACAAGAGGTCCATTCGTATTATGGCCACATCGACACTCAAGAAGCGAAGTATCCCGGCCTCGACTACAACCATCCTATTCACCGCATTCGCCTAAGTCGCTGGCAATGGCACCGTCGGCTCTTCCGCGCTTTCGATGCTCTCCGTTTGACCGAATGGGAGATTGCCAATCTGACAAAGTGGGAGGGCACAAGATGGGCCAAGGAGAAGTACGAAGAGGAGCAGGGAATTGTCATCCGAGACACTGCAGACGACGGCTTTCCTGACCTTCGAAACACGGTCAGGACCAAACCTGAATTGGGTTACGAGCCCTATGTGGAGGCTGCGCCGGAGGCTGTACCGGAGGCCGTGGAGGAAGACGAAGACGAGGTCATGAAGGAGGACGAGGACGAAGATGAGACCATGAGCGACGAAGACGAGATCCATCCAACGACGGTGTCCCCATACACCGGGTACCAAAGCGTCGTACCGAATAGCGTGCTGGCTATTCCACTGGAGGATTGGCTGAAGAATGCTATCGAGACGGGTGAACTACCACGCCACTCCGATACCTCAAGTAGCGAATTTTCCACGCCTCGCATAATCGCCGCTGCCCGTGAAGGCCGATGGCATGAGGTGCCCCCTAGTTATCGAGATGTGCTGCAGTCACGTATGCGGACGTACCTTGGACCTTACTTCGAAAACTCTCAACTACGGACAAGGCACTTTCAGTTTGGTACAACAACGATGCAGAATAGGCGCACGACTTCAGAGCTTCGTCTGGCTACTGCCACCAACTCATCTCAGCGAGTTGCCCGCCCCGGGGCTTGAGCTGCCAGTCAGAACAGGGGAGCGACAAGACGAAGACCTCAGGAGTGAGGCGGCACATATTTGGGTTTGATCTATTCAGTCAGGTGATGAGGCGGAATTACCTGGCATCCCTTGCTTTACTGTTTTTTTCTTCGCTTGTCTTCCTAGCTAGCATGGCGTACAGTGTGGTGTTGGTCTTGTTTTCTCTCATTTTCAAACATTGACTCGGATGGCTTTTTCCATATTATACGTTCGGGGGTGCAACAGCAGGAGTTTATATCTTCCTGGGTCACGGGTTGAAGGGTCACAAAACTGGTTGGAGGTCATGGAGGATGGGCGGAGTGTCTGATTTAGAATCGTATACCTCGTCAGTAACATCGATAAGAAGAACTGTGAAGAATTTTCATTGCAGTTGAATTATTCCTGAATATCAGACCCAGAAGAACTCGTGAAGAAGCGGCCTGAAGACAGCACGGGACTAAGACTAGGACCCCTAGTACCAACCAGCGTGCTCTGTATCAGCACCGCATGGGAGATTTTTCAAATGAAACGATCTCCCACAGTAAATCCACCAAAAACGGACTAACTATATTATAAGCAAGACATAACTTCGCCCGACGGCGGTTCGGGACCTTGGGCCATATAAGTCCTCAGTTCAGACCTTCCAAACAACTCCCAGTAGCAGACGTGGTAGGCGCGTGGAGCTAGAAAATCGTGGGTTTTTGTAGACGGCAGCTTGACTAACGGGTTCGACCCTGGTCAAGAGCCGTTGAGCTTTTTCTTTTTTTTGGTGAGCTTCTAGTTCCCTTTTCCATTTTAAAACGTTAATAAGAAGCTAGGTTCTGTCTTTTCAAGATTGATTGATGCCACTTTCAGGATGTCCTAAAGCTGTTTCTGCCATCAAGTGTGTGTGGAGTCTTCATGGAGAGATATCTCTCAAAAAAGACCCCAGCAGTGCTTCTTAGCCATGTGCGTGGATAAATAACCGAATCCAAGATGACCCAAGATAGAAGATATTCGAATGGCAAAGAAAGTCAATTCCGGTCTACATCCATCCAGGTCACTCACTGCTGCAAAACTGAAACACTAGCTTAATTTGCCAACGCAAGAATGATTCTGCCCCGTATTCACCGATGTTTTGCCGGTCAAAGATAGTAGGAGCTAGATATCCTGCCAGAAGAACGCGGGAGAGAACCGAAGAGTATGGGAGGAGGAGGAGGGTAAAGAGGGCAGAGGGTGCTTAAGCCTCGTTTGTCTGGAAGATGATGGTAGGATATGAAAGCTCAAGTGGGTGTGGTAAAGATAGTACGTTAATCAATGACTTTATTTCTCTGGCCAAGTCTTGCACCTGAAAGAGGAGTGAAGAGGAGTGAAGAGGGGAGTGAAGAGGGGAGTGAAGAGAGGAGTGAAGAGAGATGAAGAGTAATAGAAAATTGTAAAGAGGAGTCAGGAGTGCTTATAACTGCATTAGGCAGCCGTTGGGTTAAAGGTCAAACATTACCTGGTTGCTGGTGTATACAAGGGCGATAGGAACAGCCATAAAAGACAGCAAAGGGGGTGGGTGCATACGGTCACCGCCATAGATATACCATTCCATTTGTTGGTAGACAATCCCACCAAGGCTCCAACACACTTGATCAAGGGGATCAAGACACGACGAGAAGGCTATCACGAACTCTCAGTCATAACACCCCAATGAATTTTATCTTACCCTGTTGTCCCCCTTCTATTGCTGTAACGTACACTAAGTACAGGTTGGCTAAACATAAAGGTCTATCCGTCTGTCTGGTAGAAGAGAAAGAGAAAAAAAGAAGGAAGTTGTTATGCCGTCGCTATGTCTCGGGATGAACTGTCTTTCTTTAAAATGTATGTGATAGGTAGGTTGGGCAAATAATACACACCATGCTTAGCATCATCAGATAGATGTCTTTGAACAAGCAGCAGGTGAAATCTCACACAGGATCCCTTTGTCTTGTGTACAAGGCATACGTGATCCACATGCATTTTGCGGGGTTGAGGATGGGGTGGGTAAGGGAATGGGAAAATGGATCTCGTTGACGAGGCGGTTGTCTTGTGTGTGTCCAGTGTTTTGTCGTCGTTCTTGGCCGTTTCTCGTTTTCCCAAGGCAGCAGCAGTTGGCATCCCTCCTCGGACCGGCGGAGGAAATGAGGGAGTGGTGTGTGATCAGCAAACGCCCTCCTCTATTTTTCCTAAAACACCATCCATCGTTCGGCATTTTATCATTTCCCTGCTCCTTTCTTCCTTGACGTTGAAACCCAATAACCCAATGATAATTGCCTCCCTGCGATGCGAAGCGCGTCTATCTTGAACTCGTTCCATTGCGTCCCTTGTTCACAACTTCATCTCTCGGCTTCCCCATTTAGGCCTTGGCCAGAAGCGCGCTGAAGTAGGCCTCGATGTCGAAGTTGGGGCTCATGGGATCCTGGTCGACTGTTTTTTTGAGGCATAGTTGGGCACCTGGTTAGCAAATCCATTCTTCCCCTAGAACACCCCCGGCCCCCGGCTTTCGTCGCGAGTGGTGAACAACGCGGGCCACCGGATCCGGGGTAAAACTATAGATCATATTAAAAAACATCGGGCATGAACTCACGTCCGCTAGGAGTAGAGACGGCGGAGACGGGCTGCTTGGACTTGGCGTAGGCCTCCTTGGCCTTGTTTATTAGCTCCTGCTTGTGCTCGTACTCGCGCTGGGCAGCAGCGGCCTTCTCAGCGGCGCTGATGGACCTCTGGTGAGTGAAGCCGTAGAAGATACCGGCGCCGAGGGCCGAGTACCGGAGGACCTGCGGGATATCCCATTTTAGCTTCCGAACATTTTCTAACTTCTCCAACTGGTGCTTCGAGGAATGCGCGACGGTGATCGAGAGGTGTCTTCGAGACGGGCAACCAGTAGGCCCACAAGATGCCCCCGTCTCGTCACGGAGCCGACGGGTGTTGCATCATGGTAGTGGTTGTGGTGGTGGTGGTAATGGTGCCGCCGGCGGCGGCGGCGACGGCGGCGGGCGGCGGTGGTGCAACTCACGTTGGATCCAGCCTTGGAAGCGGTTGACGACATTTTTGGACGAGTTTGTGTTTGGCGAGGCCGGATGCGCTCGGGGGTTCGGAGGAAGGGGAATTAAAAGGTAGACGCGAAGACGGTCGGGATGCGGCGGATGGCAATTGAGGTCAATTGGGTCCCGGGTGGTGCGTCGTCGGGTCGAGCGAGGGAAAAGTTGCGAGCGTTTAGCGTTGAGGGGGTGGAAAGTTCCAAGGTAGAGACGTTTGAGGTTACGTCGGTGCTCAGAATGCGAAATGAAGTTTTGGAGCTTCGGGAATTTTCGCAGCCGTAACCGTCCACCGTTCTTCCTTACCCACGGTTCCACTGTATCTTACTAACAGCCCGAACACCAGCCTGGCGAAAGGCTGTTTTTTACCGGTTTTTACGGCAAGAACGCCTTCGCTCCCGTCCGGCGGGTTGGCGGCCAACGCGGGCTTCCCTGCACAGCGGCTGACTGGCCCTGACAGCATTACCCGCTAGCGGGAACACCCACTGAACGGCAGCGATTTGAGACGATTCACGACAGCCCGGCTCACCACACGCGGCGGCTTTCAGCCTACTCCCATGCCCAAGGGGCAGGCACCGTCCGTGACCTCTTGCCTGACAGCCGGAGAGATAGCCCGACCGCGCGAAGGATCATTGTGCGATCACGTGCATCGATGTTGGGGAAACACCCCACCGGTGTCATCGCAGCAGGCGGACCCCGGTCGCGGATGGAAAGTTAGGTAGGTAGGTCGGGACCTCGAGCGGGAGAGGAGGATTGCCCACTGCAGCCGGAGTGCTCAGTGTGTGCTGAATGCCGTCGACGGCGGGAGCTCAGTTCCCCAAATGGAAACATCCATTCATTGTCTTTTGTTTGGTCAACCTCCCTCCTTAGATCAACCGTGAAGAGGAACCAAAGGACATCGCGCTTGGACGTGAGAGTCTGGAACACAGCACCACTTTCTGTTTGAAACCTCTTTTTTGACTAGCAGTTGCATTCATGCCTTATCATTGCTAGAACACCACGTCGCAACTCAGCTTTGCCCCTCTTCACTTTCCATTGTTCCACTTCGCCTGCACATCACAGACCGACGCGACATCCGCTTCAACCTTCCACAAAGCTTCCCAAGCTCGCTCTCCTCCCCACGGGTCGCATCCCTTAAAACAACCTACCGTGTATCGCCAGCTGCTGGATACCCGCGTTGTGCCCCCAAGGGCTTGCGCCGGCAGCAAGATTTGGCACTTCAGAGACCAGTCTAGTCAGGGACTGGGTTGTGGGATTCGCAAAGATGCAGCAACGTCGGGATGAGATCCTCGCTAAGAAGGCGAAGCTCGCCGAGCTGAAGCGGCAGCGAGAGCTCCGTGCTACTCAGGCTAATGCCCGCTTGAGCATAGGAAGTGCAAGCGATGTGAGTGCATGGTCCTTGCTTGGTGTCTGCTCTATCGCTTCAAAGCTGATCCGCTTTTCTCTAGATAGTCAGCCCGACGCCCGGTAGGGCAGAAAGCCGTCGTGAGATCGAAACTCTCATCCAGAGCCTGGTTGGCGAGAGCAGACCCGTATCAGTTTCGACTGGCGCAAATTCTCCCCGCCTCCATGGAAGCCGACCCAACAGCGTAATAAGCGCCGGGGAAACTAGTATCTCGCCCTCGGAATATGCTACTCCAGCTCTCGGACCCATACTTGCTTCTTCAAACCAGACCACGCAGGTCCTCTCGACCACTCTCACGACTGTTTACGAATGCCCACCATCGCCGGTGAAGGAAGTGTTTACGTACAGCAAAGGAGTACAGACCACGGACGATTGGGCACCCCAGCCCAAGGCCCGTAGATACTCAGACTCGGAAATCGACGAACCGCCTGCTTCGCCGACTAAGACCAGGATCAGCAGAAGGTTACGGGATCGCGAAGAAGAGTTGCGCGAGAACATAAGAAAGGAGATTGAGGAGGAGTTGAAAGCGGCCAAGGAACTTGTCACAGATGGAGTGTACAGGCCCTCTGCTGCGGCGAACTTTCCCACTAGGAATCTTACGGATGAAGAGTTGAACGCCGTTACGCAATCTGACGATTTTATGGACTTTCTCGACAGGTCGACCAAGGTCATCGAAAAGGCACTCGACCAGGAATACGATATTTTGACCGACTATACCCTCGGAGTAAACGATGTCGATGAAGAGGACGAACAGAGCGGGAACACGGGTGGGAAGGGTCGGCGGAAGGTGAAGGAATTGGCCCAGTTTTATGACGAGAGGTGGTCCAAGAAGCGCATGATCAGCTCCATTGACTTCTCGCCCAAGTTCAGTGAACTACTTCTGGCATCGTACACCAAGAACCCTTCGGCACCCCATGACCCAGATGGAATTGTACAGGTCTGGAATATGCATTTGCACGATAGGCCGGAGTTTGTATTCCATGCACAATCCGACATCTTAACGGCCAAGTTTTCTCCGTTCCACCCCAACCTAATTATCGGCGGATGCTACAGCGGACAGGTTCTGCTCTGGGATACGCGCGCTAGGTCAGCTCCTGTACAGAAGACGCCCCTGACAGGTTCCGGACACACACATCCCGTTTACTGTATCGATATTATTGGCACGCAGAACGCCAACAACATTATTTCATGCTCGACCGATGGCCACATGTGCGGCTGGAGCATTGATATGCTCGCCCAGCCTCAGGAGAACCTCACACTTATCGCCCCCCATCCATCCAGGACCGAAGACATGAGTCCCACATGTATGGCGTTCCCGCAGGCCGACCCGACTTTCTTCTTGGTTGGAACGGAAGAGGGATCCATCTACCCGTGCCATCGGTACGATCGCGCCGGTGCCAAGGCAGGTGTTGATGCTCGCGTCAGTTACAGGGGCCATGCTGCTCCCGTTATGGCAGTCGACTTCCATCCTGCACGGGGTGTTGTCGACTTGGGCGATCTCGTACTGTCTGCTAGTTTGGATTGGAGCGTCAAGCTCTGGAAGGCGCGCGCTCCTGCGGCAACGTCTACGGTTGTGACAACGGGCGGCGGTATCAACGTACCCGGTCAGGAGCATAACGGCGTTCAGCCCCTTATGGACTTTGTGCGCGAGGATGTCGTTTACGATGTGGCCTGGTCACCAGTGAAGCCTGGTGTGTTCAGCCTGGTCGATGGCGCAGGCTGGCTTGAGCTGTGGGATATCACCGTGGAGACTGAGGAGCCCGTTGCACGCATTTCTCCGAGCCCACGTAAGGATGGACGACCAATGCTGAGCAAGAGCTTGAACAAGGTCAAGTGGGAGCGTACTGAGGGCAAGAGATTGGCCACTGGCGGTATCGACGGCACGGTCACTATGTTCGAAGTTGGTCCGGATCTGGGTGGAAAGGAGGACCTGAAGAATGAGGAATGGCAGAGTGTGAAGAAGCTTGTACAAAAGGCTGAGCATATGATTTCTCTGAAAGAAGCACAGGACAAGCAGTAGGATGGAGAAGTTAGACGCCAGATTTATTAGTGTGCGGGTGGAAGACATTGGAGAAGCATACTCTGTTAATCACCAAATTCGGTGCAGTGACTGCCTTTTGAGCGCTCAGAGTATGAGAGGAGAAGTGGCTGGTGAATAAACTCCCGTGAACAGAGGGTCTTCTGGTCGGTCTTTGCTGGCTCAACGGATCGCCCCTGAATGTCAAAGGTGGGTCCCGTCCTTACGCTTGGACCCACTTCGTTACGTTCATCGATAAAAGGTCGAGCTCTGCAATCGGCAGAGATTTTTCCTCCTGCACACTCTTCTCCAGGTTCTTTGGCAGCGACTCCTCAACGCCTTGGCTTCAGTTTCTCCAAGTGGAAGATCACGATGGCCTCGTGACGATTGTTACCGCCGAGACCCCATGGGCTCTTGCAAAGCTGTCATTATGCCTTGAGCAGTTGCTCTCGTCACTAGTGCAAAGCGACATCGTCTTTGGACCACCAGCTTGCGCTACATTCCGTGCCGGAAGTTTATAGTAGCCAAGTTGGTTCTCCTTGCGCGATGCGGCTTTGATCATCCACGACGGTTTTATCCTCTGTTTCTTTTTTGCTGTAAGTTGCTCATTCCGTCATTCACATCCCTCTCCCCGGCATTATGATGAATGATTCTTCCAAGGATTCTGCAATTCTCAAGTTCCCTCGGGCAACCGAGGCTCACTGTGGACTATCAACACATTACACTTTTTCCTGAAACCGCCATGTTACTCTCTGTCCATTCTTACATTACCAAATGTGTTTGAGATTAGCCTGCTGACATGAACAAGTTTAACAGGTCTCGAGCACTCTTGATGACGCATCCGATATTGGAAGATAGAAAAAATGAAATACTATTACGTTACAGTACTTGCAACCCTTGAAATCGCTTCTGCTCTATACCGAAACGAATCAGTTCAGTATGAAAATGCCTAAGGACGGGGGGTTGGCCCGAGGTCTCGAGCTAACAGTCAAGCCAGTATTGGACTGTACATAGCTCAACCTAGCTCGGCCTCTGTCTACTCTGTTCTTACGTGTTGACAGGAACCCAATCAGGATACCTCGCGCCCTTGACATCAAACTTTGCCAGCGTCGCATCGATCTCATCCATCTCCTGATCCGTCAACTCGACGAACACGGCGTTCTCATTGACCCTCTCTACCGTCGTGGCGCCGGGAATGGGGATGATCTCCGGCATGCCCGGACGGCGCGACAGACAGCGCGTCCACGAAATGGCCAGCTGCGCGGGCGTGCAACCCTTCTTCTTGGCCATCTCTTCCACCTGGTGGACGAGCTGGAGGTTGATGTCGAAGTTCTCCTCGGAGAAGCGGGGGAAGTGAAGCAGCATCGGGAACTTGGAAAGATCGTCTCGCGATTTGACCTGGCCGGTGAGGATCTGTCGTTTGTCGTAGTCTGTTAGCTGACCGTTCATGCCCCCTTCAACATATCGACAACGGAAAGAAAAGGAAGCAACTCACCCCTCTCCCCAAAGGACTATAAGCCACCAACGGAATGCCATACTCCGCACACGCCTTCGCGACTCCATTCTCCAAAACCTCCGTCGCAAACAAACTCAACTCCACCTCCACGCACACCACCCCCTTCTTCCCCAAAATCTTGACAGCCTGATGAATCGTCTCCGCCGAAACCTCACTCAAACTGATTCCCCCCAACAGCCCCTTCCCGATGTATTCCCGTTGCATAACCCCAAACGTCTCTTCCATGTCCACCTTGGGATCTCTCCTTCCACACTCGAAAATATCCAACTTCTTCCGCCCGTTCAGCTGTTTGATGACGGCATCCAAAGAACGCCGGACTTCAGCGGCGGAACCGTCCGGGCGCATCCCGTCGGGGCCGCAGCAACCTTTGATCGACAAAATAACTTTGTCGACGTCTTCGGGGTACTGGGCGAAATAGCGCTCGAGGAGGATGGGACTGTTGTAGGGCGGTTGGCCGTAGAATTCGCCGCCGTTCCAGAAGTTGAGACCCAAGGAGAGGGCGGCGCGGAGGGTGGCGAAGGCTTGTTCTTGGGGAACGGGCGAGGGGCGCCAGGTGAAGCCTTGTTTTGAGAGAGGGGTTGTTAGTTGGGGGTTTTGTTCCCTTAGATAGATAGATGAGGGGTGGAAGATGGATGTGTGAGGGAGAAGGGATAGAGGAGGACTACTCACCCATGAGGCCGAAGCCTGTTGGTCCGATTTCTTTTCCGAGGAGCTGAGGCATGTTGTTGGAAATGCAAGTTGGAGAAGGGTTTTACTGGAAAGTGCTTTGTTAGGGTCGTTGATGTTGTTGTGACTGAAGTGGTTATTGTAGGTCTTCTTGTGTTCGGATGAGGGTGGCAGCTTCGAAGTTCTTATATGATTTTTACCCACGACGGTTTTATCTGATCTCAAGGGTCCTCAATGCCATAAACGATTTCAGGCTGTTGTTTACCTTGGTACCGGGAACCCAAAACTACACCCGATCCCAAGTCGGACCCCGTTCTCCAGCACATCGCCCAATTCTCCGAATTATCTTGCCCCGCGGCCGTTCGATCCATGACGTCTGAACCCCGCGGGCCGGAGAACCTTGATCAACCTTGACCCCAGATCCCCTCGGCTCGCCGCGTCCCGCAGTCCGTACTTACACAACGAACATTGCCGTTTTTGGAATTAGAGATCTCAGACGTTGCTGCTTATCTCCGGCGCTCGGTATAAAATCCGAGTGGCTTGTAAACCGGAGGCCGCGGCTTCCCGTCACTGTTCGGTGATTTCATTGATCACAAAGTTTAAGAGTCTGATGCTGTGCGAGCCGGATATAAGAGTGGTTGGTGCCTGATATGTAAGCTGGCGGGATCCCATCTGATGCTTCGGTTTTGTACCTTCTCGGACGCCGAATCCGGCCGGCCGGCGATGAGGGATAGACGGCAATATGATGGGAACATGTTAGAATTCTAAGGTGCAGTATTGATTGATCGACCACAGGATTCAAGTGTTGTTGGGTTCAATCTTGCATACAACTTGCTCTTCATGCTCATATTCTGTGTCTCAATACACACACATCCGATATCTCATCGTTCTCAGAAGAAGAACAAGTCGTCCATATCCCAAACGCCAACTCTATTCAACACCAAGTACATCTTTCTAATTCACATCCCCCAAGGAAATCTTGGTTACATTCCTATGACCAAAACTCACTCTTTCCTTTAGATCTCAACCAACAGCGGGACATCAGCCAGCTGCACCACACTCCCGCCCTCATTCTCATCCTCACAAGTAGCCTTCATGCTCATGTTACCCGGAATCGTGACTACCACCTGTCCGTGCCCCTGACCCTGCTTTGGAGCATGCATAGAGTTTGCAAGGCCCTTTACCGACTTTACCATATCCTTCTCTTTCCCATCCTCCGAGAACTTGTCAGTTGCCTCACCTTCGCCACCACCAGGTTTACCTGTCTCAGAGGTATTCGTGGCCGTCGCAGCTGAGGAAGCACCGGCAGCAGGAACAGAGGCAGCGCCCCCACCACCGGTGGTCTCTCCTTCAGGCTGCTGGCCATGACCACCAGCACCACCAACAACAACACCCCCCTTCTTACTCCCTCCCTCATCACCAGTAACAAGACTCACCGTCCCATCCTCATTAAACGTCACCTTGACATTCTTTCGATTTCTATCCAAGGGAGTCTTTTCGCCCTTACGCTCGCGCTCAAGTCTTTGTTGTTGTTGTTGTTGCATTTGTTGCAGCTGTTGTTGTCCAGAACCACTAGAACCAGAACTAGAACCAGAACCAGAACCATACCCATGCATTCCGTGCATCAACAACGCATCAGCCGGATGACGAAGAGGGTAGTGAGGACTACTGCCGTAACCAGGCGGGATCAACATGGAGGAGAGCA
Organism: Copromyces sp. CBS 386.78; assembly: GCA_030685235.1. Lineage (NCBI taxonomy): Eukaryota > Fungi > Ascomycota > Sordariomycetes > Sordariales > Sordariaceae > Copromyces > Copromyces sp. CBS 386.78. The sequence continues at coordinate 185,905 of MU839090.1, forward strand.
GACGGAGGCGTTGGTTGAATTCTCGTTGTTGGGCTTTGAGTTTTCTGTTGGACAGTTTCTTTGCTGATGCTGGTGCTGTGAGTCCAGCTCCTGCTCCCATCACCGCGGGGAGCATGTGATGGAGGTTGTGACCGTGAGCCATGGGGTTGCGGGGGGCGGGAGGAGGGGGAGCACCACCACTGCCACCACCACTACCACCGCCGCCGTTGCCGTTGACAGTACTGGGAGAACCACCAGCAGCAGTCTGCTTCGTCTTGCTAGATATCCCAATACCAGTAGCAGAAATCCACCAAGCGGGAATCTCGCACAGTCCAACCTCCAGGAGCCCTTCAAGCGTGGTGGGCATCGCGTGCTTGTGGCGACAGAAGGTGCCCCATTTGCAGGTTCCGTGTTGACACCAGTGGCGGCAGTATTCCTGGGGAGTTGAAGAAGCAGGAGAAGAAGAGGCGGTGGAAGAAGAGGCGGTGGTGGCGGCGGAGGAGGAGGAGGTAGAGTTAGAGGGGGTAACACCAGGACTGGCAGGATTGGCAGCTATCGTAGGGGTGTTGTGGTTGGCAGTGGCTAGGGCATCGGTGTTGGCGGCGGGGTTGGGTGGTGTAGTCATTGTGTTGTGAAGAGGTGCGCTTGCCCTGTGATCCGGGGTCATAGCATCTTGGTGGACAGTCGGATGATGAGGCGCGATCTGGGGAGAAGGAGGAGGGGCGAGGAGGGTGGAATGACGACGGGGATCCTGTGCTTCGGTGTCTCGGGTGATGCTCCTTTCGACCAGATCGGCCCATCGCATTGAATGCTCGTCTTCCGCACGGGTCAACCTGTTTGGATTCGAGCTTGCCGCTGCCATGTTGGGAGGGGCAGGATGGGGGCAAGGCTCCGCAGCGGAAGGGCGAGGAATCGAACTGGGATTACGTCCGGTAGAAGCAGCCGGTGCGTTATACGGGGCTCGCTGCGACTGCTCAGGTTGAGCCATGGTCCGGTGTCCAGGGGCGCAGACACCGCTTGAGACCAAGGTGGGTTTCGATGAATCTCTGGTTCTCTTCCATACGAATTCCTCTTGGGAATTAGGCTCGATGATCCGCACCCTGTATGTGTCTCCGGTGTGCGGGACCATACCGAGGTTGTAGAGTCCTACGGTCTGCTCAACCGTCAGCTCCCGAGGTAGGCCGATGTCGATCCAGTCGGGAAGCTCATCGACGGCGATCAAGGGTACCATGGGACCTTGTTCCCTTTGAATTGCTCCGGTGTCATTGCGCAAAACCTCGGTGTCAGGTCGGACAAGGAAGAACTGAGGGCGCGGTATCATGGTGGGCGAGTGAGGTTGATGTCTTGGTAGTTGGCGAGACGGACAAGGGGAGATAAAGGGATCCTGAATCACTCGGACTGTGTGGCTGGTTGTAGGAGGAAGAATAAGACTTTTTCGGGTTGTTGTTCTGACTATAGACGTTGGCTCGAACTGAGGGCGAAAGACCCATCTTTATAGAGATGTGTTTCTTGGGCAGTAACGCTCTGACTAGCACTTTGTCGACACGGGTTTGCAGCAACTACTTTGCCCGACAATCTTCTGAGACAAGCGTTGAAGCTTTGGGCGAACAAACAATGAGGCAACATTCGAAAAACACAGGGGAAAGGTTACCTGGAAGAAACGGACCAAGCGCTGGTGAGAACCATATTTGGATCGTAGTGGTGTGTCGAACATGGTGAGTTTGCAATTAGACAGTTCCAATGTCTGCCAGGGCTTTAAGACAAAGGTGTTCTCGCAATATCTTCACCGCAGTTCAACCCTGATTTTTGCCTCGAGACCATCCACGCAGTAGCCAAACTGGCGGGGACCATCCTTCAGCTCAACCTCGCGCCTCACAAATCTTCCTCCTTTCTTGCCGGCTATAGATGTGCCTGCAATGGAGGTGGCGGCATCGTCCTGTTTGCGCTCTCTCTCAGCCTCTATCTCCTCGTCTTCACTGCTGTCACCATCATCGTCATCGAACCCACCAACCGGGTCCCATTCACCAGTCTCCCACACCAGTCGTAGCTTCAGAGGCGGGAGACCAAATAGTCTCCCGGCAATGCCCTTGACTGCATAGATGTCAAAGGATTTGGGTATCTGGACGATCCTCTCTCCCACGAACGCGGTGTTGTCTTCTGACTCGCTGGTCGCCAACTCGGCAAGGTACAGGTGGACAGTAATCAGCCTTGCCTCAAGGAAGTTCGGATTAATGTCCTGTTGACGTGATACTACCGGTTCGCCATAGAGCTCACATAGCTCGGCCCAGCGTCGATGGCGTGCAAGCACTTGGGCTTCCTCTGCCTCTGGAGTAGTTGACAATTGTCGGGCTATGCGAGAGAGGTAGTACATCTCTGCGTTGGTACGGTCCGCTGTAGTGATATTGCTGAAGTTGAGCGTCCTGACGGATGGGAGACGGGCAGCCATCAGCATGAACGCCTCATCACTGGCGGCAGTGCCCTTCTTCGTGCCGTCCGTTTCCGGAACAGCCCCATCCTCGAGTCCTGGGTTCTCGTAGATCGGATTATGGGAGAATCGTATGGATGTCAACCCAGGGAAGGAGTCCAGAAGAGCATCGACGAATTGCCAATCGCTGACCTTGTTGTATGACATATCAAGGTATTGAAGGTTCTTGCCAAAGACCGGCACCTCTTTGGGGGGAGAGGACGTGATGGTGGATATCAAGTTACCCTTCAGATGCAGATTTCGAAGGGTGCTGATACTCGTAAGAGCAGCGATGTCTTCAAGTGATGTAAACTCGTTGAACTCGAGGTTCAGAGACACTAGTGTCGATGTGAAGGAAAACGCTGGTGGGATTGGTGCAAGAGTAGACAACTGGTTTGTGCCGATTTCGAGAAGAGTCAGAGAAGGGAAGTTGGAGGCGACGTGACATATTTCAGGCCAAGTCAGTAGGGTTTCTCCCATCTCAAGCTCCTTGACGCCCTTGAAGGCTTCATGCGGTCCATTGAGCTTGTCGTCTTCGAGGACGTTTTGGAAGCGATTTCCGCTGTACAGTGTCAGTCTTGTCATCCTCTTTTAAATGTGTCGCTACAGATAGCGAAAGGGGACATACTTGACCCTGAGACTGTGCAAGGAATCCAACTCGGAGCAGATATCCACCACAGTACCGAAGTCGGTGAACAAGTTACGGCTGATATCCAGCTCAACGACCTTGGGAGAAGTCTGGCGGATAGTCTGATCCTGATCTGTTGTGGGCGAAGATGCAGAGACGATGCATGACCCGTCAAGAATGACAATCTTCAGTTCGCTCAACTGTGCCTGCTTGCGCCGGATCTTGTCAAAGCCAACCTCCTCGGCAACCTTGCCACCGACAACGATCTGCTTCCCAGGGAGTACTGGCCCATTGTCGGAAGGTCCATCAGACGCATACTTGCGCTGAAGTGCGGAGAGAAACGTCTGGGGTGCATCTGCCGGTCTAGTTGGACGGATGAAAGATGCTGCTGTTGCTGACTTGGATTTGCCTGAGATAGTGTTAGATGGCCATATCCCGAAATTCGAGAGTAGGATAGGTGAACCTCACATGTGAAATATCGAATGCCCTTGTGCTGGCCAGCGTGTTTGCCGCGTGTCGGGTCATCCCATTCAACTCCAAGCCATGAGCCAGTGGTGCCCTCGAGTTCGCCAATGAATCGGACGGTGCATAGGGCGCCATCGTAGGACCTTCTCTGGCCGATGTGAGGGGTAACGGAAGCCATCTTTTGACGGTATTTCGAATAAGAAACGATCGGAGAATGGAATTGGCAGATAGCTCTCCGCCGTTTAGTGCACTTCGATTGGTACCACTGCCGATTGTCGAAGATGAATAATGGTGTTCGCAATTGCCGTTACCGACTTCAGTTGAGCGTCCTGTACAACAAATTGGAAGGTGTTCACTGTGGAGTGGTGATAGAGCGTGCATTTTTAGGCAGCAAGGCCACTGCACCCTGACTGCGAGCCGCCATAAGATCGTCGAATTCTGGTGCCAAGAACACATCATCACAGCAACACGGCAATACCACATCACGAACTCAACTACATATCGCGAATTTTGACCCCAAGCGATCAGGTGAACGATGTCGCTTACCCACACTATCGATAGGATTAAACATCCCTCCATTGGCTATTTCTGCTCGTATCGAAATGGTATCATGAAATCTTTTCCTTCGTTGCCATTCCTCTGCTTTTCCAATCATGCAAACAGCAGTCGCTTGTTCGTGCCTATATATATACATACAAAAATGACAATGTTTCCTTTTTACAACTTGTTCTGGGGAGCAGGTCCAACGCACTTCATCAAGGCGCGGCCGTTGCTGAGAACAACCTTACCACCCTCAATCTGGACCTGGAAGCGGATCTCCTCCCAGCCGTCCTTGATCTGACCAGTCTTCCACGCCGACGCAACAAGCTTGTCACCGCCACGGACGGGGCTGGCAAAGCGGGCCTGGTATTCCTTGATGTTGGCAGGGTCGCTGCCGCCAAGGTGCTGGAGGAGGCCGTGGCAGGCCCAGTTCCACGAGTAAAGACCGTGGATGATGACGCCGCCGAAGCCCATCTTCTTGCCGGGCTCGGGATCAGCATGGAGGGGGTTGTAATCGCCGTTGAGGCGGTACAGCAGGGGGGTCTCGGGAGTCGTCAGGTTCTCGAAAACGGCATCGGGCTTCTTGTCCTTGGGAGGGGGGAAGTTCTGGGTGGCGGGTCCCTTGGGACCACCCCAGTTACCCTGGTTGACGTAGAAGGAGGAGGTATGGATGCGCGAGTAAACCTCGTTACTGGCGGCATCTACTATATCGGTCTGGGTCTCAACGACAGAGCCCGGGCGACCCTTGTCATAGACGCCAACAACCTTGGTCCGCGACTCGAACTTCTTACCCTCAGAGGAGGTGGGAAGCTGCTTGAAGAACTCGATCCGGCGCTGACCGTCGACGACACGGGTGGGGTCGAAGACAGGCACGCCGGGGATGGCAACGGACTTCTGGGCGGCGTAAAAGTCGACTACATCTGAAGAGTCAAGCTTGAAGGCTGGGAGACGGTTAGTTATGCATTGGCAACACTGTTGAGCGGAATTAATTGCAAGACTTACACAAGGCGATAGAGTAGGTGGGGAAAGGAGTGAAGTTGGGATGAAGCTCATAGAGGAAGTGAAGCTCCTCGGCCTTGCATCCAATGGACTGGGCAAAGAGCAAAAGATCCCTCTTGCACCAAGAAACACTCTTGGTAGGGTATTCGAAACCAACACCGGGGCCGGACATTGTGAAGACTGAAGCTTAAATTGCTCGTTTGATGTGACAAGAAGATATCCAAGAATGGGTGAGGAGTGATGGAGGTTGGTCCGTCGAGATTCGAACTACAGAGTACAGTCTACCAAATGGCGAGCACAAAAGGGGGGGAGATGTCACAGGCTTTTATGTATAAACAGTCTCCTTGTCGCTTCTCGGACAAGAGAATCGCCTGGTTGCGGAGGTGGCACGGAAACCCGGTCGATTGCGATGCCGGTGGAGGGATGAGGGATGCGGGGGATAAGGCAGGCCGATAGTACCTCGGCAGGCTGAGCTACCTCGCTACCTCTGGAGCCTAGAGATGGCTTTGAATTTCACCGTCAATGTAAGGTAAGTAAAAGTAAGGTAAAGTAAGGTAAAAAACGAGATAATTCTTACGTGCACGGGCCAGCGCCCCGCTTAAATATTTTTTTTCTAGGTACAACAGGGTTGAACTGGGCTGAACTGGGCTCAAATGTGTGTATTGTCACCAGATCTATAGTTATATATTCTCTATGCTTCAACGAACCGATTTTTGCAGTCGATTTCGTGTAGTTTCGTCAATTGTTGATAGAGTTGATGAACATTGACAAGGCAGGCATGAGAATTCTGATGGGTTGTGCGTGCACGGATAATTTACACTAGTGTTATTTACTGAATTTCAATTTTCTGAAAATTTCCGAAAAAGTCTTATTTTTTCAGAAATAAACCATCCCTACAGTGGAGCCAGAGAGGTTCACTGTGTGGGGTAGTGCCCGTGTCCGCATTGGCGACAGAGGGCAGTTTTAGACCGCATCGGGTCTCGTGCCCGCTCGGCGCCTTTTGCACTCGGGAGTGAAGGAAAAGGGCGAGAAGAGTTTTTCAGATCTTGATTTTTTTTTCAAAGTGACATCCAATGTTGCGATGTCGTTTCTACCTATATACATACCTAGAAGCCTGCCAATTCAAGCTTCCATTGTCGATATCCCCTGGAATTCTATAAAGGCAGTTAGCAGTTAGCCTCCAAATGCCTCTTGTCTACGTACCTACCTACTTCAAGGTAGGTTACCTCACTTAGCGTGCTGTCCACGCCGGGTAGGTGTGGATATCCCCCGAAAATGGAACACAGGGGGCACAAGACATGATAAGATAAGCAACAACACCAAAAATTTCCAGACCACCGCCTCTCCAGGTGAAGGGGTCGTGAGCCCTCATCCAGGTTTCCCTTCACAGTGAATAGCATGATTGCATTCGTCATCTTCCCTCCAGGTGTTCTTCCGCGGCCCGTGATTCACTTTTTAATATTTCTTTGGAGAATCGTTTGTGCCCTCATTGTTGTTCCTGCCGGCCTCCCGCAGTGAATGGTTTTCTAGTCTTTCATTCAAAAGTCAACAACACCCGCTCCCCGACCGCATCACTTTGCCCTTCAGAATTTGGGTCTCGTCACAGCATCGACAAACACCAACATCGGGCTCACAATAAAAACCATGACTGGTCACAAAAGCAAGGCGGGCGGCATGCGACCGAACGGGTCAGCAATAAGCACCTCTGGTGTGCAGAGCGCTTCGGCCACCACCGAAGCAAGCCGATTTCTTTTCAAAACGGCAACAGCACCAACTGCAGAGACCGCACCTGCCACCACTCGCAGAAACCCCTTCGTTTTGCCATCAGTTACGCCGACAGATGGCTACAAATCCAGCGTCACAACCACCAAAATCACCGAAAAGAAAACTCACAAGCCCCTTTCCACGGAGGAGTACCTTGCGCAAGCCCAGAGACGGTACTCGGCCAGCCGTGCCAGAAGAGACGCCGAGCTGAGGAGGTTGTACCGAAGTTTCCCATTCGCCAAACGTGCGGTCAAACGTTATGCCCAAAGGAGGTCCCAGTGGGCGAAATCGATGAGGAGATTGCAAAAAACCGGCGCTTTCTTGGAGAATATGGGCGCCCTCAGCGGTGCTCAGATCGCCACTCAGCAATTACAAAAGACGTCACCCAATGGCTCAGCCAAAGTCGCCATAGAGCCATCATCCGCCAAATCCCCGGCTCTTCGCCAGACAAATTTTGGTGTAGACGATCATCCCGATAATGACAGCAGCAAGGCTCCTAGTGTTACCAGCAGCTCCGACGAAACGGTCAAGTCAGACACGAGGACGGTCGACTCCCTTTCGACGAACATCACGACACCCGATCTGTCCGACTGTGACAGCTTGTCCAAATCCACGACGAAATCGACCAAGCAAAAGACGACTTCCTCTTCAGCTGCAGCTACCCCCTCACAAAGCAAGACCGATATTGTCACAGAACAGCCCACTCCTAAAACGGAAAAGTTCAAGATTACAATCAACGTCGAGACTGTAGCCCCATCGAGAGAGTCCAAGTCATCTACGCAAAAATCCAAAGAGGATGCGGCACCCACAACCGCCAGCGGCGCTCTGACGCCCAAGAAGTCAGTAGACCAAAAGGACGAGAAGAAGCAGAAGTCGAGCAGCGACAAGGCGGACGGTCAAGAACTCGAGAAGGGGAAGAAGGAGAAGAAGCCTAAGGCCGACGACGCTCAACCAACCCCCGAAAATAAGTCTAAGAAGCACAAGCGGGATGAAGACGGCAAGGACAAGGAGGAAGGCGCCATCGAGGAGCCCAAGGCGAAGAAGTCCAAGACCTCAGAACCCCCCGCCATGACTCCTGCCTCTGGTATCGACAAGTCCTACAAGCCCTACCCAAACGTGCCCCCAGAAATCAGGCAAGAGCTCTTCGTCATCAAGGCCGAAGAAATGGTTTTCAACCCGCTCGGCTACGATGACCTCGTTTACGACGACAACAGGCCCAAGAGCAAGCGGCCCAAGTGGAGGAAGATCGGTCGCAACACGGGCCACAACGACATGATGATGTCTGGCGGTATCGGTGCTACTGATTCCTCCTCTTCTGGTTCCCACAGGCCCAAGAAGAACCGGTCGGGTGGTGACGACAGTCTGTCCAAGCAGGTGCTCAAGAAGGGGCATAACAAGAAGGTTGCGGAGGAGGTTGCTTCGCTCAAGAAGTCCTCATCGGTGGCTGCGGAGTCGGGGTCGAGTTCCACTTTCGGTGAGAAGAGAGAGAAAGAGTTCAAGAAGAACAAGCACGGCCATCGGGATCAGCAGGGCGGCCAGAAGAACTGGAAGCATAGGCCAAACCAGTCAGGGAGTTTGGCTGCTAAGTTCAGGAAGCACAAGTGATTCCGACAGTCGCGCAAAGCGACGAGTGGGTATCAAATACGCGAGGAATAGACCATGGAGAACGGGCGAGGATTGCAGGTCGAGAAAGGCCGCTTTCCATAGCTCTCCAAGGCCTCTAGAAGACACCATATCTACGCTCAAGGACAGAGGAACTGCTCTCCGTTCCCCCTTCCCCGTCGCGTCATAACACAATTTCTCATCTATGGTCACAGTGAAGGAGAACCGACGGGTCCTCATAGACAGGGTCACCCAGAGGCGGGTAACAAGCGGGTGGCCTATCCAATATGGCTATCTTTTTCTACAACTACAGCACGGCTCTAATTAGGCGCATGATCGCATGGTGGCAAGGTTGCATGGTTGCATGGCAGCATTCACAGTTGGCGAGCGGAAGGTTACTTGATATGCATATTTTGCTTTTTACTTGTCATTTCGGCTCAGCGGTGGGTAAAAAGTAGAAGATATATATCCTCGACGGACATGGCAAAGAAAAAGGGGGAGGGGCTAGATGGGCGCAATACACGGCGGACTACTTGTGTGGCGTGGCGTGGCGTGGCGTGGCGTGGCGTGGCGTAACATAATTGCATTTGATACCATTGGGAAGACGGTTTTGGTAAGAACACTGTTCTAGATCATTTCTTGCTCTCTTTCTTTTCATGACTCAAGATATCATGCTTTCATCATTGATTGCTGTATAGAATCACGTTGTTGGAATAGATACCCATTAAGTATCATCTTTTGCAATAGTCACGGCGAGACGAGCAAGTTTGTGCTGAACAGGGAACGTGTGTGTTAGTCAAATCGAATTTTGCAGATACAGTCTTTGTTATCTTGCCAATCAACTGGAAACCATGACAGCAGCCGCTCAGACGAGGCCAGCCATATCTTGAGATACATGTAATTAAACAGTTTGATCCCCATAGCGAGGGCAAAAGAAAGCACATTACTGAAAACGACAAAAAAGAGTGAGGTATCCTTAATAACACGCCATATGTACCAAAAACATCCAAGAAAGAAAACAGAAACGGCCCGTATAACCATGCCCCTTGCTCCCACTTATAGTGTACCGATGATGATGAACCATCAGCCCACAGATAACCTGATATCATAACAAAAGAGATTCCTCCACCAATCACCGCTCGACAGGCAAAGGAAACCCTTTTAAGAGTTAAAACCTCATCGCCCTCGCACGATCGCATTCCTCCAGGAACTTGTAAATCCCCTCTAACCCTTCATATCGGTCCTCCGAGCAGTGCTCACTAGAAGCGCTCTTCAGAGACGGCGGCATGCTCTCGTAACCTTCTGACTCTTCCGAGACAACAGAGTGTTCCGATGCCAACAGCCACGGGTTCTCCTCGACCTCCTCCACAAACGCCGCGTCGAGTTCGTTGAAACTCTCTGACGAGACGCTCGTACGAACAATCTCGTCTGGCGACGTGAGCGTCTTGCAGCAGCCGTCGTCAGCAGGGGCATACGGGAACCGCAGCGCGACCTGGACACCGGCGTCCACATCGAAATCGGGATCCTCCTTGATGATGCCGCGCTGAACGCCGACGTCATTGCACAGCCGCTCAACCGTTTCGGCATCTACGCCCGGGAATCGAACCCTTAGCAGGTCGGCCCGCTCCAGAGAGATGGGCAAGTCGCCTAACCGGGCGAGAGCCTTCAGATCCGCCATGACGGCCGCGAGATCCTTCAAGGTGCGGGCAAAGTCCACGGAAAGGACATCGAGGAAGTTATCGGCGAGAAGGGTGGCGCCAGCGGTCTGGATCTCGGCCTTGACGCTCTGGGAAGAGGGGATCATGGCGCCCAAGGGGCTGAGAGCCGTGACCGAGGGGCTGATGTGGAAGTCGATGAACGAACCCGGAGCGTGGGGCGCAACTGCGAGCTTGTTGCGTGCCTTCTCTTCGTCCACGCTGACGGCCCGGTACAGCTTCCGGCCATCGGCGGAGCACCCGTCGAAGTGAGCCCGCTGGCCGGAGAGCCAGAAGGCGCGGACGGCTTGGCTCACGTTCTGGACCACTTGGGCGGGCGCGGCGGGCGTGTGGCTGAAGTAGCGCTTGCCGCCTGCGCGGCCGGCCCCGGAGAAGGAGTAGCCGCCTGCGGTACGGGGGAGGGCGCCTCCGGTGAGGTTCGGTCGGAGGGTGGAGGCGAAAGGAGCCCGTCCGGGGAACGCAGCTACGGCCTGGGAGGTGGCCGAGACGGGGAACTTGGACCGGTCAAAGCGGGATTGTTGACCGGATGAAGGGGACTGCTTCCCGGCGGTGTTGCTGATGTAGCGACGGACAGTGGCATTGATGTTGGCGTAGGTCGAGTGCCACTTTGCGCCTCCTCGGCCGCTCTTCTGCTGGCGGAGCCATGCGGCGGGATGAATAGGTTGACGGGCACCACTACGTACGGCAATGGGCTGGAGTTGTTGTGCTGGATTTGATGAGCGTGTTGCGGCGGCGGCGAGCTTCGTGCGAAGCATCTTGGACGTGCGCGCCAGTTTCTTGCCGAGAACACGCAGGGCGGCGGCGGCCCACATGCCTCCCACGGCGGGAGACATTTTGCGTGGTTATATCGAGATTGAGTAAGATTTCGGTTCTCCCACTCAAGTGTGCAACACGACGCAAGGTTTGACGATGTTTATAATGTCGATGTTTCGATGTCTGAGGGGAGGAGATGATGACGATGAACCGGCTGTGGTCGGGATGTTAACCTATATGAATGGAAGGCCTTATCGATAAGATTCGCCACCACCGGCAGCAACCTAATGCCCCGGGCCTGTGTTACAGATGAGGCAGCTGACGACTAACATGCAAGTAAACGAGCTCAGCGGGAGACCCAATGCTTCGATTGGTGCATGGGCGGGCCGGCAGCTGGCAGTGCTGCGGCGGAGCCGGAAATCTAGTGCAAATCCAGGTGGGGTCGAGCCCTCCTCCTCGTCCCCAACCCGGCCCATCTTATCGGCCGCCCCACACGGATTGGCTTGCAGTTTTAAACCCCAAAATTTCTCCCAAGCTCCAAGCTTCGACTTCTTTTCTTCTTCCTAACCAGGAAAGTTTGGAGCGTCGGTCGCGCGCGCGACAAGTTATTTTGTCGCCGGCACTGATGCTTCAGACTTCATTCCACAGCAAGGTAAGAACAGCAACTTCTTGTTATCCCTCCCTGCCTGCTGCGCACGCAATTTGCTACTGTGATGACTATTCACGAACAATCCAATTCTTACCTAGCCCATGGGGACTCCAATTTACTCTAGAATTACCCTGAGAGCAAAATTGGCAGCAAGGCTTGTTGGTATCGCTTGGTCATGAACTTGATGCTAACTTTCTGCCTCCAGTGCTGGTGTCTTTCATCAAAGGTCAAATGACAACCGTTCTGGTTGCTCTCCATGATCTCATTTCTTCACACATCAAAAGGTTTGTGGCAACATCTCTTTCTCTTTCTTGCCCCCATCCACCGTGATGATAAATGTACAACAGGGATTCCTCAATCTTAATACACCATGTAGAGTTTGTAACTAGTTTCAGCCTTGTCTGATTGGATACACAATCATCTATCGCTTGTTTCATGCCTTTGTTCTAACACATTTGCTAACTCGCGACTTGTCAGGTATGCCCATGGCTCACTATCACCATCCTGGCACTATGACGAAGATTTGAACGAACGGGCGGACATAAATGAAGCCTCTCTGTCTTCGTCCATCAAAGCAGGACTGTACATCCTGTGGGCGGGGTTCAGGGAGAAATTCTTGCTGAGAACTCGTCAGCTGATTTCGTGCCCTTGCACCATCTCTTGTCAACACATCAGAACGTCTTGGGGATTTGTGGACTAACATGCCAATCCGCAGGTAATAACTTCTTCGCATTCGCATTCTCTCTTTTATTATTATATGATGAGACGATATTCACACTGTTTGACCTTCCTTCGGGTTGGAATGAACACTAAACAAAATCTGATTTAATGAGGTATGTTCTTATGCCGCATTCTCGCTCGTGATGGGCTTTTTTGCTAACTCGTCTCAACAGACTGAAAATAATCTTTTCGAACTCCGCTTCGTTTGCCATACCGAATATCTGGCAGAGGCTAACAGTTTCCCAGTTCTAGGCATTCCTTCGAGCAATTGGCATTGGGGTTGGGGGCGTTTGGGTGTTTGGGAAGCATCATCTGAATTCATGCTCTTTTCAATACTTTGATCTGATCTTTGTTGTGCCCAGTCCCATGTGATGAATGTGTATCCTGAATACTCCGCCCCATTTATGTTTGACCATGTACTTCTTCATCGCCTCACCTGCAACCTTGCGTTCCAACCGACGATGCAGCGTATTAGGTCCCAATCACCGTTATTCCCAACCCAATCTGTCACTACGATACCAGTCCCAGCGTCGCCCACGGTAAGCTCACCCGGTTGCTTTTGAGGAGCTCCGTGACCCATAGACAGATACTCTATCATGGACGGGTTGATCTTCGCAGCGATCTTCTCAGGCCAGCAACTCGCATTGAAGAAGTTGCTGCCAGTCAGAAAGTTGATAAACAGAGGCAACGGACCTCCAGCAGCTTCCGATCCCGGCATGCCCTGTGGCACAAACACCTGCTGAGCCGCCCTCATCAACTCCTCCCTCGCAAACCCAATCTTCTTCTCGATATGCTGCGTCTGCCCAACCTCATAATAATCCTGGATCCGAATCCTCCCGCTCCCACACGTTCCGTCCGCGCAGTTATCAGGCCACACCGACCCGTCAATCCCCATCCCCGAAGCCTGCAGACTCGGGTCCACGTGAAAGCGCCTCACCAGGACGATGCGTCCCCGCGCCTGCTCCAGCGTCGGAATCTCAGGCTTGGTATACCACCTATCCGGCGTCAGATAGCGGGCGGCTAGGTAAGTAGATAAGTTCTGATCTGTCCCGCGCCCCGTGCCCTCGCGCTTGATCGACATCAACACCGTCTCGGATGGATTGGCGTCCAGAAAGGCGTAGCATTCTGAGAGCAGGTCGTGGAAGTACCTGGTTCCTGACAAGGCGATGGGGAAGGCGGAGTGGACTAGGCTGAGGTTGGGCCCTTTGGTCTTGTCTTTGTAGCTTGGTTCCGGAGGGGCCTGCGGCGAGAGTTCGGGCTGGGGAGCGGGCGGGTTGGTGTCTGTCGGTGTCTCGGCTGGGTCCGTCTTTGTCGCCGAAGTGGTAGGCGAGATGGGGAAGGCGCCGGGTATAGAGTCGGGCGTGTCTAAGCGGGGGGGAGCGGTTTTGGTAGGCGACGGGGACCGGGAGGAGGGTGAAGGGCAGGAAACTCGCACGTCTAGGAAGCGCACGCCGTTGTCGAGTTGTTCGCGGACGGAGACAGCTTGGCAGCGTACGGAGGGGAGGGCGACGTAGCAGGTTGGACTGTTGTGCGTGCCGGGGATGCTGAGGGCTGATAAGGGGTAAGATGGGTCGAGCTCGGCCATCCAGCGGTTGAGGTGGGCGGAGCTGAAGATGGCGAGGAAGGAGTGCTGGGGCATGTAGATGAGGGTGAATTCGCGATCGGGTGGGGAGATTTGCTGGTCTTGTGGTGGTGGGTTGGCTTTCATGACGATGCTGCGCGGTGAGGGGCCGGGGATGGAGACGGAGTATGTGTATGGCGTGTTTGGCTCGGCGAAGGTGAGGCAGAGAGATTCGCCTTTGGAGGCATCGGGTAGTGGGATTGAGGTCTCATGTTCGGAGAAGGGCTGGATGTTAACATCCGTTATGTCTTGCTTAGTGACTGGTTCCTTGGCCGCGCCGTTGAGGTCCGTTGCCGCGGCGGTTGGCGCCGACTTGGGTTTCCCGGTAATCCGAGACGTGATCTTTGCCAACCCGTTCGGCTTGCGAGCCTTGGTAGGGTCCTCGTGGCGCTCCACTTCCTTCAGCTCGAGCGGCGTGATGGTTAGGTTGCGGATGGTGAGATTCCCCATCTTGACTATCTTGGCTGTGGTGTCGATCCGACGGTTCCGCCGGGTTGATGATGGTAATAGTATGGGTACGGTAGCAGCCTTATGCGGTATAGCATATGCTCTCGTCTCGAGGTAGCTGGACATGGAAGTCCTTTCTCGTCTTTTTCAAGACCAACCGTGGTTATCAGACTGCCTTATCTTTTCGCCCCTGAGTCTACTCCTGAGCTGAGCTTGCGTGACGTTGTACAACTGGGATGAACTCGTCAGAGAGGTGCATATAAAAATTCCGAGCGCGCAGATTGTGATGATATGTTTACGCTATTTCGTCGGAGAAAGAGGCAACATCTACTTAATCCATGATATCTTACATGTTCAGATGTCTGTTCGTCTGACTTAAGCTTCTGGAAGCTTGCAAAAGTCGTAACTGATGTTTCTTTGGGATGGACGCGGTTGAGGTTATTCTCTTGGCTGGATAGATCAAGCACGATAAGAATGGAATAATGTCATTGGAGGCAAAATCGGCTAGCAAAGTCAATAATGTTTTGTTTTTGATATTCAAGGTTCATCTTGGTGAAGATCTTCGATGAGTTGGAAAGAGCTAAAACCAAACTCCTGAGCTACACCGCATTCCCCGGAAAGTAAAATGAGGTTCGGCTTTTCGTCCACATTTGTGAAGGCAATAATGCGCAGTGACGTAAACAAGCCACAGCCATCAACATAACCCCCAGCACAGTATGTATGGTACACTACCTATACCTTGTGAAAACTATCGAAGACGGCTCATGACATGTTTCAAGAAAATCCGATAAACATTGCCTGATCTTTTCAAGCCCCTCATTTAGGGCTGAATATATTTTCGTTGATCTCTGGAGGTACATGTTGATGAGGCGTCTGAGGTAGTGGCCAGTGGGGCTCCACGCCGAATGAAATGCGAATAGAAACGAACCACGAACTTCACAAAGTGTCGAATATCGCCAATGAAGAGCCAAACATTTCTAGAAGAGATGAAGAGCATGTCATCCGGGGGTTTGACGGCATATGAACTACATATGTTGCTCGACTTTGTGAGAACAGCCCAAAGATCGAAGGCCAGACGATAAACACAACTGACTGCCGGCTTCAATTCTTCGAAACCTTCCTGAGAGTCACCAACTGCAACCATAATAATCAAAACGATACTGCGAAGGTTATGATGAGAACTCCCGTCGCCGCCAAGCTCCGCGATCCCCGCGTACGTCCGGGAGGTCCTGCAGGTCTCTCGAATCTCATGTTGAGCCTCAATATCGTGAGTAAGCAAAGGGGATTCGAAGCGCGCTCTTCTTGGGTTCCTATGCGGGGACTGTCACTCTGAGGACCGAATCTCATCTAACATGCAGGAACCAATTGCAACTTCATGAAGGTACGCCGACTAGGCCCAAATTGCTTCAACTTCGCTATCGACTAGGTACGGTGTTTCCCCAAGTTGAAATGCTCATGATATGCCATTTACCGGATTGCCAAATGGTTGAGGACTAGACAATGACCGGTATCGTCAGGGTAGGCCGTTCAACACGGAGGTAGCAGTCTTGGTATCGGACGTCCGCAAGATGGTTATTAACCCAAGGCCGGACGTCGTCTGGATAAATGCAGCGCAATATGAAGCCTACCAGCTGGGACGACAACCGCACAATAGCCGGGTTTTCGGTGCCGACCTCACTTCACGTTCGGCATCAAGCCGAAGTTCGAGAACTACGACCGTGTATCCATGGAGAGGTTTTGAGGAGTATAAAGAGATGGGAAGTCGTCGCGAAGGAAGCGGTGATGTCGGCCATCGAAGCTGAGCATCGCCAACCCTGCAGCCACAACAAAACAAACACTCCAACCTCTTAGACAAAATGCGCTTTTCAGTTTTCGCCGACGCAGCCTTTGCCAGCTCGGCACTGGCAATCCCCTCACTGGCCTCAGCCATTGCTCCCCGTCAAGAGGGTGCCTGCCTAACCAAGGCCGAAGCCAAAGACATCGTGGACATCTACGTCCAGCTGATCGCCAACTACACGGACGAGGTGTGCGCCAAGTACTGCGCCTCGGACTTCGTCGACCGGTCCGACAGCATCAACACCTTCATCTTCACGCCCCTTGGCGAGCCGACCTTTGCGACCAAGGAGATTTTCATGGCGGCGCAGAACGCGAACCCGCCCTTCCCCGTCGTCGTCGACAGCATCGATGCCGTCGACTGCGAAGCCGTCGCACTCCGCTGGCACGCTACCTTTGGCGCTGCCAACCTCCCCAGCAAGGGCATCACCATCATCGGCACGACCAAGCGCGAGGGATATGCGCAGATCAAGAGCCTCGATGTCGAGTTCAACAGCTTGATCTGGCTCCTCAACATGGGTGGCAACTACACTTGGGAGGGTTAGACTTTGTAAGAGGGCAAACGTCATGTGAGGGGCTTCAAGAACGCAGATCTAGCTTCGCCACATGGAATTTGATGCTCGGTTTCGCAATCGGAAAGGTGGGAGCTGGAAGGCGGCTGCACATCAGGGTGATCTTTGCTTGACGAGGGAGAAGGAGGTGCAAACTTGAGGTCATAACACCGCGGGTTCGATTCTGGAGTTGATGTTGTTACCTGTTTGTACAATGCTTTTTGTTTAGTGAAAAATCAATGGAGTTGTTGTTCAAGCGTCGTGCAAGCTGGGAACAATCCATTCCGTGTAACAGGCCAACGGCCTCACCGGCCGAGACGACACACTCGACGTGATGTTGTTAAAAAGTTGGTAAAACCCAATGGTATTGCTGCGTCTGTTTTCCATTAAATGTTTTATTCCCACGCTTTTCCGTTGCCGTTGTTGGTATCTCCGTACCTGGACTGTAGGGCTGCATGGTGACATGTGGGACAACATCGGGGAATCGCAGGTTTGATGGGGTGTTTGCCAGTGACAATCAAACCATGTTCTCGACTCTTGGCAACACGGCCTGAACGTCGAAATTTGAAGTTCGAGAAAAGACCTCGCATGAGTCTCTGGGATATTGAACGTCTGAAGAGGTCGACTTTGACCAGCGAGGGAGGCTTGAAAAAGGTTCCATCGTGAGCTGCTTCTTGGCGAGAGGATGGGCTTGGAAAGGCGGGCGAGTTACCAACGGACTGGATCTTGAGAAATGTGACTTCGAAATGCCCCTGCATGAGGATGGTGTAGGGCGCTTGGTGAGGCGCCTGAGTTGAGCGACTGAGTAGTTAGGAATAGATGAGGTTACTTTTCATGCTGCGTTTGTAGTACTGAGGCGTACCGTATGTCCGAAGGATTGTGATCTTCAACTTTGTTCAGTGCCATGAAGAAGCCTCTGTTGACCAGAAGGAGTCATGTAATTGCATTCCAGGAATACTCGCCTCGACCATGGATGGAATTCAATATGAAATCATGCGCCGGCTTGTGGGCGAAGGGTAAGACGTGCCGCCGTCTTGGCCGCCAATCGCGGAAGGGGAGAAACGCCGGCGGGAGAAGGTTGAGAACCTTCAACGGTTGCTGGGTTGAGGACTTAAAATTTCAAGACCTGAGTGGAGACTCAGGTACCCTGATGAAGACATCCAATTGCCAGCCGAGGTGCCGTTACCAGGCTGGCCCACCGTGCAGAAGCTGCTTGACCCTTGCAGAACACCGAGCCCAATGCGTCAAACGCCGCAGGCATCTACGCGCTTTGATTGGTCTGTCCCAACAGTGACCAATCGGGTCTCGGTTCATCTCCCCTTTTTAAATTTGAAGGTTCTGCCTCGCATTCGCAACTCGCCAGGCTCGCAAATGCCCGTGACAAGGGACTTCTGGGCAAGACAAGCACTCGAGCGCCGATGATCCTTGGTCGCGTAGAAGCTTGAGCGAGTCTGGTGATGTGACTGACCACTCAGTTGACGTCGACGGCAACTCCAGACCTGTCTGGTCTTGCCTGGGTTGCCTCTTCAGCGTCGACCGTCCTCCGCTGGAATCATGTGCGCATCTTGTCTCCTTGTTATCCATTCTTCTGGGATAGAGATCGACCCCCGGGACGGGCAGTCGACAGGCTACACAGAGATCCCAAACGCACAGCATTTCACATCATGTTCATTCCAATGACATGGCAAGCATCTTCAAGGACAACGGACGCATTTCGTTCCAAATTACCAGAGGATCCTCTTCCCAAGCCAGAGAGGTTGTCAACCCCACAGCATGAAATGGTGAAACTGGAGCGCTTCTAAGGTTACCCGCCCAGTGGGCAGCCCGTCCATGAGGATCCCCTTCCCAACCGATTCCTTGGGACCCTGGACTGCCTGACCGAAATGAAGGGGCCCCTTGGATATCCAGATTCCTGAAATTCCGTGGCTGCGGAGGAAGCCTGGGAATCAGAATGTGGGAAGGGGGGCGTGAAAAGTTTCATTGGCATACGGCGCAGCGCCTGTAAGCTTGTTGTCCATTTTGTATGTCGTTAGTGCAGCGTTGCACCGAGGAAACCTTCACTTGTCCCATTTCAGTATTTTCTCATATTCCCGCCTTCCCCCCCTTCCTCTCCGCACTCCCTTCGTCCTTCCATTCTTTTCGGCTTCGCCTCTTCATCCGGCGTTCGTAATTTTGCCTTAGCTTGTGGTCATCGTCGCCGTTGTCACTCATTTAGTTACAACATATATACAACAGTCACTCCTTCAGTCTTTCTCTTCACTGCCTTTGCAGCCTACCGATCTTTTCAGATATCTGTCATTGAACCATTTTAGTGGCCCAGTCCCAGCAAACATCATCACATTTACCAACAAGGTCACCAACTCGATATAATAATCAAGATGCGTTTCTCCGTCGCCGCCGTCCTCGCTTTTGCGACCGCTGTCTTCGCCCAAACCGATGGCTTTGATGTCATCTCCAACCCGTATGCCGGCGAGAAGGTGCTTGCTGGCAAGCCCTGTGAGATCAAGTGGGCGCCCTCGACCGACCCCAAGTTCCAGGGTACCGTCCGTATCGATGTCCTTGGAGGCGCCACCCCTCAGTCGTTGGACATTGTTGGAGAAGTTGCCAGTGAGTAGCCATGGCCCTATGCACGTAACCATAAGAAGTGTACTAACCAATATCTCACAGCCGGCCTTGACGGCAGCAAGGGTTCTTACAAGTGGAACGTCGACCCTAAGCTTGGTACCGCCAACACCTACGGTATCAAGATCACCTTGGAGTCCAACGAGAAGACCTTCCAGTACTCGTTCCCCTTCCATATCATTGGCGGCATTGTCGACTCTGACGATGCCACCACCGTTGTTGTTCCCACCACCACTGCCGCTGGCACCGCTAAGCCTCTGACCGTCACCGCTCCTGCCACCACCGCTCCTGCCACCACCAAGGCTGCCACCACCACCGCCAAGGGCTCCGATGCCGCCGAGACCACCTCCGTTGCCGCTACTGGTTCCGCTTCCGGCTCTGCCAGTGACGACGCCTCCGCTTCCGGTGCCGTTTCCTCCTTCAGCACCGTCGTCAGCGCCTCTGCCTCCGCCGAGGTTTCTTCCACCTCTGACGTCGTCGCTACCGCCTCCGCCTCTTCCACTAGCGCTGTCGCCACTGGCGGCGCTGCTGCCTTTGGCGCCAGCACCGGTGCTCTCCTCGGTGGTGTCGCCATGGCCCTCTTCGCCCTCTAAACGGGGACGTTTTTTGGTCTTGACTTGATACCCAGCGTTGGAAAAGGGGTTGTTTTTTTGTCTTGTTCGATTTTGAATCTTGCTCGGCATTAGGATGGATACCACCTGTTGAAGAAAGAAGGGCATAATTTAGACCCGGGAAGGAGAAAAAGCATGGATTGCAACTTGAAAATATCCCCCGGACATTCTTGTAAATGATCACTGAGACCTTAAAAGTCATAAATCAAGCGGAATCTGCTTCAAAAAAAAAACCGATATATCGACGTATAGTCCTGGTTCCCTCACTGGCTCGAATTCGTTCCGTGTGATGTGCGCGTATGTAGATTTTCGATTGGGTGCAAAGTATTCGGACGGCAGCTTTCGTTGGCGTATCATCGACGATGACGGATATGATTCGCTTGAGAGCGTGTAACGACGACCGCAAGGTGCTGTCAACAGGTTGTTGGTCCTTCTTCGAATGTGCTGATATCGCCTAACGAACGAGAGATGACCTTTGCTGATGTTCGCATGCGGATTCAGGATGTCATCGTCGATCTTGCCTGGCATGTCTCCCGATATTCAACGTTGAAGTGCCGGTGATCCATCTCAGATGAGGGATTTCAAGATACTCCGAGTGCATGTTCTATAATGTTGAGAGCAATAAGCTGTCTATGTGTCGTCGAAATACGCTCTTTCTAGATCCGCTGCCTCGGTGGATTGGGGCATGTCATTCGTTCCGTGTTGTGCATCCTCATCCCAATTGAGGTTCCTCAAAGACGCTGCGCGGATGATCTCCAAATATGTAAGCACAGACCACAACAGATATGCATATTAGAGATGCCAAGCCAAGCGGTGAGACTTGAGAGCGTCTGCGTGCCACATGTAGAAAAATGCGGGGCAAAAGAAAAAGGGACTTGAAAGTCACGGTGACATTTCAGCTACTTGCAGAAATGCTGGAGTGTAAAGTCGTCAGTACAAGGACAGCTGTGTCGGTGCCCCTCTCCCCAATCCAATGGACCCAGCAGGAAGGAACAGTCTCGCAGACAACACAGCTGCCATCAACTGGACCACTTGCTTCGTCTGGAGTCTGGCCCGCCAAACCCTCCACAGTTGACAAGGACTAGCCGCCAACCTCGAAATCCCATCAGCCAGCCAAATCGCCAGCCCCGTACACTACAGACCTCGCTCTAGTACCCGACCTCCTCTCTCTCCGTTTTCTATTTTATTTCTCTATTCCGTTGCTGCCCGCGCTGCGCGCTTCTCGACTCCGCTTTTCCTGTAGACATCACCAAATAATTCAGTTCACGAAGCAAAGATGAGAGGCGAGGTAAGACATGCGCCCGTTGCCTACACCTCGCGATCCTTCTAGCACAGACAGCATGACCCTGGGACCCGACCCCTATTCCTGCCGCCGTTGGACAGCAATTCCATGGTACCCAAGCAACGAGTTCAACGACACGCCCATCTGGAGCTGGGAACGCTCGCGACAACGACGAGACGCGCCGATAACTGCAGCAATTGAGTAACGTTAAGCTCGACAACCCGAATTGCCACTACTATAGACTTGATCACGACATCCAGCTTCCCAGCATTACACGCTAGCTGTCCACCACCCGGGTCTCATGTCGAAATCCTGATATACCACCTCGCACGCTCATATAGCGCATCATGGAACTACTACCTTACCGCGAGCACAAGTAGCTGATACAGCTTCAAACAGGTTGTTCACATCCACTTGGGCCAGGCCGGTACCCAGCTTGGTAACAGCGCCTGGGAGCTGTAAGTGCTCAACACACCGCTATGCTCTTTGGACGTCACCTTCTCTAACACATCTGCTCTCTCTAGCTACCTCCTTGAGCACGGTCTTACTCAAGATGGTCGCAAGGACCCCGACTCTGCTGTCGCGGGTGAGGGCGGCTCCTATGATACCTTCTTCACCGAGTCCAGCAACGGCAAATATGTCCCTCGCTGCCTCTTCGTCGACCTTGACCCTTCCCCGATCGACGAGATCCGTACCGGCCCCTACCGTCAGCTTTTCCACCCCGAGCTCCTGATCAGCGGCAAGGAGGATGCTGCCAACAACTACGCCCGTGGTCACTACACTGTTGGCAAGGAGATGGCCGAGAACGTCCTTGATCGCATTCGCAAGATCACCGGTAGGTTATCTTTTACAAGCCTGGAGCAAGTAACATGGTTCTAACCGGCATGGACAGACAACTGTCACTCTCTCCAGGGTTTCCTTGTCTTCCACTCCTTCGGTGGTGGTACCGGTTCCGGTTTCGGTGCCCTCGTCCTTGAGCGTCTCGCTCAGGACTACGCCAAGAAGTGCAAGCTGGAGTCAGTACTTTCCTCTTTCTTCCCAATGGTGTCAATGGGTCATCTTGGAGGATGCATTGGTCTTGTTTGGAACCTCAGGCTCTGGTCTTTTAGACCTTGGTTGTTTCTCGAAGTTGGTGCCCGAACTCTTTTGAAGTTCGGTCATCCAGACGAAAAGACCGGGTTGAGAGACTCAGAGCCGCGTTGGGGACAAGACCGATGCCTCAACCCTTTCATGTAGGTCACCTTTGCTGACAGCGTTCTTGGAACAGGTTCTCCGTCTACCCTGCTCCTCGCGTAGCCACCGCCGTCGTTGAGCCCTACAACGCCGTCCTCGCTACCCACAGCACCCTCGAACACAGTGACGTTACCTTCCTTGTCGACAACGAGGCTGTGTATGACATTTGCCGAAGAAACCTCGATGTTCCTCGTCCTAGCTACGAGCACTTGAACCGCCTGATCGCCCAGGTCGTTTCTTCCATCACCTCGTCCCTCCGTTTCGATGGTGCTCTCAACGTCGATCTCAACGAGTTCCAGACCAACTTGGTTCCTTTCCCTCGTGTCCACTATCCTCTTATCTCTTACGCCCCTGTTATTTCGGCTACCAAGAGCGCTCACGAGAGCTTCAAGACCTCTGAGCTCACCCTCCAGTGTAAGTGGAAGCTTGGCGTTTTGGGCAACCTCATCATTGCGATCCCAGTGACTGACATATCTGTGAATAGGCTTCGAGCCCAACAACCAGATGGTCGTCTGTGACCCCCGTAACGGCAAGTACATGGCTGTTGCTCTTCTGTACCGTGGTGATGTTGTTCCTCGCGACACTGCCGCTGCGGTTGCTGCCCTCAAGGCCAAGTCCTCCTTCAACCTCGTTGAGTGGTGCCCCACTGGCTTCAAGATCGGCATCAACCACCAGAAGCCCATGTCCGTCCCCACTGCCTCGCCCGCCGATGGTGGTCTTGCCTCTGTCGACCGCTCCGTCTCCATGCTTTCCAACACCACCGCCATTGCTGAGGCCTGGTCGCGTCTTGACCACAAGTTCGATCTTATGTACAGCAAGCGCGCCTTCGTCCACTGGTACGTCGGTGAGGGTATGGAGGAAGGCGAGTTCAGCGAGGCCCGTGAGGACCTTGCTTCGCTCGAGAAGGATTACGAGGAGGTCGCTGGCGACTACAATGATGTCGATGTCGATGCTGAGTACTAAGCGGTTGCTTTTCCTATGGTCAATCATGGTGCGATTGTTGGGTCCAGGCCGGTTGGGTCGGTTGATGTGACTTCGAGAGGTGCACATCAAGCTGAAAGCAACAGCGCGGCCCGGGTACGCCCTTGACAATCAGCACCTTGGCCCCATAGCCTCACGAAATGAGCGCGGAGTTAGGAAGGACTAGATGAGAACATGACGACTTATGTAATTCCCCTTTGAAAGCACATATACATACCCACCCCTTTAATCTTGACCTTGATGGTAGACCAACCAATGTATGATCTTTGTTGACCATATACCATACTAAGCCATGAGGGCACGTCGGCCTGCGCTGTTCATATAACGTTGTGAGCTGGAGTAATACATATGCGACGAAGAAAAAGAAGGAGAAGAATGATCCCTCGTTGTTGTTTTTAAGAACTTGAGAAGACAACACTTTCAACTTCCGAAAACATACCAGGATAAGCCGCACTGGGGCTGATATGTACAGTGGGTTCAAATGATATTAAAGGTCCTGGGGTAAGTGAACCATCACTGTAATATTATACCTACTAAGGTCTGAATAGTTCGTCCGGCACTAGGTCTTGTTGAGTGAATGGAGGAAAGGTCTTCGAATAGAGAGACAGTTGGTTACAAAGTGCTTCTTTATTTATTCAATAGTCTTTTCATCCTCTTTTCAAACACTTTTCATACGCTTTTTTATACTCTTTTCATACTCTCCTCATATACCCTTTCTATATCTTTTCATTCCACTCTTCACTCCTCTCTTCACTTCTTTCTTCAATTCTCTTCGAACTATTCTCCTCGCTAATAATATCACTCATTTCATCGGTGACAGATCTTGTCTGGTTTCCTCTCGTCAGCTATTCCAGATGCTTGGCGACACGGTTCAAAGACCGTACGGGCCAGAGAAGGCGTTAGTTACCAATGCCAATATCAGAAAAAATCTATCTTCAGCTTAATTCATCTCATTGCCCGTTGAAGCTGCCGAGCATTGCATACAACGTAAAATGTGCACCTTTTCAAGCATATGGCAGTGCTGCACATTGGGTGATACCTCTACGTGCAATGACCACATTAGAGTCTATTCTATCCGTACATGCGTCTTGGGCCGAAATCACCCTTCTTCAACTTCGAACCCTACCCCTATTCTTAAAGCTTTTTAAATCCACGGGCCGCACCGCACGGCACCAACGGCACGGCACACGAACCACGCCGACCGCTCCCGTAGTTCCATAACTAGCAAACACCCTTACCCCCTGGCCAAAAACCTAGCACTTATTTCTTGCCCTTCCCTTGAACCTTCCACTTCGAAGCCCTCGCCGCAGCACGACCAGTCTTCTTCTTACCACCACCCGCATTCGGTGCCTTATTCTTCCTGGCGCCCTTGAACTTCAGATCCTTGGGCTTTCCGTCCGCCGCGCTGGCACGCTTGCCCTCGAGGATGAAACTCTCGGGAGACTTGTAGGCGCCGGGAACTCTGGGGCCAGTGGCCTCCGTGTTGGCGCCCGAGGCGTGATTCCTCCTCTGGGTGGCCTGGTACCTGTCCTGCTTGTTGAACTTGTTTTTCTTGTCGGAGCCGATGACCTGTCTGGCGGTGAACTTGCCGAGCAGCTTCTCGGCGCGGCCGGCGATGGTCTTGGCTTCGGCCGAGATCTTGGGGGCGTAGTCGGATTTCTTGGAGCCTCCGGGACCCTTCTTGCCGTTGCCACCCTTCTTCATGGACTCGGGCGCGGTGCCCTGCAACTTGAGCTTCTTCGCTTCGATGGCGCGCAGGGTCTTGTGGGGGGCCTTGCAGCGGCTGACGCGGAGCTCGCGCGGGAGCATGGGGGGAAACTTCTTGCCGTTGAGGAGGATGGCGGATTCGACGGCGTTCTCATCCTGCGGTGGGGAGAAATGGTTGTCAGCTACTAGCAATCAAAGGGGGAATATAAAGGGTGGTGATGACTCACGTAGAACTGAACGTAGGCGAAGCCCTTGCCGACACGGGTCACAGGGTCGCGAACCACACGGACGCTCTCGACCTTGCCGCCCTCCTTTCCGAATACCCGCCAGAGACCCTCTTCGACGTCCATGGGCTGCTTTGTCCGCTTCTTCTTCTCAGTCACCTCCTTGCCCTCCTCGTTCACCTTCACTTGCAACACTGTCTCGTCATCCACGAATCCAAGGTTACCGACGAAGACGCAGCGCTTGTGGTCTACCGGGGCAGGATGTGCAACGCTGTCGACACGGATGTGGCGATCCAAGACAATGGTGCCGTTGAGTTTCGAGCAGGCAAGACGAGCGGCCGCAGGGGTGCTGAAGACGACATAGGCGTTTGTCGATTTCGTGGTGGCCTCCATGACGGACTTCTTGATATAGGCGGCGCGCTTAGGAATGGCAGCAGTAGCGAAGGCAGTCGAGCGGAAACGTATCGACTCGACCTTTTGCGCAGGCTTCGCCTCCTTGTCCAGCACTGAACCCATATGCTTCATCAAGGTCTTCTTGGCCGAGCGGTCGGTGACAGCCTCAACAGCGACATTGCTGAGGAAGACGGTACGGTTGGCCTTCTCGATCTCGTTCTGGGCAGCATCGGGCGCTAGCGATTCGTGGACGGGGACCTCATCCTCAGACTCGCTGTCGTCGTCGTCCTCCTTCTTCTCGGCCTTGGCGGTTTCCTTCTTTTCGTCGGTTGTCTCGTCGGCCTTGAGACGCTTGCCAGCCGGCTCTTCATCGTCCTCCTCCGCCAACTTCGCCAGGTATTTGTGTTCGAGATTGTCGTGCTGATCGCGTTGCTTGCGCTTCCGTTTCCGTCCATCTTCTTCCGGGGCCTTTCCTTGTTCTACAACAGCTTCGAGGATTTCGGCAGCTTGAGCCTGTTCGTCTTCGCTGTCGTTGTCGTCCTCGGCTTCCTCATCTTCGTCATCCGAACCAATGCCGACCTCGGAATCGTATTCTTCGTCGAGCTCGCTCAATTCCTCGTCGTCGCCCTCCTCCTCAACTTCCTCCTGTTTCTTGGAAGGGACTGGCGCCTTCTTGGGCTTTGATGGTAGGGGCTCCGAGTACTTCGCGGCTGGGCGGGGCTTTGCTGGACCAACCTATATAAAGTTAGGTATGTAAACTCCCAATTGCCTGTTCGGCCGGAGGAGATGGCTTACACTGGTAGCGAACAAGGCATCCAAGCTAGGATCAACCTTCTTCACCGGCGCAACGAGTCCTTTACTAAATAGTGGTGTCAGAATACTGAAGAATGGTGTTGACCAAGGTAGGGTTGTTCGCACGTTTTGCCCATTGTGAGGTTTGCGTCGTGTGTCTGATCGCAAATGGATGGGAAAGTTGCACGGTTCGCCAATCAAGCGCTGTGATTGACTTGTTTATAAGAGCACAGAAGGACAACTGAAGTTCGACAAGGCGAAAGAAAAGCTCGACTGTCAATAGTACAGCAGTCGAACTGGGAGAAAAATGGCTTCTGATTTCTAGGTAGGATGTTGTACAAGTCAAGACCAGTTTCTGGGCGGAAGGTTCAATGGTCCAGGGTCTCAAAGGGTCGCTGTTTCTACCTTCCCCACTGCGCATCGCAAGACGAGTCGAGGACCGTGGAACATGATGCACCCAAAAAATTCGCCTTATCAAGTCGTTATCGGAACTGCCAAGTCTGACCGCCTGTTATCACCTTCTGTCGTGCGCTGCGCTGGGCATGCTGGGGGACGGGCGGCGGCGGCAGGCAAGCGGGCGGGCACCCCCAGAAACCGGTTGCCCATTTGTTGGTCGTGCTGGTGCGGTGCTGTGGGCGCTTCTCCAGCTTCCAGTCTCGTCAATCCCCGATACTGCTCCTCACCCACCCGATCTGTCTTCTACCTCGACCGTATTTCTCGACAATCGCTTCCTCGTACCGACAAGATAGCCATACCTATCCCCGAGACATTTCGTTGTGTGCGAACACACATTCTTCTACCTTCCAGCATTAATTACACATTACGCTACTCGTCGCGCCACCACTCTAGGCGCTGTTCTTGAGCTGCCCGTGCAGTTCGGAAGTCCAGTCCGCCGCCCACTACTCAATTTTACGTGGCTTTCAACTTTCCACTTCCCATCCGCTTAAATCGACATCGGCGCGTCGTTGCTTAGCTTTAATCGTGAGATTCTATGATCCGCGATGGCTACCGGTGACACCGCGCTGTCGTTGGCTCTCTCGAGCCCCCCTCCGCCTCTGCTACAACACAGCCCCAGCGATGTTTCAAGCCCACTCAGTGACGTGGAAGACAAGCATGGAGATCCTGACGACATGGACTTGGACATGAACAGCAACCACTCTCAACATCGCGAGGCATCGGTCCCAACTGACAATCGCGATGCCGCCGACTCGGACCTTGGCGCCGAGACTGACGACGAGAGCAAGCTGTCGGATGTGGATATCAATGACTCCGAGGCAGAGACAGAAAGGCTTTACGATACACCACCAAAAGATCGAGTATCGCGCGACATCGTGGACACCGCGGGTGAGCCCGGAACTCGACAATTCACCGACCGCCGCGATCGGACGTTCGAGCGCAGCCCCAGCAAGCTTCAGCAGCAAATCAAAGCTGATTACGAACCCGAAAACACCGCCAGCGGGCGAAACACACCCTCAGAAGAGGCAGAAGAGGGCGACGAAGATGCATCCGAAGAGCTGAGCGAGGAAGAGCCTGAAGAGCCCGAATCTGCTGCCGAACTACCACCTTCGCGATCTCCCGTGCTGGCGAAGAAAGTACAAGCAGTTTCCGCCTCGACCGAAACAGTCCTTACATTATCACCCCGACATGATACCCTGAAGCGGAAACGCTCCTCAATTGCCGAGCAGCAAGATCTCAGCCAACCGCCCAAGAAGCGGG
This sequence comes from Copromyces sp. CBS 386.78, assembly GCA_030685235.1. Lineage (NCBI taxonomy): Eukaryota > Fungi > Ascomycota > Sordariomycetes > Sordariales > Sordariaceae > Copromyces > Copromyces sp. CBS 386.78. Next base: position 214,196 of record MU839090.1, read on the forward strand.
CCGACTCAAATACCTCGCCCGAAGAGCTGTCAGCTGATGACGTGCCTGTCGTTGACATCGAGGTCGTTTCGACGAACTCCGGAAGCGGCAATCAGTCTGCCGAGGAAGATAATAATGGTGAGCCAGTCACCACGGCCGGAGCCGATAGCGCAGCGAAGGATGAAACGGAGCCCGCCGAAGCGATCGAAGAAGACGCGACAGACGGTCGGACCAAAAAAGGCAAACGCGGTGCCGCAAAGAAAAGAAAGAGCCCGACCCCTGACCTACCAGGCGGGGATGATGTTGAAGAGGCAAATGCCGACGCTTCTGCTGACGCAGATGTTGTTGCCGTCGAAGACTCCGGAGCGCAAGCTGAAGAGGACCCAATAGATGATGTCGATGAGGAGGCCGAAGCAGCCCACAGAAACGAAGAAGAGCGTATGTGAAACTCCATCCTTCTGTCCAATATTTCTTGCACAATATTTCTTGCACATACTAATCGATGACCGCAGTGGAGCGAAAGAAGTCCGCCTGGGAAGAGCTTACAGCAATTGAGAGAAACTTCAGCAGTTTCCGGGAGCGGTGAGTTTGCCAGACATCGTTTTCATTTTCGGAGTAGACCTAACAGCTTCACAGTCTTTATCAGGAACGTCTAGAACTGCTCAATCAGGAAGAAGCCATGCTTACCTGCGAAAACCCCACCCATCCCGAGTATCTTGCAATGCTACAGTGTCTGAATTCCCGACGAGAGGAGAGGATAAAGACCAGCACCCTCGAGTTACAATTCAGAATGGCGATGCTTCAGAGACGCGCGGTGGCAGAACGAGCTCAGATCCTGTCTCAATACCATCAAGCCGTGCGCGAGTCGCGCGAGAAGGTGCTCGAGGAGCTTGGCCAGGAATGGTACGATATACAACAAGAGCGCAGACGGTTTGCCAACGCTATACCCGACTACGGAATCCATTACCCCACCGCCAAAACGCAGAGTATTCGCAACGCTGTTGCGTACAATAAAGAAGTGTCGATCCTGTCGGGCTTTGCCAAACACGTTGGATTCCCTGCTGCGCCACCAATACATGGCGCATCGGAGGATCAGGTGGAAAACGATCTCGAAGCTATAGCTGTGAGTATTCAAGGTATCTCAATGCATACTGCCTACACCTACTAACTGCGTCTGTAGCGATCTCGCGAGCCTGCCCCTCGGCCTATACCAAACTATCCTCCCGCTTTCCACCAAGAGTATTCCTCCGCCGGGCTTCCATTTGGTCGAACTCCCCTGGGTCCGGCTGGGGAACAGTTTATCGAACAAACACCTTGGGCGAACCCAAATCACCCAGCCCATCAAATGCAGCGGCAACAACTACATCACGAGGTGCCTTTTGCTGGGCCCCCCTCTGGACCACGACATCACTCGCAGCAACCTATGGCTCCTTATACCACAAATGGATTCGTTGCAGTCAACGGGGACGGGCACCCGGTTCATATGCAAAAAGGGCATGCCTCTGGTGCTCATGAGCCAGTGAAGAGTGGCAAACTTGGGCCAGAACAAGCAATGAAGCGGGAAGGAGTTCCTCAAGCTTCATGAAACGCTTAGGAGCACTACCGGGAAGCATGGTCAAAATCACTTCAAGCAGACAGATTTTTGTTTATTTTCTTCAGGGGCATTCGGATTACCTAGTCAGGCATGAATGGTGTTTTGCTCCGCTCTGTGCTTGTTGCAGCATTGAGCGACGGTGGGAAGGAGTTTATGGGGTTCATAGATGATTTATTTCACAGTTGGCGTGTTTGGGAGGTTTGAAGTTCGGAGTACGGGTGGGATGTTCGTTGGCTAACTAAGTCGACCAAATGTGTATATGCCAGTGCAGGGTCGCTGGGCAAGTTGTTATACTGAGCGTTTGGGTTTTTGGGGCCACTCACTCCTTGCCCCCTTTACATACGAAGATATGGTCGGGATATATATATGCTTGTTAACGAAGAAGGTACCTTTTTGGATACTCCCAAATCACAAATCCAACACGGCTGGGGTGTGAACTCCTGCACGAGGGGGTCTCTTGACTCCTCATTCCATCCAAAAAGCTGTGTTCCGCCCTGTTCCGTCCTGTTCCGTCCCCTGAACGCCATCATAATGTACACGGCCGGGGCCGCCCTCGTGGATGACCGTGCCTATCCGTAGCGGCCCACGCCACAGAGCTCATATTACTTCTGCTCATTTCTTCTCGGGAACCTTAACGTCCTCGAATTCGTCCTGGCCGACAACGTTCAGGGTATAGGCATCTAGAAAGGAGGGGCGGTTCGTCAGCTCAAAGGTTTTGTATAGTCGGCGGGCAGGACGGCGGTGGTGGGTAATAAATCGTGTAGTCTTGTCTTCGGGTTGTAGAAGGTCTCATGTAGGTGTGTAGAAAAGGTCGGGCTACATACAGACGGCGAGGGTGAAAGCGGTAATGCTGGCACCGAGAACAGCGTTCTTGAACATGTACGGACGACGCGCGCGAATCAGAGCCGCCGACTGGCGGTAGTTGCGGTCATAGTAACCGGAGTTGGGACGTGGGATGCTGTTCATGTTTGCGATTAGTGCTGTTGTGGGCGGAAACTTGACACGGTAGAATCGCCCACTCACCCGGACATGTTGCTATTAAACTGACCGATATCAGAAGCAAAGCAATGGTGAGCAGCTCTAGGACCGGATGATGTCGTCTTCGAGACAGCAGACGGATCCAGGAAAAAGATGGGTGGGTCGGATGTTGCCGTATGCTTCTACGGTGCACTAGAAAGCTTATCAGCTTCCATCAGCGCTGTGCTCTGGGTGCCCGCTGTAGTTCGGGTGTTCTTGCACACAACCGGCAGGCAATCAAGGCCGCGGCAGGCATGATCACCACATGCGCTTGGTGTAGGTACCTCTGTACCTGCCCAATATGATCCGTGCACCAACACCCTGCCCCTGCCACTTTCTTCAAGACAATGACGGCGCGTCAAGAAGGTTTCTAGGGAAAGCTCTAGTTGCCAAATCTACATGGATACAATATAAACTGCCACTGCACCATCCATTCACCACACAACTACCACACAAAAATCACTACGAAGGAGCTCGCCTTGGAACTGCGCGACACCGTTGATTGTTCAAGAGGATCAACGAAGGCTCTCGAACTGGCTACCAATTCAACTGCTTCCTGCTATTTGCTGAGCGACACCGGCTAGGACACCAGCAACAATCGCAACTCTCGACGGACGCCGACTCACCACGAGACGAGGACGGGGCAATACGCAGCGCTTCCACGTCGCGTAGGATGAGTGACATTGTCCTGGGTCTATTGGAATCAATATACAACGGAATTTGGGGACTGTCTCTGGATTAAGTCTTTGGTCGAGGACAACGGGCGCAGCTAGAGAAGCTGTGTTGCCTGGGCTTGATCGATTGCGTTTTGCAACTGCGCACCCATCCAGCAAGCAGCCCTTCGTAGACTCTTTTGACCTACATCACAATCACATACTTGCACCTACTTCGTTGTTACGTCTTGCGATCACACCAGCAACGATCTCTGTCCATATATCACACGCCCCTCACTACACCCGGGTAGCGCAGTGCATATATCTGCCCGTTGATCACCATGGCTTCCCCTGTAAAGACGCCTTCGACGAGCGAGCAAATGCAGCAGCTCAACAATGCCCGCAAGATGGCTTTCGAAAGCCCTGCCTATTTCAAACAGATCGTTCAGGGTATTTTCCCCCTTACGGCCGCGTCTAGTCCCGTCGACCTGCGCAGATGGGCCGCCGAGTTTATCGCCGAAGCGCTCGCTTGTCCAGCTTTGAGGACGCAAGAGAAGGATGACTTGACTATATCCGTAATAGACGCGGGCGCGCTAGGGTCGCTGGTGGAAGCTCCTGATCAGGATCCTCTAGTACTCAAGGCTGGTATCATGGCGGCGGCGAGTGCGTATCCAGTTGTCGTGAGATGGATGTAAGTAATGCACCTACTAGGGTCGATGGCCTTGTCTTCCGCGCTATGTGGTCTCGTATATTGTGTGTCTGATGTCCATGATATCCCATGTTATGGTTCCCAATCGTCTGCTACTCCTGCACTCCATCAGACACACATGTCTTCGGGGGTTACCACGGTTTTGTCCGGGCCAGTTCAGCAAATCTCTTCATGTCACCTGGTTACTGACCATCTTGCCGCACAGTATTTCCAACACCTATCACCCCGAGTCCTGGCTGGCTATGTCAGCGATAAAATCGAAGATATTGTCAATCTGGGAGGGCGCTCCCACGCCGGTCAAGCTATGCTGTATCAAGTTTGTTCAACGAGTTATCCTTGCTCAGACGGCGTCAAACGGGGCGGAACCGAAGGTTAATACAGTCTTCCTCGCGTCCTTGGGCTATTTACTGACAGTTGATGGCAGCATTCTGGCTTGGATGTCAACCTGAACATGATTACTCCTAATCAAAATCTCCTAGACCCTCGGTCTCTTGAGGCTGAAGCCATTGGCCTCCTTGACAGAATGCTTGGTGGTCTTCAGGATAACGACAGGTGCGTAAAGGTTGTCTTTCTTCATATGCATAACTGGCTAACCACCCTTCTTATTGTCTTGTCCAGTGATGTTCTAATTGTAGATGCCACTCTCAACACTCTGGCCATTCTTGCCCGCACTCGTCCTGCCACCTCCAACCGTATCATAAATGCGGCTCTCAACTTCAACCCTCTGAAACTGGCCAACTCCCCCATGACCCCTAAGAACAAAGTTCTCATCAAGTCAATGACGAAGACCACGCTGTCGTTCTTGGGTAATATCCTTAGGAGGTAAGAAATATTCTGACACCGCTCACGGTCTATTGCTAACTTAAAACAGGGACCCAGACAACCCGTTGGCTCCGCGAATCTCTCAACAGATTCAGAGACTGATGCGTTCCCGAGATGAGATCTTCAACGAAGCGAACCGCAAGCGGGCTCTTCCTGAGCAGGCTGCTGCAGGTCATGGTGATGTGAAGAGGCAAAAGACGGAGGCAGCCGCACCCCAACCTCCGCTTCGCATCCAACCACTTGCGCCAGGACCACACACTCTGGCTGAAGTGTTCAGTCTCACCAACAACACAGGCTTGCAGGGCTTTGATGTAACCGTAGTGCCTGCCCCGTTAACTGCTAGAATCAATATCAGGACGCTGGCGTCCCTCGACCAGGGGCAGCTTGATTTGGCCATTAACGTAAGATTTCAGCTGCCCTGTTTTTCTTTTCTTCAACGTGGAGTAGCAATGCTGACACTGTCACAGGGAGTCCGTGATCGATTAATTGCTTTGTATGCCGCGGCACCTGCCGTGCCACCGGTCCCGGTACCGGTTGTAGGAACGGCGACAGCGCAACAAGCCCCGGCTAATTCTGGGACGGCTGCCTTGGGCCTCGTGGATGATGACGATGATTACGAGCCCGACCTCTATACTGCTGCCGAAGATACCGAACAAATACTCAACAAGCTCGATAACGCGCCTCCCGAGGCACCACCCGAGCAGAACGCCGAGCCCTTGGCTCTCGGCCCGTTCAGGCTCCCGCCCCCCCCTGTTCTCAACCCCGACACTGCTGCCAAAGTCAGCCAGATCACTGCCATGCGCATATTTGGGCCTCTCTCAGGTCTCGAGGACCCTCTTGTCCGCAAACCCAAGGCTGGCCTCAACCGACTTGCCGCCAACTCGCATGATCGTGACTCATGGCTTACACTGATCACGCGCCTTGCAACCCGCAGCACCATGGGCCTGGAGGACGATATCAAGACCGAGGCGGATGCTACCGCTCTTGGCCATCCACAGATGAGCCTGGGCAACCTGATTCGCGAAATGCTTTTCAACTACGTCCTCGAAGACTGGCGGCGCCGTATTGAGGTGGCCGTGGCGTGGTGCTGCGAGGAGTGGTACAATGACCAGCTGGCGAAACGTGAGGGACTTGGTGCGCCGCTGAACTACGAGCGGTGCGCGTTGCGTCTAATGGATGGCTTCCTCAGTTATATCACGGCTCAAGACAAGGTTCTTACACGGTTCCTATCGGAGATTCCGCATCTCAGCAGAGAGCTTCTCGGTCGCCTGAAGGGTCTTTGCAGCGATCCCACCACGGTCCAGCTGGCTATGACTAGTCTGCTGTACTTGATGATGTTCAAGCCGCCAGCGAGGGAGCTTGCTCTGGATACCGTGTATGAGATTTGGCTCGAGTGTAAGTTTTGCTTTCTTTCCCGACCATCTTTGAAGGATCTGATTGCTGACATTTGAAATTTCAGATGAGGATGCTCGCCCTCTGGCAGAAAAATACCTTCGCAAGTGGCGGCCTAAATTGCTAGAGGCTCATGCTGCCGCTGATGGTGCCCCTAGTGGTAATGGTTCGCAGGCGATGACTGCTTGAACCTGGTATCTGCGTCACATAATGTGGTATCATAAGACGGGAGGGATTTATTGCCTTCAGAACAGCCTTTAAGGCGTTGGTCTGGCTCGCGATGATATTCGGATGGACATAAAGGCTTGGGCGGGAGGAAGCGAGTATGATATCTCTGCTTATGCATTGGATTACAAAGACCTTAAGCAGTGGCTATCGAAGAGGTGGTTTGCAAATAACAATGGAGCGGGAATAAGTTTACAAAGGGCAGGCTGCATACTTCCTTGAGAAACTAAATACCTTGTAGAAGTAGATAGATTCTTCAGGCATTGCCGCTGCTACAGTGGGCGCAGCTCATCGTTGGCACCAAAGAGCATGATAACCTCTAGATGTCAGTTGAACCTAAGTTACGAAAAGGGGTTACTAGATATGTAACCCTAACCCGCGGGCATGTGAAGTAAACTGGCAAGAGGTCGACCTCACCTAGGGACTAAAAGCATCTACGTCACAGGTCCGCCGGCCGGCTTTCCCTCGGGCCCGATGCAAGATCAATAGCAGTCAGGACCGGGTCCGAGCTAATTTCGGCGAGAATAATATAGGCATATTCCGAAGTCTTCGAGGTTAGAAAGGTGCGATATGGCGGCAGTTCCCGTTATTAGAGGTAGAACTAATGGCCGAGTTAAAGTAGGTACGACTGACGTGCCTACTTTAGTGCTGGACGGTTGAATCGACATCACAGAACTGGCCCTGAAACTAAGGTATCCGCATTTCACCAAAAGTTGATGATGGCTAGTTTAGCTAGGTACTAGATAATCAAAGCCTTGAGCCAACCGTCCAAACAATCTGCTGCAAACATGGTGACATTTCAAGAACTTGTTGGTTTGAGCCCGAAGTGGAGGTGATATCAGTCCCGACGGGAGAGACGGGATGATGGACCGGGATGTCCCCGCCTTTGTTGTGAAGACCCTGCGGCCCAGAAGCCCAGCTGAGCCCAGGTGCCGTAGCACTAGGCGGTGCTATCCCGCAAAATCCACCTGTGTTGAGTTCATCGTGGTCATCGCATCGTGAAGAGAGCCTGACTTGGGGAAACTTCGACCGTCATTCAAATACCTTATCAAGACTGCTTCCTTGATGTCTGTTGGTAATTCTGGTCACTGGGTCCTAGAGGTACTCACTCATCTTATTTACCCTCTCAGCATTACAGCAATCCCGGGGCAACTGTATCGCACCAACTTCAGGTCAGGCACCCTGCAATTCGGAAGCTGCAGTGGAACCAATTTTCTTCGTTTGACGTTCATCCCTTCTTCCTGGAGAAGGCACAGCCTGCAATCTCCAGTTGACAATTGGGATTGCTGGATGGCTAATTCGCGAAGCCTTAAGCTATCGACGTTCAATTAAACGCATGCCTAGGTAAACGGGGCAGTCTTGGAATCTGGGGCTTAACCTTTGGAGGTCGTTGTCAGTCAAAACAAAACCTCCGTCCCAAGTCGGACAAACGGCCTGCATCAGAAGCAGCGCATTAGCAGCACCACACCCGCTGTGTCACTCCTGCATAGGTTTTCAGGGACATCACACAGGCCACCAGGGGCACAATTCCGGAAAGCGTCGACCCGCCTCCCCATGTGCGCCGTCTAGTTCGCGTAGATCCACCGAACAATTCCACCGATTCCACAGACCTCAGGCACTGGCGGCCACTGACGGGGCACCCCTAGCCAGCCCTGGCGTGCCTGACGAACCTGGCTGCCAACGGGTCCAAGTGTCAACCGCTAGTCGTAACCTCTGCCCGTACCTGACTCCCAAACAAGAAATGCGCAATCGTTCTGTCAAGTGTCTCCAGATTCCAGCAACAACAACCTCGCCTTCTCCGTTCATCATAAGACGACGAGGCTGGTATGTATGTATGTCCCTCTTTTTCCAGCCAATACCCGACGGGATATCCGTGCCCGAATGAGCACATCCATACATGTACCTAACCACAATGGACGGGAAGAATAAGACAGTGTTACCTTAGCCGCGCCCGCGGTGGACGGGAGTGCTTGTCCAAAGTATCTGTTACGGTGCCTTACCTTCTCCCAGAACCTGTCTGCAGTGCGTGAGGTTCTCCATTGCATTGCTTCTCTTGCCATATTCTCGCCGTCGCCGACTCAATAAGTTTCAAGCAATCTGGGGCTAACATTGACATTGACCAAGAAAGACTTTCCTGCCGAACTCGCTTGTCACGATAGAAGCCGCGCAATTTCCGCCTCCAACGGTCGATTCAATCTTCACAAAGACTTTCGTTCGCACGACCGGTGATTGACCGGGCCGCCGGTTCGCCCTGTCCGACCCTCGCGCACGTTTCCGAGGATACAATCAACGTCGTCATGTCCCGAGCGTCCGTCAATGGAGTCAACGGCAAATCACTGCTTTCCGCACCAGAGTCACCCAAATCACCCAAGCAATCTCTTTCGCGAATGAACTCCACGATACGCGCCGTCCCTAGCTTCGACGACAGGATATCAGAGGACTCGAGTACCGACACGGTTCCTACCTCAAACACAGCTTCGCGAAACTCGACTCTTTCCAGCTCAGTGAACAGCTCTGTCAGCATGGGTTCCGCCTCTCAGGACCAACTGAAGCTACAAAACGGAGAGAACAAGACACCTGCACCGACTGTAAGGCTGAGGCCCAGTCCATCCTTCAACAATCTATCGGAAAAGCCGGTATCTAGTTTAGATGTACCAAGGAGGCTGGGCACAAAATCAAGCTTCGAGATCCCCAGCCGAGACAGCAGCCTGAACGCAACGGCAGCACCACAGAGTCCCACGTCAGACAACGGAGGATCTAGCATGCAGGAAACAATAAGCGCTACCGAGGCCAACCTTGCCGGGGGATGGGACTCGACAATCGGGAAAGCCGGGTTAGGCAAGACGGGGCGCGTCATCAACAAACTGGTGTCTGACAACGAGACGCTGAAGCGCGACATTCAAATCGAAAGGTTACGAGCCGAAGAGTCGAAAAATGCAGCGAAACTGTTGGAAGATAAACTCGAGCGCATGGTCGCAGATTATGAAAGCCGGCTACTGGAGGCCAACGTAACAAAGACACTCCTGGCGCGTAAGGAACGACAGGTGGCAAGCCTGCAGGAGACTGTTGATCTGGAGCGGAAGCGCGCCTTGGACGCAGGCGAGCGTGAGCGGACGTGGAAGGACGAGATGGAGCGTGTAAAGGCCGACGCCAAGAAACAAGTCGACGAAGCAACCAACCTCGCAGCTCTTATGGAGGGCCGATATAACGCCATCAGCAGTCACTGGAAGGAACAAGGGGAGGAAGTCAAGCGAACTGTGGCCAAGATGCGAACCGAGATCGCCAGTCTTCTAGAGGAGAGGAGGAAGGATGACGACCGGATAAATACCCTACGCGATTTATGTGACCAGCAGGATGGAAACATACGCGAATTAAGGAAACAGAAGGAGGACATAGCTGCGCAGTTTGAACGGTATAAGATTGCGCAGGAAGAATCGTTAAAGGACATCAAAACCAAGGCAAGACACAGGGAGCTCGAGCAGGAAAAGACACTTCAAGAGACCAAGGAGGTGTTGGATAAACTGAAGTGGGCACTCAGTGTCAAGGAGAAAATTGAGTGGGCTCAGTAGTCACGGGTCAATTCAAAGGGCGATCGGCCTCAGCCTGTTTTCACACGCAAAGCTTAAGCTTTCTTGAAGACGATGGTCGATAGACTTTCCTTGATCCCATGGCTGATATCAGCTCTTGGAGCTTTCCTGTTGCTTGCTGTCAAGATGGCAACCTGGCGAGCAATCATATCTACTCGTTGTGGTCAAAGCATACCTACCGTAGGAACCCCCGATGGTCTTATCCCATGAGAGTCAGACGGGTGTTCCGCTGCGGTGCTCATGATATCAACACGTCCAAGATATCAGATGAGAAAGCCAGTTGCTGGAGGGTTCCTGCCTGGATACTGTACCCTAATCCTGCTGTCAACACTTGCATGTCTTCCACTTTTTTACCATCCTTTTCATCAAAGATCATAGTCATTGGGGTTACGGCGTTTTAAGGGGCTTGGGAAACTCAGCAGGATCTCTTTTGGGACCGATGGGATGGCGCATATACACTCAGACACTTCTTCATGGGCTGGACTGAAGTTTGAGGAAGGATCATTGTGTCATCATATCAAGGGGGGGTGGAAACCTGTCATCTACTTCTTGACTTTTTGTTCCGTTTTCTTGCTACCTAATCGAGGTCTTTTCTCCCCCAGCATGTATGCAAACGCACTGCAACTTGCCTGCCTGGTTTTCATCTGTTGTCTTCTTCTTTTCAATGTTTGGAGTCATCCTCCTAATTACACATCAATGCTACACCGGAAGGAGCGGGTTTGATTCTTAGATACATCTGCCCGAATGAGATACCCCTTTCCCCCCACCTGCTTGTTGATGTTGACCGTTTAAATGGAAGTCACCACTCGCAAGCGTTTTCGATTGTCTTGTTTCTCTGCTGGAAGGAGCACATCACTCTTTGTACCCGGCCGTCGATTGAGAGACAAGCCCGAACTTGCAGTAAGGTACGTACTCTCAACAGATAAGTCGCTCTTGCCATGACAACCAAGTCATGGCGGATTCGACCCAACAATCTTTTTCTCGCCTTTCATCTGATCTTCTCAAATTTCCCGCCTGTTTGTTCTAATTTTCTGTACCGCTTTCCCCGACACAACCAAGCATCGCTCTGTCGCCGCCTCTCATACGCAGGAATTCCCCGGCCACATCTTTCAACTTCGGTTGATACACTTCAACAAACTCATCGCGAGCCCAAGCTGAGGCACGCTCGCATTACTCTTTCTTTTCCAGCTAACTTGGAGCTCCCTATTTGAGCGGCGGTGCGTTCAGTCTTTCACGGCTGACTTCTCTCCGATCCTCATACGTCAGGCGGCCGTCTGTCCGCCCCAGACATCATGGTTGCACTTCCTCCAACCCCATCTAGAAATGGCAGTCCCAGCAAGGCTGTCCGCGATGAGTGGAAGCAATACTACTTGTGTTCTGCGTGGAAGTTTACGGACCGCGCGGTTGATTATCTGATTGCCAAATTGAGAGATCAGAGAATTGTGAGTTACTGCATCGCAAACTCGGATGTACCTCAAACATCACCCAGCTGACCGATGCTTTGTGATATTTAGCAAGATGCCGACTTCAGCTGGGAGCCCAAGTATCGATGGATCAAGGCGATTTCCCCAGTCAGCAAGCAAGCCGAGATACGAAAGTTTTGGCAAGAGCTGGTCACAGAGATCGAACAAGACGCCTATGAACGTGCCGAAGATGACATCATCGACTACAACTTTACGCTCAAGGTAGGTCATTCACCAAGTTCTCAGAAAGCATAAAGTGCTGCGGGCTAATTCTTGCCATAGCGAGGGTTCAAGGACGAGATGATCGAGTACCCTGATGGCCTCTCCGAGTCCAGCAATGATGATGTCGACACTCCCAGCAGCAATGGTTCTGACGAACACGCAACGCACAATACCTTTCCTCTACAGTTCAGCAACCGATTCCCTTGCCTTGGAACCTGGACCAAGCTCGAGGAAGTACACCCGTCTCTTACAATCCAACGCTTCTTGAATGAGGATGACCGACTCCAACTTCAGCAAGACACCGGTGTCGAGATTTCATACGATCTCGAAAAGGTGGTCTACCTTGGTGCAGAAAGCCAAGACGCAATCAACGAGGCCAAAGAGAAATTAGATGTCCTGCTGGAGTCTGTGGTAAGTTCTTTGGATATTCAATCTGTCCACTGGCTCAATTGTTGACGTTTTGACAGATTACCCCCGGGCCTGATATCCAATTTGTCCTCTACGCCGAAGGCTATAAAGACCCGATGCTCAACGAGTTCAAGTCCGACGTCCGATATCTCGCCAACATCGACCCTAAGCTCCCATCTACAACTCTTCTGGACCCGATCTTATTTCCAGATCTATCCCAAGAGTATGCTCGCATGTACCACGCTGGGAGTTCTATTCGACTTTGTCCATACAACTCCGTGTTACGCGCGCACTCGTCTCTATTTGGCCCTCAGATTCTGGAGAGGAAGCGGAACAAGGGTCGGTTGGCGCCGCGTCCTGTTCTCACAACGAAATCAGAAAGGGTCTTGATTGACATATCTATTGCCCCCGTCGACGGGCTAGCTGACCCCGTTCTCAGCGGAAATGCGACTGACCAAAAAGTGAACGTCAACAACTGGTTGAGTAATGTTCCCGAAGACTTAGGTTCAGTACCGACACAGGATGCCCTTTCATCGAGGCCTGCTACGCCTGGCTCAGCGGTTCTGGCGCCAACAGCCTCTTGGGATATGCCGCTCATCTCTTGGGATATGCCCGCCCTTGTCCCGACGCAAAGCGCGAAATCATCAGAGAAAGTTGAATTATCCAAAAAGGTCACAAAGAAAAGCATCGTCAAGGATGAACCTTTGAGCTTTGACCAAGAGAAGAAGACGAAGAGGATTCAACAAGTCCTTGAATCTGTGCTCAGGTTTCTCGGAAACGGCCCATACCTGAGGGGGGAAGTCATCGTTACGGCAGACTTTGGGCGTGTAATCATTCCCGAGCTCGCAGAAAATGCTATAGCTTTCAACGGCAAAGATACCGAGAGCAATGGATGGAAGAAGATGCTTCTAATGGAGACACTGCATCAGATTAAACCTGGAACCACCGGCAAGGAGTCTCTAGTTGCCGGCAATGTTTGCTTCACGAAGATTCTGAGCACACATGGCTCGGATTTGGAGACGTTGATCAATGTCAAAGACGAGAAAACATCCCAGGGTCTGTGGCAAAAAGCCCCGTCGAAGTGCTGGACGGTGTATTCTTTTCACTGTCAGTTGTCTGGCAAAACCCATGACCAGTTTCTTGTGGAGATCACGGACTGTGCCGACGGCAACTTCTCATACACCATTCGGGGACTGACTCAGCCTGGATGTTCCCAGAAGTTGATTTATGTCAACGCACTGTTACGCAACTAGGATTTGCGTATCACGCGGACCGTTCATTCTCCTTTGCTGGAAACCCGATATGGGAAGTTTGCCAAAGCGCTGCTGGAGTCACTGGTAATACAGTAAGTCGTGAGTTCATCACATGCTTGTCAATTCGCTAACTTAACTTCTAGGGAACGCAAGCCAGACGACAAAGACAGCATCAACTTGAGCTTCACTATTGATTCTCAATTCAAGACAACAATCACATCTGTCCGGGTACTTTCCAAATGGCGCCATCTGAGCCAGGATAAACGAAGTGCTCTTGATATCACCGAGGTTGAACAACTAGAGATCAAATGCAATCCCGCCCGTCCCGGAATGCCAAAATCTGCGGGAGAAGCACACGCGTGGAAGACTAAGACGCGCAAGGAGAGACTAGCCGTGGGGGAAGTACAACGCTGGTACGAAGCATCTGTGTCATCTCTCAACCTTGAAAAGCTCCTAGAGAAGAACAAGCCACTGAAGACAGGAGAGAGGGCTGGATGGTCTCATGCTGAACTAAAGCAAGATGGTATCCTCGAAAGCATCTGTTGTCCTGCCCTCCAGATGCTGAAGCATATGGATCAAGTAGGGGGACTGGAGGACAACAAGCAAGAAGAGAAGCCTGGGACGGCTGTGAAGAGGGCCAACGATCGCTCAAGAGTTGTGCCAGGCTCTGAACCTGCCGGCAAACCTGAAGCTTCCGGCCAAGGAAACCGGAGGGGGCAAGGCAACAGAAGTGGAGGATGGTAAGGAGGACCCTAAGTGTGGCCTCTCTTCCTACATATTCTTCGCCAATGAGCAGCGAGAGAACGTCCGTCAAGAAAACCCCAGCGTCTCTTTCGGTCAGGTTGGCAAGATTCTTGGAGAGAGGTTGAAGACTGTCAGCGGCAAGCAGCGTGCCCCTTATGAGGCCAAGGTTGTCGCAGATGAGAAGCGTTATTCGAGTGGTTGTGGCTCATAAATGGCTTTGAGGAACGCACAGGTCATACAAAATTATTGAATGGGAGGAAGTGGTAGAATTTGGTCATTAGATTGGCATTTGTCCTGGCCTCTAGTCTAAGGTTCACGGGCTATACAATCTAATACTGGTTTGTTTGTTAGCTCGGTACTCTTAAGGTACTGAGTGGATGAAATTACATCCCAAACTGTCCTAAACCTTACAAGAGCAGGATGTGATAGCTAGGTACGAATTAGAGAGGCATTAGCAAAATTCAATATGGCAAATCCAAGGAAAGATCACGCTTTAGTTATAGAACGCAACGGACATTAGATATCGAAATACCTAGGAAGGTTGACCAGAGGTCTCGAGCTAACAAATAAACTAGTATTGGACTGTATTTGGGTCTCATGTAATGCTATAATTTGTACCACTTTACCATAACCAATGACGAGTCTGATTCAACAAAGAGTTCAGTCTTTCTACACGGAGATACGAAGAGAGGAAGTGCTCTATTATGTTCTGGAGATCTAGAGCTCATTGTCTGGTTGAGGGAGGTGTTGTCGACCCGAAGCGCCCTCCAATACTACACAAGGCCGATAATGTTGGCCTAGAAGCCAGTCCCTAAGCAAAGGCCAATGCCCTGCCACCTAACTCCATGCCAAAAAAATAAATGTCCAGGAAAGGGGGGAGTGCAGGCTGGTTGAGGTAAGTTCAGCCAGCCGATATAGAAAACAATACATCACACAAGTTGAGAGTCCAGACATCGAGGCCTTACTTTTTACGAAGTCAAAAGCCAAAATGCCAGGCTAGGGTATATAGAACACGAAGAAACACAGACAACCGCCTGTTGCCACTACATGATGAAGACATCACCTGTCAAGGGCTTGATTATGGCACTGTTGGTTTGAGGTACCGATTAGAATGATTATTCCATGTCGGGCAAGGGGAAAGAAGGTTTGGAAGTTGGTGACTTACCATATGCCAATAAACACCCTTCTTCCTAAGCAGCTCGTTATGATTACCCTTCTCCAAAACTTTGCCCTCGCCAAGGACATAGATGATATCCGCCTTTTGGATGGTGGCCAGACGATGGGCCACGGCGATGGTTGTTCGTCCCTTGGCCACACGCTCGAAGGCGGCTTGTACGAGTTTTTCGCTTTCTGTTTTGTGTCCAAGTCCAAGTCGTTAGCAGCCCATACATAGGTAAGGGAAACGTCGTGGATAGGTAAAAGAATGGAAGAACTCACCAGAATCAAGCGAAGAAGTAGCCTCGTCCAACAACAACACCCTCGGATTCCTAATCAACGCCCTCGCAATCGACACCCGCTGCTTCTGCCCGCCGCTCAGATTAACTCCCCGACTCCCAATATTCGTATCATACCCCTCCGGCAAGCTAATGATGAAATCGTGAATGTTGGCGTCCCTGCAACAACTGTGTAGTTGTTCCTCCGTAATTGTTGATGGGTCCACTCCCATCAGAATATTCTCTCGAATCGTCCCGTGGAACAGCGACGGCTCTTGTGCGACGAGCGATAGAAGTTTTCGGTACTCGAAGAGGTTGACTTCGTTGATGTCCTTGCCGTTGAAGAGAATTTGGCCGCGGTCGACGTCGTAGAAGCGTTCTAACAAGCTGACGATGGAGGTTTTCCCCGACCCGGAAGCCCCGACCAAGGCAGCGAACTGCCCCTTTTCGATGGTCAGGTTGAGGCCTTTGAACACGGAGATGTTGCGCGTCGGGTACTTGAAGTGGACGCCCTTTAGCTCGATCTTCACGCCTCCTTCGGTTTCGGGGACATAGTGTTCGGAGGTAGACACGTCGTCGCGGATCCGGCTCTCGCGCGCTTCGAGAATGTTGTTGGCGGCGGCTGACGCCTGCGCCATGTTTGGTCCAAAGGACATGTACTGCCCAGCGCTTTCCGCGCCCTGGATCACAGCCATGTACGTCACCAAAAAGGCAACCTGGGTGTATTCTCCCGAGGCGATCAGCCTTCCGCCGTACCAGAAGATCAGAGACTGACAGGCTAGCGCAACGCTATCGGAGAAGGCGAAGATGAAGGTGGTCAGCCGGGCCTTGCGGTACGCCGTCACGACGTGATGTTGAAGCAGCGCTTCGTAGCGGGCGCAGATGCTTTCCTCCATGACCAGGGCCGTGACTGTCCTAAAAGCGCTGATGGACTCGGCGCCGAATTTAGAAGATTCGCAGAACACGGCCTCGTTCATGGCGTTGAACTGCAGCTCGTAGCGCACGCGGTAGAAGCCGGCGAGCATGTTGAGCGGGACGGTTACGCACAGAGCCACGAGCGCGAGCTTCCAGCCGTAGATGAAGGAGATGATTAAAGCCCCAATGAGGGAGAAGACGCCGATGATGACCATCATCAGGTTGAGGCCCAGAAGCTCCATGAGGGACTTGATGTCGCTTTGGAGGCGGCCGGTCAATTGCCCCACGGAGTTGCCGTCGGCGTCGAAGAAGGAGGTCTTTTGGCCCATGATGGACTCGAAATATTCCTGGCGGTAGGCGGCAGAGATGGAGCCCTCGATGTGTTTGGTGATTAAAGAGGTCAGGAAGTAGCAGGTGCCGATGACGACGGCGAGGGTGGCCCACATCTTGGACCAGAAGGTTACGCTGTCCATGATGGTGAAGATATTCTGGAAGACGGCGATGATCTTGGCGAAGAGGTAAGCTTGGAGGGGAACGGCGGCTGCGGCGCCCATGACGGCGAACAGCGCGAGTACGTAGAGGGGGAAGAGACGTCGTTGCTCGTAAAGTAGTCGGCCGAAACTGTTGATGAGGCCACGCTGCGTCCAGAGTTTCGCGTCCTGTTTGTTGGAGCCGTCGCTGTCGACTTTGGCGGCACTTTTCTCGCGCGCGAGCGTGGCGCTGATGTCTTCTTCGTCCAGAACCTCCTCCTTTCCCTCTCCCTGCCCGTCGCCCAGAGAGAGGGTTTGAGCATGTACGAGGCCGTAGTACGCACCACTGGGGTCTTGGAGCAAGCCCTCGTGAGTTCCTTGTTCGACAACCCGCCCGTTTTGGAGGACGCAGATAACATCGGCGTTCTTGATGGTGGACAGCCGGTGAGCAATCGTGATCGTGGTTCTTCCTATAGACGCTCTTTCCAGCGCAGCCTGGACGATCCTTTCGCCTCGAACGTCAATGGCTGAAGTGGCTTCGTCGAGGATTAGGATCTTGGGCTTCTTGATGATGCTGCGAGCAATGGCAATGCGCTGTCTTTGTCCGCCGCTGAGCTTGGTGCCTGAGTCTCCCACTGGGGTGTCGTAGCCGTCAGGCAGTCTGTCGATGAACTCGTCGGCGAAACTTTCGGCACAGGCCTCTTGGACGAGTTTGCGCTGAACTTCTTCCGGTTCATTCTCCCACTGGGTACCGATCAAGCCGGAAGCGACGTTCTTGAAGATCGTGTCGTTGAAGAGAAACGGCTCTTGCTGGACCAGACCGATTTGGGACCTCCACCACTTCATGTCTATCTCATCCAGGGAATGACCGCAAGTCTTGATGGTGCCTGATAGTTCCACGGGAGGGCCTTGGTCTTCAATATTGTCGATTGTAGCAGCAGCACCAGCGGCGGAAGCAGCCGAGTCCTCGTCGTCACTCTCATGTTCCTCATCCTTGGTCTTCTTAGCATCCTTCTTCTTCTTCTTCTTCTTTTTATCCTTCGCGATAGCTTGTGCGATAGTGAACTGATCATGAAGAGTATACCATCCCTCTACAAGGCCAATAATCGTACTAACAATTTTCGGATTAGTATACATAGCACATATGAACAAAATCGATAAAACAAACGTACCTCTTGCCCGAACCACTCGGTCCCACGATAGCGGTGTTCTTGTGAGCCTGAATGCGCAGGTTGAGTCCATCCAAAACCTTCTTAGACGGTCGGCTAGGATACGCAAAGTGGACGTCTTCGAACAAGATATCCTCAGTTGCAGATACTTCCGGCTCCTTGAGGCTGCCAACCTTGGGCTGCGGTGCATCGATGACAGAAAAGAACTCAGCCGCAGCCACCATTGCCTTTGAGATCGCGACCAGAGGCGTTGATACCCGCTCCAGAGAGATGACCATCATCATCACGGAGAATAAAACGATGACGACAGTTCCGACATCATCCACCCTACCAGCCAGCAAACTTTTCATTCCCCACCAGAAGCTGAGCGCAAAGGTTCCGTAGAGACCAAAGAAGACCAGGCCGAACTGAGTAGCGAACAAAGGGGCAGTAGCTTGCTCAGCTTGTTTGGCTTTCTTGACCCATTCGGAATACTTTTCGGCAACTCGAGCCTCAGCACCGCAAGACGTAACCATACGGATAGATGCAAAAGCTTCCGTTGCAATCGAGCCAGCCTTTCCCTCTGCCTTTGTGATTCTATGCTGCCCCTTGATGATAAACGGCAGCATGATAGCAATAACCAGCACAATGAAGAGCAGCACGGAAGACGTCACTAACGCCAGGGACCAGCTGTACGTAAACGCCACAATGACAGCAGCCGTGATCATAGCCGTGTACTCAAGAAACGTGCCCAGCTTCTCCGAGACGCCGATCTGCAGCGTGTTGGCCGTCGATGTGATAGTGCTCGCCGCGGCCCCGGACGGCATCGAGTCGAGCACGTGTACCGTCTGGGCAAAAAGCGAGCGCAGATAGTCCAGCCGGATGGCGGCCGACATGCGGATGCCGATCAGCCGGAAGCAGAACTTGTTGACGTAGTTGAGTCCGAAGCGGGCGATGAAAAGGGCAAACATGTAGAGTGCCTGCCGGTTGAGTAAGCGGTTGAAGGCCGCCTGGGTCTCGGCGTCACTGTCACCCGGTCCCGCGTAGCTGTTGAAACTCCCAATCAGCCGGCCGAAGACGACGTTCATCAGGGGCATAGTGACGCCGGCCCCGATGCTGGCCACGGCGGCGCCGGCCATCAGGAGATAGTCCCATTTGGTGGCGTATGTGAAAACACGCAAGTAGTCCTTAAGTGTGGCTTCTCTCTCGGGTTGTTGCTGTTTCTGCTTATTCTGAGCCGCAGCCACCACCTTTGAGTTTGGTGTGGTGTTTGATGAGGAGGCCGTTTCGACGGCATCGTGCGCCAACTGCGTCGTTTTCTCCCCGGGCTCTGATGGGAGGCTTGACCCCATTGTCTTGTCCCTGTTCAGCAGGACAAGGACCGTATAACCTCTGGTTTGCTTGGGAGGGCGCAAACGTTGGGTATGACAAGCTAGTTGAGTCCAGCCAATCTAATCCATCGATACCTCTGAGAACGCGCGTGAAGAGGAGAATAGAACGGGAAAGACCGAGCGAACAATTCGAGCTATGGCGATATCGTGTGTTCGATGATGTAGAAGAACGATATGCAGAACAGCGCGCGGGAAGCAAGAACCCAAACAAACAACAAACAAAAGTTACCACAGCCTATAAGCTGGGCTACTCGACGATGATGCAGGCGAACTATCGAATAACGGTTCCAGACAGACTGTATCACATAGGGGTTTGTCGAGGAAGTGATTCGTCTGTCGAGGACGTTTGATGACAGTAGTCGAGATGTGGGTTGAAAACGGGCAAGATGTTCTCATGGCGTCTGTCAGACGAGATGCATGGAAGGCTGAGGAAGGTTTGCTCCTTTACAACGGTCTCGGTCTCGATCTCTGGATGGCCAAGCTTTCACAATGTAACAGTGAAATTTGGCGAATAGAAGGATCGAGGATCCGGTAAATGGAAGTTGGTATAGGATCTGGTTCCGTGAGCCGAAAGCAGCAATAGACCCGGTGTCGTATTGGGACTTCAATGCTCAACTCAGCAATTTGAAGCATCATCAACAATGCTGGAAAGAAATGCCCAGATATCAGGCATTCTTCCGTTGCGCCTTGCATGATGCTTTATTCGTTTTGTTCTTGAAGAGCTGGAGCCTTGATAGGCATCATCGATGGTTTGATTCGCGGCAAAAGAAACCGGAAAGATGTCCAATTGGTTCTGCTATTGTCTGACCACCAGCTCCGTGGTCAGTGTCAGACGCCACTAACGGACACTAACTGAATAGCACTGAAATCTGGTCAGATTCTGATAAAGGTCTAATAGTACGCCGTGTGCCATTCGACGATACTCCAACCATTGTTCTTTAGTCCAGACCATTCTTTGAGATTGCGGAGAGATGGAAAACACGGGGTCGCATCCGGACTCCCTGTTCAACCCGGGCCGACAATGAGAACTTATGCGTTCCAAGCCCGTATGGAATTCAGTGAGAGTATTGGATCCAACGACGCCATGAATAAACTGGACGATCGTCATTGGCTTGTGGCAGGGCAGGACGTTGCTTTTATACTTTTTAGTTGTAAATAGTATCAGCGTCGTTGATCTTCCAACCGTCAGAAAGTCGACCGGCATCAAGGGGTTTTCTTTGTGCATATATCTAGGCCGATTTGCTTAGCCACAATTCGACTTGTCTTGATCACATATAGAAAACCCTCTAGGGGGATGAATCCCCCTGTGTCTCTTCAGTCGATGTTCATCGTCTTGCCCCCAGTTATATTGCACCATTGCTATCTAAGTCATGTTGACTGTTGACATAAGGGGCTCAGTTGTGCGACTTGTTGATGGAAATGCCGACCATATTCTCTCGGTTCGGTTGTGTGACTGAGAACCAGGGCATGGTCACGAGGCCGGTGCAACCTAGAGGCATAAACCATCAGTAAACTATGGCCCATCTAGTCCCACGTTGATAAAGAATCCAAAATGGAAAAAGTATAAAAGGTAGTGGGTGAATGAGATAAGGGGCTTCGATTGTTCAACGTCAAAAGCGTTTTACGTTCAGCCCGATCTATTGCTTCCAGCTCGGCTTGGCGTTTCTGCGCTAGAAGCAAGCTTCTTCAACGTTCCCTGACCGGCAGCCACTCTTGCTTGCCCTAAAAACGTTGATGTCTCAAGCCCAGTGTGTGCGGGAACGTCAAAATCGAGCGGGCTGTTTCAGCACCGACGCACACTCCGCCGGCTTTGCCATGACCGGAAGCGTCCGGTCCCTTTTAGAGCTTCGGTGTCTATCGAGATATCTGGTATGGTGTTGCGCTGCGCTTGGCAGTCATAGCGAGGTGCTCAGCAGACTCATCGACGGTCTGGCATGAAACAACCGTTGATGTGCTCATGAGGGGAAATGGTAATAGCTGGTTGAGCGTATGCGCATGGTTACATGTGCCGGCTGAAGTTGAGTCAAGATATATAGGATGGTTGACTTATATAGCACAGCTCGGCTACAACGAGGTAACCTCACACCCCGCTTCTGGATCAAGTCTCATCCTTTTGTGCATGCTGAAGACCTCTAGAAGTATAGCTGCCGGTAGGTGGCTGGCTGTTGTTCATATACCTATCGCGTCTGAAGGAGAGAATCTTTCAATATCGATGAAGCCTCGTTGTGACTGTTCTGTGCACCCACCACAACCAGACGGCCAGACCTGCGTGATGCCGAGTTTTTGAACAGTTCGAAGTTTCTATTCGGTCTTCAAGCGGTTCTGATTTTCAAGCTAACCGATCCAGTGCCAGGGTAACATGGAAGCGGAGAGGGGCTGGGACCGTGGTCGACCGTGGGTTGTCTTCCGGAGTTCCAGATAACGACGACCCGACCGGAGTACTACATTGCAGTGGGCGGGCCGAGTGGAACGCGCACACCGCACAATGGATCCATGATCGCTCTGGTTCCAACCCAATTGGTGAGCCCTGAGCTTGTTGGGACTATGGATTCGTTCGGCACTGGAGGGAGGTTTTAGGTGAGCAATCAAGGTCGAAAGTTGAAGAGGGCCTGGAGGGGAAAAGAAATGTCAAGAGATATCACATCCGTGGCGTTGGGATGTTGGATATGTTTGTATTAGCGATACCACCGATACACGACGTCCAGAGGCCATGGCAAGCTGTCTACTGGCGCCTCTCGGGTGACGAGGCTGTTGAAGAATGTCCGTTGTAACCGTGACGACCTCCCGAGACTCGACACAGCCCTCAGCCGTAGAACACGGGCATCTGCCCAGGACAAGAAAATCCCGATGTCTCGTCTCCGGAAAAGCTGGAGTTCTGATAGTCCCGGCGGGTTGCAGTGTGCTGTCAGCAGTGTACTGTACCTGGCTGGAGGGACCGAAAAGGTTTGCTCAGGACAAGCTAGCAAGGTACGGGAACCAGACTCTGGTTCCCACCCATCTTGGCCACTTTCTGACTTCTGACCTGTCCCACGATGCTCGATGCGTTCTGTGTGGTGTACGTACTGTACTCAAGCAGGGGGCAGCGTCGATAGTGGCCGAAAGAGGATTAATGGCACACAAGAGGGCGAATCGTTCGCGCCGGGTCCCTGAACCCGGCTGCCGGCTGCAAACTCAGCTTCCCAAGCGGTGCTAGCCAGAAAAGCAAGGAAGCCATCGCGAATCTCGACGCTATTCCGTGTTGGTGACTAGCCGGGGACCTGGAGCTGCACAACAGGTGCAAGATGCGCGGGATGCTCAGGGGTAAAAAGCGCTCCAACCCTCGTTCCAACCTCCACCGCGATACGCAGCCGTCTCCGCCGTCATGCGTACTTCTCGGAGTGCCGCTAAGTGGCCTCGAATCATGAAAGCCTCGGACCTGCAGCGTGCATGTGCCTCGTACCTATGCAGCCGGGAGGTGGGCGACGAGGCGGGAGAGTGAGGCTGGTGGGTTGGAACAGGCACGGACCCGACCTGTTCCTTTCTCAGTTCCTCGTGATTTTCAGTTTCGAGTACCAAATCATCCAATCTCGTGCGGCGTTGTCGAGACTGTGTGGTGTCTCTGGTTCCACCGTTGGAGAGCCCAGATGCGTGTCCCTCATCGGATTCTGGGGTCCCCAAAATCACCCAAATGACCGCCCGAACCGCTGGGAGCTCCAGGCGAAGTTCCAGGTGCTTCGCATGATTTTTTTCGCTGCTATTTTGGACCGTTCCGTGATTGTTCGGTGCAGTACGCCACCTCAGTACGAGGACTCCATCGGCGTCCCCCCCCCCCCCATCGGACACACGGGCACTCGCCTACTCCATCGCCAGGAACCTCGACGGGCACCCAAAGGTTCCACATGTTTGAGGAGGGAATCCACATTCTGGTCGTGCTCCCCATGTGGATGCCCCTTCCAGTGGGTGCTGCCCGGGTGTCAATTAAGTGGCAGCAAAGTGGCAGGAACGCAAACACGCCGGAAACCACGCCCGTTGATTGGCGACCTACAGCAGCTGCCCCTGCAGCCCGACAAGTGGAAGCCAGCAAATGGAAGTGGGCGACAGTGGAAAAAAGCAGCCGGAAATGCCAGAGGGACGGTACGCCCTAGACTTAGTCTCGTCTAGTGTCGCGTAAGAATGCCGCCAGCGCGATAAGGGGATAGCGTCTCATTCCACTTGTGTCTCGACCCGCTTTCCCAAACGGGATCCCTGGCAAATCACTGGAAAATATCTCGTCACCGGCCCGGGTACCTCTACGTCCCACCACCAGTGCAACCGATGTGAGCCCCCGGCCCAGGTACCTTCCCATGCTTCCATAACCTTTCCCAATTCCAATATACCGTCCCTGGGGTCCCATCCATTCCGTCTTTCATCCCACCTCCGTCACCTTCCTCCTCGCTCTTCAGTCCCAAGAATCAGACACCTCGTCCTGGCATCAACCTCTTGTCTCCTCCAATCGACAGAATTGTGTTGCCGTCCATTCGTTTTCATCCCACACAGCAACCTCACTAACAGCCGATTGCCCAATCAAAAGACACCCAACTGTTGATATTAGAGCTGTCACCAACTTACAAACAACAAGACTACACTCATTGGCCGTCGGCGAAAAAGAAAAACATCGCCTCGACTCACATAGTGAACGACACGTCGATTTCGAACTCTCCATCGGTCTCGACAGCATACCAACGTGCAGTGATAAGGCCCAAACACCCCAACAAGCACCGACCATCTTGACAACCATCTTGAACAACCCGTCCCCAGTTACCGAACGGGATTCAACAGGCCTCTCCCGGGTTACCACAGGATTCTATCCCACAGATAAGGCAACGGATCTTCCATTGTCTCCCCGTGCTATCTCAGGCATATTCCTTGGCCCCGCAGTCGACCTCTTGTCTTTATCAACACTTGTTCCGCCGCCATCGGATATCGGATTCTTAGCTCTCCGCACCTGGTGTGAATTCTTGACGGTTCCGTTAACTGCAAGCTTTTGCGCGTTGGAGGACGACTATCGACGACTCTCGACTGTCAGCTGGAAGGAACAGCGTTTTAGGTGATCGAATAGCCGGTTGGCAACGCAAAAATGGCTGGATTGATTCCTCTTATGCTTGGGTCGAGCAAGCGGACAAGTCTTGCGCCCACACAACAGCAACAACCACAACCACAACAACAACAACAACAACAACAACAACAACAACAACAACAACAACAACAACAACAACACCATCGCAGACATACTTCAGAACGAACATTCAGGACAAACAGAGACTCCACATTTGCTCTTGCAAAGCAAAGCGTACCCAAGCGACAGTCACTCCCTGTACCTGCCCGTGCCTCCACGTCTTCTTCATCCGGTCCTGCGTCACCAGCTCTTCCAGCCATTCCTGCACTACCACAAAACCGCAGCGAATGGAAGCGAGCAATCGTCGAGATCAAGAAGCTACACATCGGCAAGAGGTACAGGGCATGCTCTGCGCAGTGTATCGAAATCCTAGACAACATCAAGGACAAGGAAGATGTGCGCGTCGAACCGCTTTACTTGATCTACCTCCACTTCTACGCTGCCACCTGTATGGAAATCTGCGCCCGACCTCTACCCACGGCCTCCCTGTTCCGGACCACCCTGCTTCAGCAAGCTCGCACCCACTTCGAACAGGCTGCCTCACTCATCAGTGCTGCTGAGAACTCTGTTCTCAAGCAAGCATGGCGCAGTTCCGGCACCTTCTCTTCTTCTGGGTCTAGCTGCCACTCTCCCAGTAGCTCTATCAGCTCATCCATCGATTCACGGGCATGGAGCCCAGAAACCCGCATGTCATCACCGACCGACTCGGTTTTCTCCCAAGAAGATCTGGCAAACCACACATCAGAGTCGGCCAACCCCACAAAGCGTGTCAAGAAGGTATCATTCTCCGTTCCCCGTGAGGAATTCGACTTCGGCTTCTCCGAGCCAATGGTCCGCCCTGATTCACCGACTTTGGGTGTGGACTTTGGCTTTTTCCCGGCTACGAATACGCGTCAAGAAATTCCCGAGGTCTCAGCATCGAAGTACCAGGAGGTCGAGCTGCCCCTCCCGATCAATACGGACAGCCAAGAATTCGAGAACTGCGAGGAGGATGACGACACTCTCAACATCACAAAATCGATCGACCGTTTCCGCGATCAGCTGCGCGAACTTCGCGAACAGCTTGAGAGGCACTCGGCCAATCTCGACCAGCAGCTCGAAGCCATGGCGACCGAGCCTCCCAAGTCGCCCACCCGAGGAAGCGGCGTAGGGAAGGAGGAGCTCCGCGCTCTTGACAGGCAAGCTCGCATTGAGCGGCTGCGCAAGGATGGCTGGCAGCGCAAGCGATTTGATACCCAACGGTACGAGGAGCTTTGCGAAACTGTCTTGGCGGAGCTAACCCCCGCCTAAATGTCCAAAATGAAATCTAATGATCGCCGTCCGGCATTTCATCCAAACTCCATTTTATCGTCACACACATCATTAGAACGGGTCCAGGGCAAAAAAAAGTTCGTGCATGATGGTTAAATGAACAGTGTTTTTCTATCTATCCAACATCTCATCACCGCGGGGACCATTTCGGGGACCACAAAAACCCCCCACTGGCGATCATCCCAATCACTTGTACACTTATTACACACGTCAATCTTGTTCTATATCTGTACAAAACCTGTGCAATTTGGTAGCAAGAGGAAACTTAGACCGGGGTTACCATATTTTCAACATTTTCATTATCAACTGTGGGGGATCGGCGGAGTCAAATTTGTTTTTATTTTACACACACATGGCGAAGGAGTTCAGTCACATTGTTTTTGGGATTTCATTTTCTCTGTATCTATCGTTTATCCATCTTTTTTTCTAATCATTGGGCGGGCAATTTGACTTGGCTTTGGTTTGGGAAAGGATAAACGGGCGAGGAGATGGTGTGTGGGAGACTGGGAGGAGATCATGCACTTGTTGCAATTTTGGCTTGACAGATATACAATATCCCTTTTGTGCTCTCTTGTACACTGGGATCAAATAACAAGGATACTTCACTCTTTGGAGTGTTCATTTTGCTCAATATCCTCTTTGCTGTTCCGTTTTCGTTAGGATCTTAAAACATTAAATGATGATATCATGTCTGTCACACACAAAGCATATTATAGACTACGCATTCAGTGGCTTCAACCATGTTTAGGCACAAGTATAAAAGACGACATCCGAAATGTTTGGGCTGCATCGTGACCGTGAACCGCAACTCGAACCCCAAGATGCTTGAATAAGTAATGGACGGAATCATAATAAATACAGGAGCACGCGCTTTCATTGGTTTTTGCCTTCGTTGCCTCTCAACTGAGGCAAGTGTGAATGCAAGACGTGTCTAAAACCAGCCTAACCTCAGACCTCCAGGTAAGGGAAGGAACAAAAGAAAAGTGAAGAGGCAAGAGCAACCTTAGCTTCATGCCACCTCCACACAACGACCGTCCCTTACTTCAGTTTTCACTTCAGTTACGCTCCCAACGAATGGAGTCAGGGGGGAAATGAATTCTCACAACCTGCGTTATATTCAATGCCAACATCGAATTCCGTACTAAATCTCGCAATAAAGCAGCTAGCTACTTATGTAACAAGAATATTGAATGCCTACCTTACTCACCTCCCGTCTACGCAAAGCACGCACAATTACCTGGCGATCGCTTCAGACAGCTTAAATACGTGACTTTACCACCTCGTGTTGTTCCGGACATATATAGATACATACATACAGTATACCTATGCTCTAGAATGCAAGTTGCAATTCGATGATTCTTAGGTAGGTATGTATCTACATACGCACACCAATTGACGAAAACATCCTCCCATCGGTAAACTACCTACGCCTGTTCACGTAATCTCCAACCCAGTTATATCTCCGTGCTATGCAAAGGATCAAAGAAAGTATAGGGTAAAACTAAGAGAAACACACTAACCCTGATCCATTGTGAATTGAGCTTTGATCAAGTCTTCTTCACCAAGCCATGGATAGTATCACAGCAGGTAGATTGAGGGCTGGCGCACCGGAGAATTTGACGAAAGTAAAAAGATATTGAAGATCAAGGATAAAGAGCTAGTCTCGACGGAACTAGTGCATGTTTGGATGAAATGGACCACGGCTCTTGTATGCGATGACATACACCATATGGGATGAAAGACCAAAGACCGGATGGAAACCCGAGGATCTGGCAGGTGGTGACATGGGCCATCACAGAGACATTTCATCGTACTTACGTTCGGGGATGGTTCAAATACGTATCCCGACCTCCTCAGCAGAAGTAGACTAACGGGACCATATTCCCGTCATATCACTACGCACCCCTACGAGGGGGCTAGGTAACCCAGGTACCGCAGGTAAAGAGCAACGATTTGACGTGCGACATTAACGAGAAAGATTTGCTCATACTATATTCAACGCTGGTGGACCACTCCAAGAGTCCCCCATGGGTAAAACTGATCGCACAGGGCGCATAGTCGTGACTTCCGCTTCCCTCCCGGATATACTGAGAATTGAAGCGCTCAAACCCAATACCAAATATAGAGCCCAATATTGTACCAGAGCTGACAATCAGAACCCCAGCCAAGACGCGCAATGTGCCCCATACACTCACGTCGTATCCGCATGCATCCAGAGATGCTCATGCTTTGGTATCAAACAACATCAAAAGCAACAGCAACAAGAACCCACCCTCATATGTCTATGATCCTTTGTTCCAACTCAAGCATCCCTAAGCTTGAAAGCTCTTGGCCTTCGTCTCCGCCTCTTCCGCAAGCTTTTTGGCCTCTTCCTGCTCCTTCATCTCGCGAACCTTGGCCAGAACGACCTCGCGGAAGATGGCCGTCTTGATAGTCTTGGAAAGTGTCCGCTTTTCGGCGGGTGCGGTGGCGTTCTCGGCGTCTGAGGCTCCGCCCGTGGTGCTCGCAACGGATAGAGCGCGATGGCGGGACTGGGCCTGGTCGGCAGCAAGTGTTGCATCGCCGGGCATATCTGTGTTCTCCGGGTCGTCCTCCTGCATCTTGAGCTGCTCGATACGGTTTGCGAGCTTGACCATCTCGATGCCGCGTCTGAGGCGGGCCTTGGTAAGGTAGGCCTTGATCTCGGGCAACAAGTTGTGGTTGGTTGCGGAATCGCCGCGGAGCCAGGGGTGAGCTAGAGCTTGCTATTGATCGGGGCGTGCGTGTCAGTAGCCGTATTCATGGATGTCAGATCAGCACAGCAGAACATGAGTCTCACCTGACTTGTCCACCGGTTCTCCGGCTTGGGCTGCAAAAGCCTCAGAATGAAATCCTTGGCGTCATTGCTGACGTCCTTCCAGTAACGCTCATGGAAGACAACGTTGCCGCTGCTGCACTCGTCGATGAGGTCCTGAAGGTTCTCGGAGCGGAATGGCGAGTAGCCGCAAAGAAGAGTATACGTAATAACACCCATTGACCACATGTCGACAGGCTTGCCGTGACCCTGCTTGAGCATAACTTCGGGCGCTGCATAGCCGAACGAGCCAGCCATTGTCGTGAGAACCTCGTCCTTATTGTCCAACATCTTGGCAATACCGAAGTCGGCCAGGACGAGATCCGAGTCGGGATCTCGAGTAAGATATAAGAGGTTCTCAGGCTTGAGATCTGTGAAATGAAGGGTTAGACCAGGCGGTTGAAAAATTGGTAAGGAACTATGTGGACTTACCCCGATGGACAACGTTGTTCTCATGGAGGTAGTTGACGGCACCCAAAACTTGCTTGATGGTCTGCGAAGCATCCTTTTCCGTGAATTTTCCTTGCTCACAGATCCTGTCGAAAAGTTCGCCTCCCGTCGCAAGCTGAGTAACGATGTAGTACTTGTCCTAGTGGAGGAAGCAATGTTAGTTTCGCCGTAGCTACCCTAAGTCAGTCGTAAACCATACGCACCCTGGACTCGAACCAATCGACAAACTTGACAATGTGAGGGTGCTTGAGGCGCTGAAGCATCTCTAGCTCGTCAAGAACCATCTGCTCATTACCCTTGACGTTCTTTTTCAATATGATCTTGATAGCAACCCTGCCAGTAGGGCCGCTGGCCTCTCTGACGATACCATAGGTACCAGCACCGAGCGTTCGACCAAAGGAGTACTTGGACCTGATATAGGGTGTTAGTGCGATAGGCGAGGCAAGCGAACGGACGAGAACGGGGATCGGAGGCGTACTTCTTGTCGTAACTCTCGGGTTGCCCGTGAAGGCGGTTAAGCATGTTGGAGACTGGGCGTGAGGAATCCATGGTCAGCTACTGATATGATCGGGAGGAGGTGGTATAGGGGTGTATGACGGGGGCCCAGTTCTTCTTTGTCTATCCGAGGGGGAGAAGACTTGAGAGGAGACCTGAAAGGAACAGACCAAGACTGACGAGACCGCGCGGGAGCAGAGGGAACTTACAGCTCATGGTGTTGATGTCTAGAGAAACGAATCAAGAAGGCGTGGTGGACGGATCGAGGGAGGGGGAAGAGCTGCTTGATTCTCTTCCTTCCGCTCTCGAGTGTGCAAGTGGCAGGCGGCTATCGAGACTGATAACCGAACCGGTCGAGCTTGAACTTGGGCGAAACTTGTAGGCTGGTTTGCGATTGACTAGGACGAGGGGCTGAAGAGCTGAGATTCGGGAATGGGCTGCGAAGGAGTGGCAGAGCAAGACGAGGGGATGCTTGGCAGCAGTAGATTGGGCTGGACAAGAAAGGCGGCTGTCAGAGTTCTAACTAAGTTCTGGGTCCAGAGCTGAGGTACACACGTCAGGTAAGACGATAGGGGACCTAGGGGGGATCCGCTCAGCGTGATACGGGCTGAGGGTAGGTCCCACTAACTCCACGATGAGTGGGAGTACTTGCCTGCAAACGAACTGATGGGGTGTAAGCCCTGTGCAAGTCGGGTGCAACTGACCAAATGGAGTTATTGGAATGTCGTTCGCTTCAGGAATGGGATGGGATGAAGGGGGAATATGTAAAACGACTTTCACAATGGAAACTCGTGAGGGCTGGAGAGAGGCGGGGTACCGTAATGAGAGAAGAGAGATCAACCCAAACCCTGTGGCAAGGATGCCTCCGCTTGCTCTTCCATTTCCACTGTCCCGTCAATGCCACTGGCCTCCGTCATCGTCCCTCATTCCACTCTACCAAGCAGCACTACAGCAGACGGGCGGGTCACCTTGACGTGCGCCTTGGGGCTGTTTTGGGCCCAACTCTTAGGCGATCTTTGCAAGATACAACCAGTTGTTGGTGATTTCACTGATACCCCCGGTACTTTTCGTTTCTTTAGGTTGAGCCATCGCTACAACAACATTCAAACTCAAGGCATCCAATGCGACAAGGCGTGAGCAGAGTGGGCTATGAAGAGGCCGTGGAGTGCTCAGCCCACGAACCGCCATGTCCCCCAGGGTAAAGAGGGGCACCGTATAGTCATGGCGGGCCTGTGATTGGGGAGGGGTAACGCATGAGGTGAAAGTGGGATCTTACCCGACAAGGGTCATGTCTTGGGCCCCCGTCGGGTCGTGCTAGAGATGCAGCCCTGAAATGAGCACTGCATCGAAACAAACAGACTGCGAACTTGAACATCTCAACTCATCCGACCATCCATCATCGATTCTTGACTACCCTCCGCGTCTTCACGTCTTCCGCTGTTCAATTTTCTCACCAACCTGAGCTTTAAGGATGAAGACTCCATTGTCTGCTTGCTGCACTATCTCGGGGAACAAATCGAAAACGGTGTATCGGTCTTCGAGTGAGTGGTCACCACCGCGAACTTGCTGTAGTGAACCTCGATATTACTCTAGCAGTGTCGTGGCTTGGCTTCATCTCTCTAATACTGTGACATGGACCTGTACGACCTCATCCTCAGGCTGCTTTTGGTAGTCTGATGCTTCATAGAAAACGGATATGGAACTAAACGGGGCAATACATGAGGATTTCCCCTTCGGATCCTCCCATGTGCTTACCTTAACCAAGTGATATCAAAATTCTTGATGACCTCCGATTGGTATCTTTGATGTGTGACATGGGATATGGCCCGAGCGCTCTAGTGATTATCAGATTACAATGGAAGTACCTTAGCCGGATGGAATACAACCTGCAACCTATAGGGCGAAGTCACTGCAATGTGTTGGAAAGGTGACCAAGAGAAAAAGGCTCTCCCATATCGCGTTTGGTTCCAAACGGAAGCCGCAGCCCTGCAGTTGTACCGACCAATCGATGGACAGTCCCCCGCGCGTGAAATCAGTGGAATCCTTCAGGCGCGAAATGCGGTTTCCTCTTTCCCTCTCCTGGGTCGCTCCTGGTCTCACCACTTGTGGACGTTGTTTCCTATCTTGAGCTGTTGTCGCGGAGACCCTTCTCAGCTTCAGCCCTGCCAACAATCCCTTTGCAACTCGGAGCAAACGTTGCGCGATTCACTTAACAGAGTTAATCTGGCATTAGCAAAACTTCAGCTTGAACTTGAACGGACAGGGACCGCAAGCTCAGATCATTATCCAACATTACTTTCAGGCTCTTTGTTCTCTTCTGCTGCCCCTCCAGGATTGGTCAAACATAACCCCGCCAACCTCAAGCTTCATCACCTACCTACGATTACCTACCAGCCCGCAATCCACTGTCGCCTTGCGAGGCTCGCCTGTTCGTCATCGCGGATTATCACGTCGCTGCAACAGCAACTTGTGGTCACTCAGCAAACATGCCGGTACAATTTGCTGCCAAAAGGCTGGGGAAGGAGCTGAGTAAGGTTAGTTGGATGTCCGAGCAGACATCACACCATATAGGTTAAGATGAATCCAGAGGTTGATTGCAAAAACTGACGCGATCATATTCCTGTCCATCAGATACAGAACGGCTTGCCACCTGGGATCGAACTTGTCTCCGCCGACAACTTGGAAGAGTGGTTCCTGGACATAAAAGTCCTCGACAACAACCCGCTTTACCTGAACGAGACATATCGACTGAAGTTCCGGTTCAGCCAGTCATACCCCATCGGTACGCAATATTGATACAGGCTGCGGTTGATAGTACAAAAGCTGATCAAGTCTTAGAGCCTCCCGAAGTCGTATTTGTCAAACAAGCCGACCGCCCGATTCCGATCCACCCCCACATCTATTCTAACGGAATCATCTGTCTCGACCTACTCGGTCAACAAGGTTGGAGCCCCGTGCAAAGCGTGGAAAGCGTATGCATGAGTCTACAGAGCATGTTGACCGGGAACACCAAGAACGAGCGACCTCCCGGCGATGAGGAATTTGTTCGCGGCAACAAGCAGCGCCCCAAGGATATCGAGTTCTACTATCACGATAATACCGTCTAGAGGAAGGGCGAGTGTCAACCGCAGGACAATCTCTGGAAATTGCGCTGGGATATGGGAAGGCATTACTTTTTCGATACACGGCGCCTCCGGCGTTTGATCAGTTGGGCCAGGACACCCACACTGGATGGGGTGTAGTTCGTATCGTCTGCATTATGAGGAGTTCACATACTTGCAAGTTTGGTTGGGGGTTAATACTGGCGCATAAAGGATTACACAGGGAAGGAGGCTTGGAGATTGACGAGCATTCGGAGTTGCTCGACTCAGCACCCTTACAGCGAGCTTGCTTGTTATGCATTTTTTTTTTCTTTCAGAAAGATTGATGCTCAGTTTATACCCAGCATCGGGGAAGTCTCACCACATATTCAACATGTATCTAGGCAGCGAAAGATATTGCTTGTTTCTCTCTTGGTGAACCTACGGTAGTTGCTCTTTCGCGAACTTGGATATCGACAACAGATGACGTAAGATTGTTATGTTCCCGATGGTGGAAGCTACCTACAGTACATCCTATCAGTTGCCCTCCTCCGAAGCTGAATACAGGTAGCGGGCCTTTGTTGCTTGGACCTTCTCAGCCCTGAAATTTCGGGGCACTCATATTGGCGATGGAGCTCTCAATGTTGGATAATCGATAAAATGATTCCATCAACTGATCACCTTACCCGTGCTGATTATGTACATTTTTATTTTAGCTGCTTGCATTCAAAGAGGTTCGCGGAAATGGAGGGTCACTGAGGGCGTGAACAAGGGAACATCCCAGCCTAACAGATCGACCCACTTCAGCCCACTGTGGAAACCTCAAATATTTGGGGATCGCGCAGTGAACCAACCAGTGTTCAGTTCCACTTGGTAGCTCGAGCTTCACCCTCCTCGTCATCAGCTGCCCGCCATCTCAGGATCCACACCACAACACCAACAGCCGCATGAGGTGAACTCGATCACCATGGCTCCCCATGCGGAGTTTGACACCGAACAGATCAGAGAAAAGGGTCGCAAGGACATCCTATATCTCCTAGAATCAGTATGTACAGCCATTGTGCCCTCAAAAACCACCCGAGCTAGGCAGCATCGGCCAGAAGCAACGATCCGCGTGACGCCTGGTGCAAGTGCTGAACTGACGGCAGCTTGTTGGGATCCCGTGTAGGTCCGTGGAAAGAAGAACATTGTGATTGAGAAGAGACTGGCTGGTCCACTTAATGCCTTTGTCGGAGCGTCAACCTTGCGTGACTATGGCGCCGATAACTTCTTCTTCCTCGAAAACAACAACGCCGATTCGAGCCAGCGCAATGTGGTCTTCATTGCCCGGGGCGAGTCGGCCCATCATGCTCACACGATAGCAGGTACGAATACCAACCACGACATCGCGGACGAGAGAACCCGCCCGCGGACCTTTGAAGGTGCTGACAGCTAGCCAGATCAAATAAAACGTCTACAGCACGAGAGCCAGTCTCCCCACGAGTTCCATGTCTTCTGGGTACCCCGCCGAACGCTGGTTTCAGATAAGGTGCTGGAGGAGGCCGGCGTCTTGGGTGATACCAACGTCGCCGAGCTACCCCTCTACTTCTTCCCGCTTGACACCGATGTCTTGTCCCTCGAACTAGACGACTCCTTCAGAGACCTGTACCTCGCGAAGGATCCCACACCCGTCTTTCTGCTTTCAAAGGCCTTGATGGGCATCCAACAAAAGCATGGCCTCTTTCCCAGGATCGTTGGCAAGGGCGAAAACGCCAAGAGAGTTGCTGAATTATTGTCTCGCATGCGACAGGAACTTCTCGCTGGCGAAGAAGCAGCTGAAGGGGACAAGATCGGCCTATCACCCAGCACCACGAACGAAAGTGTTATCATCATTGACCGTGAAGTCGACTTTGTCACGCCCCTACTGACACAACTGACCTACGAGGGCTTGATCGACGAGGTATTCGGCGTACAGAATAACCAGGCCGACGTCGACTCGACGATCATTGGCGCACAACCGGAACCACAAGGCTCAACCACTGCCGCCGCTGCCGTCGTGAACAACGGGCCTTCGCGAAAGCGCAAAGTCCAACTTGATTCGTCCGACAAGCTGTTCGAGCAACTGCGCGACGCCAATTTTGCCATTGTGGGGAGCCTTTTGAATAAGATTGCTCGTCGTTTGAAGAGTGACTATGAGAGTAGACACAGCTCCAAAACGACAGCCGAACTCAAAGAGTTTGTCTCGAAGCTACCGGGATACCAGGCAGAACAAAAGAGCCTCAAGATTCATACGGGCCTGGCGGAGGAGATTATGAAGTACACTCGCACAGAGCACTTCAGCAAAATGCTGGAGGTTCAGCAGAATCTCGCGGCTGGAGCAGATCCATCTTCCCAGTTTGACGCGATTGAAGAACTAATAGCACGCGACGTCCCACTGCCACAAGTATTGCGATTACTTTGCGTATACTCGTGTATCTCGGGTGGAATCAAGACGAAGGAGTTCGACCACTTCCGGCGCCTTATACTGCAAGGATATGGCTACCAACACATACTCACGCTCCATAACCTAGAGAAGCTTCAGATGTTCCTGTCGAGGTCATCCCCTCTGGCATCGATGATCCCCATGACCGGGTCCGTCGGTGCGACGGGAACGAAGACTAACTATACATACTTACGGAAGCAACTGCGGCTCATTGTCGACGAGGTCAACGAACAGGATCCCAACGATATCGCCTACGTCTACAGCGGCTACGCTCCTCTTTCGATACGCCTCGTCCAGTGCATCCTTCAGAAGCAATATTTGCTCTCCATCACAAAAGGAGCAGCTGCCACTAACACAGCCGGACCAGCTGCAGGAGGCGCGCAAGGATGGCGTGGGTTCGACGACGCTGTCAAGCATGCCCGTGGTCCGACATTTGACGAGGTGCAAAAGGGCGAGGATAAGGCTGTTAAGGCTCGAGCGCTGTTGTCGGGCAACGACGGCCAGAAGACGGTGTTTGTCGTGTTTGTTGGCGGTATCAGCTTCAGTGAGATCGCGGCTCTTCGGTTCATTGCAAAGAAAGAAGAAGGTATGTCGCTATCCTATGTCCTCACGCGCACTGCTCAAGCTGGCCGCAGAAGCACACGAAGCGAATCGGTTACTAACTGGGTGTCACGAATCATTAGGTCGGAGAAAGATTGTCATCTGCACGACGTCCATTATTAGCGGAAACAAGATGATGGAGGCCGCGATCGAGAATGGTACATTTGGAACCGAGAGCGTGCAACAGGAGACGGAGAGTTGATATTGCTTGATTGATAGACGAAGGGTTGATTGATGTTCGATTGCGATCGGGGGAATATCCACAACAGATGAATACAGAAGCATATCATGACCACGGTTGAATCCAGATTGTGCTCATGATACGTAGAAGGAGTGAAAGGTACCAAGTTGATGTTTGCTGCGAACCTGAAGGCAGACTGGCGTGGAAGAGAGAACCCGAGTCTTTTCCCATTCACATGGATTATCCTCCTCCCTCTGCGCCTCACGTGATTGGACCACGGACCTCAATTACTCGTAATAACGCGCAATAGCTGGAAAGAAAGCATTTGCATCAATCAACTAAAACGAGCAGCGTCAATTTCTTGTAATTGAAATATTGAGCATGCGCTGAACGTTACCGGCTTCCGCATTTTTCAGGGCGCTGTTGTTACCAGTGGGAGTGGGTTCCGTTCTCGCGCAGCAGATCCGTCAGCGCAACTGTATCAGCAGACTGGAGACAACGGCAGCCAGACAACCACCTCGAAGACTGAAGCAACAACAACAGCCAAGTCAAGAGATATTAGGTTTGTTAGGTTTGTTTTAAGTTAGTCAACCCACAACGACTGACAAACTGAGGAATATCGATGCACCACCTGCCAAAGACGTCGTAGTCAACACCGCAAGATATTCCATTTCACCTCAACAACTCGGCGCCATTTCAAACCGAGACGGCGACGTACCAATCGTACGACGTCTATGAGACGAAACTTCAACATTGCTCCATGGGCTGCGATATGATATTTCGAGGTACATACGCCATCTTCGATGTCCACTTCCTTCACCCATATAAACACAACGCCACACATAGTCCAACCATATCCACTTTCCTCCATACCATCTACACATCCCTCACTGTACAGGGTCCTCAGGCCTTTCTTCAATGTTCAACTGGGCTAACCAAAAGATTCAGAAGCCGGAGCATTCCTTGTATCATAGCGATAGGCAGCTCAGTCGAATGGCCGATCTTCAAACCATCATCATCATCACCACCCTAAACGGCTCGATCTTAACCTTCGCCTTCCGTTGAATCCGGAGTGTCCTGTGTATATATGGAAGGAGGTCCACTTCAACGTGAGCGAAGACGACGGTGCCGACCCATCACCCCCCATACTCCAGCCCAGCGGTTTTTTCCAGTCATCCAACTGCTGTTCTCTTGAAGAAATGGGCAACAGTTCGCGGCCTCGTCTAGGGCAGACTAGTAGTAGCAGTTTCGCGAGGGGTTCGACAAAAGACGTCAAGGAATCAAGCTCATCCCGCCAAAACCGATCCAAGCCCTCCAACTCCGGCAGGCATCCGCCTATGAAGAGAGCAAGGACGCCTGTGGGCGGCCACTCGGCAGATACCAGCTCGTCGACGAGTTCAGAAGATATCGCACCGGAAATTGTGGTCTGGACGGGGGACATGGATACGATGGACTCGGAGGAGTCTTCCTCCTCAGAAAGCCCGCTGGCGACAGACGAGTATGTTGTCATCTTTGTTTCTTCCTCATCAAGACCTTTGCACCCCTATATTGACCCACCGCTTGTCATAAAGTATTGTATGCCCCTCATTGCTGACCTCCATGCAGCTCTTCACAGTTACTATCACTATCGCAAGCCCCAGAGGAGCCAAGTGTCGAAAATGAAGACGCCTCGAGCCAGTTTTCATCGCCCTTATCGCCCTTATCGGAGCTTCCAGAATCGTCGCCGCTTATATCACCTCAAGATGATAACGCGGTGGAGCAGGAAAACCCGATCACACAGTCCGCAACTAGCCTTTCGGACCAACAGTCGAATCCGTCATCCCATGCGCCATCGGTGACAAGCAAGGCTACGACGCCTGTGGATGCGGATGGACCGAAGGAACTTTCAACAAGAGAAGAGTCATCTGAGCCACTTCCTCCTTTACTGGTATCTCCCTCTCCGGAGTCGCATGCGGAAGAGCAGCAAACGAAAGCCGATGCGGAGGAACATCCTCGACCGGATGAACAACAACAAACTGAGGTACAAATACAGCCATTAGATCAATCAGAACCAGAAGTCGTCCATATTTCGCCTCTACCAACGATGGACGAGCCTCCTTCCGCAGCACCTGAAATTGCAGGTCCACCTCATGAACCAAAGCCACCGGTCCTCGAGCGGAAGATCAAGGAAGAATCGCCTAAGGAGCTAGTCCTGGAATCAGTAAGGCAAGCCTCAACGCCTCAAGAAACCGAAACCTTGGATGTATCAATGGAAGAAGCTCCAGCTACGGATGCGGTCGTACAAGAAACCCCAGCGCAAGATGTCTCGATGCTGGAGGCGCCGCCTCAAGAAACACCGGACCAAGAAGCACCACCGCAGGATATAGTCATGGAAGAACCTCCGGCTCACGAATCTTCGATTCAAGAACGTCCGGCAGAAGAGCCTCCCGCTCAAGGCACGTCGACGCCAGATGCCCCAGCACAAAAAACACTAGCACAAGAAGCTTCAGTTCAGGCAACGCCAGTACACGAAGTGCCAGCCCAGCCAACACCAACGCAAGGATCCTTGCCTCCAAATACAGCCAGAAATACGGTGCCGACGGAGCCCTCCAGGCGGCGGTACAATGTCCGTCCCAAAGTCGCCATACCTCCCGATCTTCCACTACAGGAATATGCCATGCAATGCATTTCTGCCGCGGAGGCATCGAGACTCAACCCATATGCTTTGCACCAGGAGGAGTATCTCATGCTCAGGGATCACATCAGCCATGGCCAAGTAACAACATATTTGAATATCAGGAATGGTATTCTCAGGCTATGGGTAAGGAATCCTCAAATAGCTGTTACTCGGGAAGAAGCCGTTGGGTGCGCCAAAGATACCCGTTGGTTTGACGCCGCTAGTCTTTGTTTCGACTGGCTTGTCCGTCGCGGATACATCAACTTTGGATGCGTAGGTTATCGCCATTCGAAGAAACATGCTTCCAAAGACCCATCGGCTACAACCTTCAAGCAGAGAACAGTCGCTGTTCTGGGAGCAGGTATGGCTGGACTGGGCTGCGCGAGACAGCTCGAGGGACTCTTTGCGCAATATGCAAAAAAGTTCCGAGACATGGGTGAAGAGCCTCCCCGAGTAATTGTAATCGAAGGTCGGAACCGAATAGGTGGCAGGGTTTACTCTCGCCCCTTTGCAACTAAGCCTGCTCGAATTCCTGAAAATTTCCAAGGGAAGCGATTCACCGCAGAAATGGGAGGCATGATTATCACGGGATTTGAACGCGGTAATCCCATCAACATTCTTCTCCGGGCACAGCTCGGAATTCCATACAGGCCGTTGCGCCCAGACACAACTCTGTACGACTCGAACGGCAAGCCCGTAGATTTACACCGAGATCAGCTGGTCGAGAATCTTTACAATGACTGCCTCGACCGGGTCAGCGAATATAAGTTTAAGCAGCCCACCTCGAAGCTGATTGAGGGTAACAGGGAGCTGATTGACGAGGGCAAGGATAGCTCCGCAGAAGCCTACAAGACCATAAGGCAGGTAGAGGAGTCCACTGCCGCCCAGCCACATGCGCCGCCTGTGTCAGAGCAGAGCATAGCACCACAGGTGAATCTTGTTCCGATATCATCGGACCGTGCTACAGGCCGCGTCCACACCGAGCCTGGCACGCCAGGTGCCCTCAAGGCAGCATACAAGGCGAAGCTCTTGGGATGGGCCTTGAAGCAGGGCGTCTCAGAAGATGCCGATCTCGACCTCGAGACACCTGCCAAAGAACCGGGTGCCAACCTCGGGAGCGTCGTTGACAACATGATTGCCCAGTACAGAGATATTGTGGACTTGACCGCACAAGACTACAGGCTCTTGAACTGGCACGTCGCCAACCTGGAGTATAGCAATGCTATCAACTATAATAAGCTGAGTCTCCAGGGCTGGGATATTGATGCCGGTAACGAATGGGAAGGGAGCCATACCATGGTCATTGGTGGCTATCAAAGCCTACCAAAAGGTCTCATGCTGCTGCCTACGCCGCTCGACGTTCGACGAAGGTCGCCCGTCAACAAAATAACATATACTACGGAAAGCACAGCAGGGCCAGCTGTGATCGACTGCGAGGATGGGTTCAGGGTGGAAGCCGACTTCGTTGTCAACACGATACCTCTGGGCGTGCTCAAGCATGGTAATATCAAGTTTGAGCCACCGCTGCCGGAGTGGAAGTCTAGTGCCATCGAACGCCTCGGCTTTGGTGCTCTCAACAAGGTCATCCTCGTATACAAAGAGGCCTTCTGGGATGAAGATCGCGACATTTTTGGTGTCTTGAGAAACCCACCCAACCGGCACAGTTTGGACCAGAAGGACTACGCCTCCCAGAGGGGTCGTTTCTTCCAGTGGTTCAACGTGACGCAAACCAGCGGGTTACCAGTCCTGCTAGCTCTCATGGCTGGCGACGCTGGCTACGACACTGAGCAAACCTGCAACGACGATCTCGTCAAAGAAGCCACCGACGTCCTGCGCCGCGTCTACGGGTCAAAGGTTCAACAGCCGATCGAGGCCATCGTAACCAGATGGGCATCCGACAAGTTTGCGCGAGGAAGCTACTCCTCCGCGGGCCCGGAGATGAAGGCAGATGACTATGACACCATGGCCAAGCCCATTGGCAACCTCTTCTTCGCGGGCGAGCACACATGCGGCACCCACCCCGCCACCGTCCATGGCGCTTACCTCTCCGGTCTCCGTGCCGCCTCCGAGGTTCTCGAAGCGATGCTCGGCCCTACCGAGATCCCCACGCCCCTCATCATCCCCAAAGAATCTTCCTCGTCACTCAAGCGCAAAGCCGCAGCCCTATCTTCATCCGAAACCACCACCACCGTCACCGCCACTACAAACAGCTACGGCACCATGTCCTCCACCCGCAACCCCGAACAAGCCCGCCTCGAAGCCTACGACATCGCCCTCTGGGACTCCATCGTCTCGCAAATCGGCCAACGGCCGCTCAAGCCTTCCAAGCCGGTAGTATCAGGATACATCTTCTTCAGCAAAGCGCACTACGACGACGCGCGCAAGCGGTGCGAAGCCGGTCGCAGACCGGGTAAAGGGAAAGCATCAGGTAACGAAGTTAGGATGATGAGCGCCAAGATGTGGAAAGATGCTACCCCGGAAGAGAAAAAACCGTTTGAGGAAATGGCGGAGGAATCCAAGAGGGTGCATGCGATTGCGATGAAGGAGTGGAATGAGAAGGCTGGTGAATGGGATCGGAAGGCGACGGAGCTGAAGGGGGTTTATGAGAGGGGCAATCCGTATGTGCCGTTGAATGCGTTGGGTCACAGTCAGGTTATTAAGAGTGAGGAGGGGGTTGGTGGAAGTCCTGCTGGTGCTGTTGCTAGTGTTGCGAGTAGGAGTAGGAGTGGCAGTGGGAGTGCCATTAGGAGAAACGGGAGGAGGGCCAGGTGGGCGGGTGAGAAGGTGGGGAGTTATGCGGAGGATGAGGGGAGTGATGTTGATGTTGAGATGACTGGGTGAGTTTGAGTGAGTAAGGAAGCAAAAGGACTTTGGGACTGGAAAATGGGGTTCGAAAAAGAAGGAATAGGCAAGGCAGAAAGACCGGTTACATGTCTTATCAGGCGTTTGGCAAGGCATGACAGAAGGAGGTGTTGGTGACAAACTTGTATTAAGTCTAGGTGACGGAGGAAAACAGCAAATACGTTTTTATCATGGCTTTAATCCCCCTTTTACGTTGCCCGCTCACACAGCGTAGGTCTTTGTTCCATTCTTTATCATTGTTGTGATGGCCAGGATGCAAACGTCGTCTATCTACGCCAGGGGGGAAGCAGGTATAAAACGTCTCAGCCAATCGAGCATCCAATCCCAGCTATTGATCACCGGAGTATTGTGAACTTTCATCCTATCTTCCATTCTTTTCAACCATTTTCGACGCATTATGTACCTGCGAACAAGCGGCGGCGGCGCACATGGAGGTGGGCTGGTGAGATGGGATGAATTTGGAAACACGAGTCAACTTGTTCGAACTCACCGAGACTGGGACAGGTCCGGATGGAAGTTGCCTGCGGCGTAGCCAGGTTGCTTACTGAGAAACTTACCAACAAATAAACATCGGACAAGGTTGTCAATCATGTGTAAGCGCTGGTCTGGATGGTGATTTGTTGGGCGGACGGGGAGGACTGCCCTGGCTGGATCAGAGGCTCACTCGACCCAACGAACGGGAACATGAGATGACACAAAGGAGACTGAGATACCATGGCTTACTAAACCGGAGAGCAGACATGTGTATGAAAGAAGTCGTACATTTTATGGGCTGAAGGCGTTGGTACAGTAATGAGAAAGCTAGCAAGCTCATCGATTGGTGCGAAGCAAGACATTGGCACGCAACTTTTTGGACTGGGACCAGACATCATACCACACCACATACACGCATAGACTTTCGACCTCGGCTTTCACTTGTTTGTGAGGTGTGGTATAGTTGATAAATGGATGGAAGATAGGCGAGAGAGCAGATAGGGATGGATTTCGGCTCTGGTCCTTTCTCTGTTCAGGTCTCCTCTCCTCTCCTTTTCTCT
The DNA here is from genome assembly GCA_030685235.1 of Copromyces sp. CBS 386.78. Taxonomy (NCBI): domain Eukaryota; kingdom Fungi; phylum Ascomycota; class Sordariomycetes; order Sordariales; family Sordariaceae; genus Copromyces; species Copromyces sp. CBS 386.78. The sequence goes on from MU839090.1 coordinate 256,718, forward strand.
CAACAACACATCTTCGTCTGCTATTAATAAACTGCGGTTGATGTAGCTGTTTACATATCGGCCGAAGCGGTGGCACCAGTGATAATTTCGACCAACTCGCCGGTAATGACGGCCTGGCGGGTACGGTTGAAGAGAATCTGGTACTTGCTGATCATCTCGCCGGCGTTCTTGGAAGCATTCTGCATAGGGGGTAAGAGGATTCACGTCAGCAGTCTGTCCGTCGTCGTCGTCGTCGACTTCAAAGAGGTAGCATGGGACGGGAGAAGAACTCACGTCCATGGCGTTGCGACGGGCAGAGATCTCGCAGGCGTGACCCTCGCAGAGAGCCCAGTAGAGGGAATTGGCGAGGGCATACTCGCGGAGGTTGGGGAGGACCTCCTCATCAACCTCAAAAGCGGAGAAGTTGGCTAGATATTTTCATGTTAGCTAGCTACACCTCGACGAGCATCACGATGGCCGACATGACGTACGGGAAGCGAGGATGGCCTCCTCGGAAAATGCCTCAATGATGGTGGGCTCGTGGGAGGTAGCGTTGATGAACTTGTTGTAGAGAATCTCAACGGAAGCGTAGTCGCCCTTGAGCTGGGTGATCTGATCGGCGATGGCAGCAGCCTCGGCGAAGGTGGGGATGTCCTTGCCAACACCGGAGAAGTTGAGGACGATGTCCTTGCTGTTGGTACGGGAGAGCTGGGCCTTGGCCTTCTCGCCGATGATGACGATGTCGAACTCGGGCTCAGTGGCGGCGCGGCGACGGATGAAGCGCGCAAGACCGGAGTGGACACCACCGCAGAGACCCTTGTCGGAGGAGCAGACGATGACGAGCTTCTTCTTGCCCTCAGCCTCGAGAGGCTTGGTCTCGGCGGAGGTGAAGACCTCGTTGCTGGTGGCACCGTAGCCGCGGGACTCGGTCATGGCACGCTGGGCGCGGTTGAGCTTGGTCGAGGCAACAATCTTCATGGTGTTGGTGATCTTCTCGATGTTGCGAATCGACTTGAGGCGGGTCTCGATTTCACGGAGAGTCGCGAAGGTGGCCGCGCCGGGAGCAGCCGCTCTGTTGTCATGACCTTTAATCAGTCTGCATGTTCTGTCTCAAGCTTCCTTCGATGTGTCGGGGCTATCGTGTGTCCGTCCTCGTTCTCGTGTATGTGTGTCGATGTCCTCTTTTCTCTCTCTCCCCACACCCAACCCGTTCCCTGGTTGCTTGCTTCTGCCCCTCCATATATCGGACGTCATGTATCGGAGACCCGGTGGCGCATCGCATTCTTTTCGGAGTCGCACAGAGAGCTGAGGGCTAGACAGAGACACGGAGGAGCTGTAGTCGGTGTGGTGTACGGTGGTTGACGAACAGACGGAGGCGAGACGACGAGATGTTGGACGGAGACGGAGCACTCTAAGGAAGAAGGACATGTATTTTTTTTTCTTGGGAGAGCACCTACCGGGACGAGACGGCGGCTCCAGCTCTCAGGGCCGGGCGGGCAGCTCTGGACAGCATTTTGAGATGGATAATTTGACGAGGGAGAGACCTGCTGGAGAGGAGTGGCCCGGGGTTGACCACTTGATATTCAGGCGGCAATTGATCGTGGGGGAGTGATCAATGGGAATAGGACGCAATTGGCGTGAGAGGTTTGCTGAGGTCGGTTCCACACTTTCCGCTTCCTCTGCTCACTTTCCGGCCGTGCTTTCTTCGTGAGGTGTGGCTCGCCGTAGTGCCGCTGTCCGTCGGGCGCCTTCGCCTTTTTCCCGGCTCGAGCCTGGCAATGGCTGAGGACTGCTTCCCGGCCATTGGCTTGGTTATTGGCCGCCTGCCAGCTGTGCAGTGTTCGCCAGCACTTTTCCGTGACGGTCACAAATACGTCTGTTCGGCCAGCTTGCTGCCAAGCTCTGCCATGCCTGCCAGCCGTGCCAGCCGTCAGAGCTTCCATGAGGGTGGGGCACCCGGTCTGGCCCGCGCCTGCGATCCTGCACCGCTGCAGAGGGCGGCACTCAACATCTGTGGTACATCTCACTCCGGCGGCTTTTCAATCGTGTAAACTAAAATGAGACGTCCTGAAAACCGAAAAGTTCCTTCTGTTTGCCATCCACCCTACTGAAACCTGCCTGGCATATGGGTGTGAATTTGGTGCTCACTGGAACGAGGAAGAGCCTTGCAAACGCCTGTATCAAAAGCGTCAAGTCTCACCTCAGTATCCTAAACAGTAAACACCCTCAGTCACCCAGAGAGTTTTAAGGCAAGCAAGCACAAGCGTTGATGGATATCAGACGACACGGTGTTTTTCTGTTTGGATGAATGAGGTTGTTGTTACCTCCAGCTCTGTGGTGCAATCGAAGTTGCCTGTGAGGCTGGGTGATCACGATCGCGCTGGTGTTGCTATTTGTTAGAGCATCTTGCCACACCACATACCCGTGGCACGGGTAGGTACTAAAGACTTCCATTCCATATAACACTCTCAACACTTGACGGGCGCCCACCACGCTAGAGACGGGACTCACAGACTCTCAAAAGGTACCGAGAGCGGGGACGCGCTAAAAGGTCTCAAACTGAAGTCAACCACCTCAGGGATTTTTTACAGGCTGAGGTGCCCCGACCCACGGCAGGGAGACTTAACCTTGGCTGGAGTCCCAACTGGAGACTCGGTTCTCAGGTCGCTCTCACCCCGATCGCCCACAGCACCCACACTTCCACAGCCTGGCGGTCCTGGCAACGAAGAGTTGCAAGGTGGAGCCCCAGGATTTATCTTTAACAGCCTCCCGATTGCCCTTGCTCTCCCCGACTTCGTTCATGCTGCCATCCGCCTTCGCTTTTTTTCCCTTCACTTCTTCTCCCTCACCTTGCGCCATTCTGGTTCTCTCCACCCTCCAGGCTCTCCACATCCTCTCTTTTTCCTCACACTCGTTCCATTGACCGACCATCTCGATAACTCGCGCAACCACCTTGACAAGTCTCCGAGACCCTCGCTTTCCAGTCTTGGTCACCAGGTGACTTGCAACACGAGTCTATCCACGGCAAAAAAAAGGTGTAGGCGGTCACCTCTTAGGGCGAATTCTTTCTCTCGACGTCTTCCCCCCTAGCGACCACCCACGACCTTTCCAATTCGGTTGCCCTGTAGGCATCTTGCTAGCAACCTTCGCCACTGTTGAGCGACCGCTACGTCTCTGGTCGGCTTTTGCGCCCTTACACACTCACACGTAGTGCCGTCGCCGACACCGCAACACGCTTCAGCAACCATGTCTTCCGGCTCTGAGGACGACAAGCCGCTCGCCAACCTGAAGGTTAACGGCCACGGTACGTCGATGCTTCTGTGACCAGTCACACCTTTCCCCATCAGCTCTCGCTCACTACCCCTTCACTCTATCCTCTGCCCACCGTCACACGGTTTGCCAGCCGATTCGAGTCGACGTGTCATGCCTTCCATGGCCTCGTCTTCTAGACGTAACCTGCCATTGTACCACGCCTCTGAGACTAACTTTCCATCAACTGTAGCCTCGGCGCCGATAATCTCCAAGGCCGATGATCGTGCCATGGACGCTGCTGACTCCAAGGTTCATATGGCTCCCGTTGGTGTCTCCATCCGCAACGGCCCCGTCGACCAGGACAAGATGGATATCGACTCCCCAGTAAACGGTCAGGCTAAGCGCAAGTCGCGGGCATCCATTGATCAGTCTGTCAACTACAAGGATGAATCCAGTGATGACGAAGCACCCTTGGTAGGCTTCCTTGTCTTTCCAAGCTTGGTATCCTTTCTTGGCCTGTGGCTAACTATGACAGGCGAAACGTTCAAAAACACAACATAAGCAACCAGACTCCGATAGCGACGACGAGCCGATTGCGAAAAAGAATGGCGCGAGGTTGCCTCCCTCCGCCAAGAACACGGATATGGACGTAGATTCTGACGATGACGAACCCCTTGGAAAGATCGCCGCGAAGAAAGCCAGCATTGAGAAGGCGGCCGTTAAGGAAGCCAAGAGTATCCGTGCTGATACCAAGGCCAAGAAGCCTGTTGCTAAGAAGGCCGTGAAGGATGAATCCTCCGATGACGAACCCCTTGCGAAACCCACCAAGCGACAGGCCAACGGCACAGCTGCGAAGAAGGCGAACGGTGTGAAGAAGGAAGAATCCGACTCGGATGTGCCCATCGCCAAGCGGGCGAAGAAGGCACCTGCTGCAAAGCCTGCCGCGAAGGCCGCCGCGAAGGGCAAGGCTGCCACTGCCAAGAAGCCCGTCAAGGAAGAATCGAAGGACATCACTGATGAGGACGATGAGGAAGAGGAGTATAAGTGGTGGGAGGAGTCGGCGAAGAAGGAAGATGACAGTATCAAGTGGAACACCTTGGAGCACAACGGTGTCATCTTTCCCGAGGATTACCAGCGTCTGCCCAAGGATGTCAAGCTGCTCTACGATGGAACGCCGGTCGAACTCGACATCGAGGCCGAGGAAGCTGCCAGCTTTTTCGGCTTCATGCTTAACTCGACGGTGAATGTTGAGAATCCAACTTTCCAGAAGAACTTCTTCAGGGACTTTAAGGAGATACTGGATCGGACAGGCGGCGCCAAAGACAAGAACGGCAAAAAGGTAGACATCAAGGAATTCGAAAAACTCGACTTCTCCCAGTTGTGGGCTTACAAGGACGCTCAAACGAAGGCCAAGAATGCCCGGTCGTCAGCAGAGAAGAAGGCCGAGAAGGCCGAAAGAGAGAAGAGGGACGCCCCATATCTGTATTGCAAGTGGGATGGGCGAAAAGAAAAGGTCGGTAACCCCAGAGTGGAAATTCCAGGCCTTTTCCGCGGTCGCGGTGACCACCCCAAGACTGGGTGTATCAAGAAGCGTGTCTTGCCAGAGCAAATCACCATCAACATTGGCAAGGAGGCCAAGGTCCCAGATCCGCCAGCTGGCCACAAGTGGAAGGCCGTTCAACATGACAACAAGGCAACTTGGCTCGCAATGTGGCAAGAGAACATCAACGGCCACTACAAGTATGTCATGTTGGCAGCAAACAGTACTGTCAAGGGCAAGGCCGATTTCAAGAAGTTCGAAAAGGCCCGTGAGCTCAAGAAACACATCGACCGCATCCGTGCCGACTACACCAAGGACCTCAAGAGTGAGGTCATGGCTGACAGGCAACGTGCAACGGCCATGTACCTCATTGACAAGTTCGCTCTTAGAGCCGGTAACGAAAAAGATACCGAAAACGAGGCCGAGACTGTCGGTTGTTGCTCTCTCAAGTACGAGCACGTCACCCTTAGGGAACCCAACACTGTCATCTTCGACTTCTTGGGTAAGGACAGTATTCGTTTCTACAACGAGTTCACGGTTGATCGCCAGGTCTTCAAGAACCTCAAGATGTTCAAGAAGCCTCCCAAGGAGGACGGAGATGACATCTTCGACAGACTGACGGTAAGTTTATTCTACTCTACATGATTCGGAAGCATTGCTGACTCGCTATGTAGACAACCCAACTCAACAAGCACTTGTCGAGCTACATGCCTGGGCTTACGGCAAAGGTTTTCCGTACTTACAACGCATCGTACACCATGTCTAAGCTGCTGCAGGAGCTCAAGGTGACGAATGCCACGGTCGCTGAAAAGGTCAAGCTCTACAATGACTGCAATCGCCAGGTTGCTATTCTCTGCAACCACAAGCGCACTGTCGGTGCTGGCCACGAGCAGCAGATGAAGAAGCTCGTCGAGCAGATTAAGGGCCTGCGATACCAGAAATGGCGGACAAAGATGATGATGCTCGATCTTGACCCCAAACTCAAGAAGAAGAAGGGTGCTGCCTTCTTTGAGCTTGATGAGGACTTGACAGAAGAGTGGGTTAAGTCTCATCAGGAGTTCCTCGTCGAGGACCAGAAGAGCAAGATCAACAAGAAGTTCGAAAAGGACAACGAGAAGCGGGTGGCCGAGGGTGAGAAGCCTCTGCCTGCCAGCGAGCTCAAGGAGCGACTCAAGGTGGCCTCCGAACTAGAAGCCAAGTTCAAGAAGGAGAACAAGACCAAGAAGGTCGAGGCTGAAGGCAAGGGTCCTTCTGTCGAGAAGTTGGAGGCAGCTCTTGTGAAGCTTGATCAGCGTATCAAGAACCTGGAGCTGCAATCCGCGGATCGTGAAGGAAACAAAGAGGTTGCTCTTGGCACCTCCAAAATCGTAAGTCAGAGATCAGTTTTCATTCAGATGTTTAGCAGGATGCTGACCCTCTATTACAGAACTACATCGATCCCCGTCTTACGGTCGTCTTCTCGGCCAAGTTTAATGTGCCTATCGAGAAGTTCTTCTCCAAGACGTTGCGCGAAAAGTTCAAGTGGGCTATTGAGTCTGTCGGAACCGACTCGACGTGGGAGTTCTGAGGTTGGCCAGGTATCGTCGTTCGTATTCTGATAAGTTATTCACACAAGCCTTTCCTATAGACAACAACATGAATTTCATGTTTTTCTTTTTGGCACCTTTCACTCCAATCACACACGAAATAGCCTTGATAGACCCCTTGGTAAATCGTTTTACTATCCTCATTTGGGCATCATGGGTTTTGTTAGAAAGCTTGCTGGACGCGTATGCCAAAACAAAAGCAGGCGAAGCGAAGTTTTATGCGGTCTAATGGTTAGAGAAATGATGGAGGCAATTTGCTTGCTCTTGATGAGTTGTATGGAGTTTCCATTCGCATTGTGCACAGCTTGATCTCAGAGGGTGGAGTTACGGAGGTCGGTGTTCACTCCATATCGGTGTCGAGGCTGGCAAAGAATCAAAAGGATTCAGAATCGGGATAGATGGTCGCTATATCCTCAAAACCTAGAATGGATTATCGTTAACAACGGAGTATAAATTCGAATACCATCATCACTTGTTGTTGCGACCACGCATGTTCGTGAGAGGACAAATAACCAATGGTATGTGCAGACACCAAATGAGACACAACTACTACCAGAAATTGGCTGCATACGTGCCTAAACAAAGGGCATCTGCCGTTTGAAAACGCTGATCAGGTCCAACTTGTGTGTGTATGTGGTGTCTATCGTGATGTAAGAGTACAAAAATGTCCCATACCATAGATGGTACATTATCATTCCCTCTGCTTCCAATCATATACATGGGTAACGTTGCCGTCGCCGATACATATCAGATCTCTACCAAGCCAAATATCCCTTAAACGCCGTATCAGGTAAAATGCCCAAACCCAGATTGAATCTTACGCCTGCAAATGCATCGTGCTGCTGCTGGCTCCTACGCCTTCAGCCTCCAAAGGAGAACAAGACCCCGGATCATTATTGAGCAGCAACAGAAACCTGGAAGAGTGCTGTCATGCCACTCCAGATATACCATCAACTAGGTTGAAAACCTCAAGCCAAGCACCCAACGAAAGCAGCAAGAGCCACCGTCACAAGCGACGTAGCAACCAGCAAACCCTGCGGCGGCCTCATCATCGCGCTCGCCGCGCCAATAGGCACGATCTTCCCATCTGGTTTCATAACCCAGCCATCAGGAACACCGTAGGTAGTCTTCGTGCCGCCGGTGCTACCACTGCCGCTGCCGGACGCATCTCCACTGACGGCCCCAATTCCGCCCACGGGCACCGAGCCGCTCGCAACCCCCGTATTAGACGCCGCCGGTGCGCTAGCCGTCACTGTGACCGTGCCGGACTTGCCCAGGTTCCCGTTCACCTTGCCGCCCTCCGCGATGATGCTCTGCCACGTGCCGCTCGTGTCGCCGTAACGGTATGACTTGCCCGTCGAGTAATCGGCAACCATGATGCTCTTGACCGCCATTGAGAAAGGACCCTTACTATAATCGGTGGGACCCCTAGCCCACTGGATTGTACCAGGGGAATTGGCGCTGTCGCCGCCCGACCACGCGCCAAACTTGACTTGCATGGGCGACTGCGGGTATTGTCCGCCGGCATCGTTGACGGTCAACGACCGCACCAGCGTGCCGCCCACATACCACGCGATTCGTTCGCTAGTCCAGTCGATCGTGTACTTGATGAACTGCCCCTGGGAGTTGGGCGCCGGATTGAACTGGCCGCGGTCGTAGGTGGCGGTTTTCCCTTGGGAGAAGAAGTTGGTCTGCACGTACGTGTTGTCGGCTCCTAACCACTCAAAGTCGATCTCGTCGAGGATGTCGGATTGGAGGACTACCGAGGAAACGATTCCCGCACCGGGGGCCGCCTTCATGGTAATTTCGACACGCCCGAACATGATGTAGAAGATGGAGGATAACTGGGGGCTATCGCCGGGTTTGGCGACGGTGAAGGAGACGCCGTCGTTTTTGGAGTAGGTGGGCGTACCGCCGTAGGCGTTGAAGGAGTTCACGCCGCCTTGGGTGAAGTCGACGTTGATGGCCATGCCGAGGGCGGTGTTTGGGGGGCAGTCGGCTGGAAAGAGGGGGAGGGATGGTGTTAGGCATATTTCTTTTCTCTCTTTATTTTTTTACTTTGGGGATATGGATATGTAAGTCTGAAATGAGAATGAGGTTTTAAGAGACTTACTTCGCTGTGTTGGGTTACATGCTGACCATGTTTGCGCGGAAGCTACACTTGCGAAAGCAGCTGTCACCGCTGTTCGCCAACTTAGGGACACCATGATTGTTGTTTTTGTGTTCCCAGGTCTTGTGGTGACACAGGGAGGTCAGGAAGAATTATTTGGGAGCTTTGGACTGAAGAGGCAACCAAGGTTCGGCTTTTGGGTCTTCGAAGTTGAATCGGTGCTCTCGATCGCGGGGTGGGTTGGTGAAACGGACTCGTGTGAGCGGTGATGTGATGGTGGAGAACCCGAAGCCAAAGCGGCGGTCACAACGTCGAACGGTTTTCGGGAATCGGGATGAGTAACAACAGAAACCTGAGTATAAATTGACAGACTTGTTGGTGTATGACGACAGATGGGACGACAGGTTCAGCGAGTGATGATCAACAGTCCCAGGCAGTGGCAGTAGTCTTATGTATACGAACAGGAAAAGAAGGGTCGCGGGATCTTGCATGACACTTGCCCTGTTCCCGGCTTTTAATGGGACCCAGGCGCTGTATCAATGAATGCAGCGAATGCGTAAACGCGAGTGGAAAAAGGAATCACACTCTCCGATCACATCGATCCTTGTGAGAAAAGGCCCGGACTGGCTGAACAAGGCAGTTGGCGGTCCAGGTCTTGTCCCAGCTTGTCCCAGCCTCTCACAAGTCAACAACCTGCCAGAATCGTCATTGTAGGCTCCCCACCATCAGCTCTCTCTGGGCCGCCCGGGCTTGGAGCTAAGGAGCCTGCTTTTTCAAGGGACCACTGAGAGCTCCATCGGACAACACTTGAGCCATGGAAAAGGTTTCGGTCTCGTTCCGTTTTAGCCAACTTTCCTTCATGAAACAATGTAGGAATGTTTTTTTCGGTCCTTTGCGAATGTTAGAATCTTGAAACCTTTTTTCTTCTTTTTTTTTGGGTTCTTCAAAGGACGGGAGGTTGGGGGATGTGTTTCCTTGGGAGGCACGGACAAACGCTGTTGTTTGTGTTGTTGCACTGAGATTGGAGAGGTCTTCAGCACACTGCCACCGCTGCCATCACTGACCTGTGAATCGGGTGGTTGGGAGTGGGTTTTCTTGGCGTAACGCCAACACCCATCGGCCCGCCAAATCGTGAAAAAGTTTCGGTGGTTCCGGGTCCATTGTGGCTCAGAGTCCTCGGCGCCGCTTCTCCGTTGATGCTCCACTTTTCCGTTGTCTGGTCTTCCGTTGGGCGGGTCACTCCCGCTGTGTTCCACTTCGGAGTTTCATGTTGCCTCGACACCGCATTGTTGACTTTTGTTGTGATGGAGAAAAAAAAAGGGGGTAAAAGTCGTCGTGAGTGTCGAAGGCACTGCTTGCACGTTCGTTACCCGCCCGTCAAGTAAGCTTTCAGGCGCGTGCCACGACTACAGTACATGATTTGGAAACATCGGATGATTTTGTCGGCAGGCGGCAGGAGCACTTCCGTCGCACTTCCTACAATCTAACCCTGGTATATTTGTTAGCTTGGTACAAAACAGGGGGGGAAGACAGGCATGCAGAGCCAGTAATCGTTATTTATTTAAGCCAGAAACTAACACACTGTGAACACTATTATACATTAATTAACATTGAAAACAGGGTAAAATAAGTATAAAAAACAGGGTTTAAAATATTATAGATTAGTAACCAATATATCTACTATTTGCAATAATAATAATGCGCAACCGCTTAGGTATCGAGTGCACCAACTTCTTTATATAAGACTCTAAGTAAGTAATCTATACCTCTTCGATAGTGTTATAGGGCTAGCGCCCAGGGGTTGAACTTAGCTGATGCTAGGTCAGACCGCCTGCGATAGCTCTGGTTCGGATACCCCGGCCTTAGCGCTACAGTATACAAAACCCTTTCCGATTACACTTTTTTAATATAGTCTCTTTCCTTCCTTCTCTATTAAATATAGTATTTTAACTTTATACGACTACTTACTATACTTTACTCTTATAGACCCGTTATATTATATTTGACCCTCTTTATTAATAACTTCGTACTATCGCCTATACGCTAAAAGAGTTTCCCTTCGTTGCGTCGCTTTCCTCCCGTAATAAAATTCCTTATTTACCTACAATCTTTGCTACTCGGACCTCTATCCCCTTCGATAATAGTACTAGCTTTCCTAACGATTCCCTGGTTTTAAGACCCTTAAGAACGGTTATAATAGTTTATAATTGCTTTCTAAACGTTATTAATTAAGGTTATTGCTAACGCTAGGGCTCCCGCCGCGGTTCCTAAACCGGTACTCCCTTACTTTAAGAAGTTCTTTAGCGCTAAAGAAGACTTCAAAACCTAGGTTTTGAGCGTATAGGCTAAATTCTATATAGATAGATACATTATTAGCGATATAGAAGCGTAATTTTATTATTTACTCGCTTACTTATCGCTTTCCATTAAGAAGCTTCTCGTTACCTTCGCCGCTTCGCTACAATTTCCCTATAAATTTATCGAAAAGTTTAGATTATTTATAAAAATCCCAATTTTATTAAACGTATAGTATAAGAATTATATTAATTTAGATAAAAGATTAAAGAGTCGATAACGGTTTTTATTATACGATTTGAAGAGGTGCTCTATTGTACTAAGGCCGATTCTTAATTAAATACCGTTAAAATAAGTTAGTTTACCGCTTTTTTAATTTACGAATAAAAGTAATACCTTTCCGATTATACTAACATATTAGAATAGTATTTAAATTTATTCGAATATTTTCGCCGCTTTAACAGTAATGCCTTTTTTGTTTCAACGTTTTCGAAATATTATTCGGTTAATAATAACGCTAATAATCCTATAAATATTTCTATTAACGCTTCGACGGCTAAATCCGCCGCTTTATCCTTATCGTAGAAGTAGAAGAATAAATAGAAGAAGGAGGGTAAGTATACGAATTGTAATAGTAGTTCTTACTAATTTAAATAATATAAGATAAAGATTAGAATAAATAACATATAATTTAATTCGGTTAGGGGTATAGGCGGTTATAACAACGATAATTAAGAGGAAGATATAAATTAAGTAGCGCCTTATTAAAGGTAACCCCGATAAGACTATAATAAAAGGAAGTTTGTACGTCCGTATAGGAGGGACTTTTATAATTATTAGAGTACAACGTTTTATTTATTAGCTAGAAACGTCAGTTAACCTTCTTTTACCTTTCTATACGTAGCTAATTAGAAGTTAGTATTTACTATAAAACGTAATTGTAAAAGGGTAGTAAATATAATATTTCGTAAATATAAGACTATTAAGCCCGTCCTTAGCGAGGGATACGTATTAAAATTCTACAATTCTATAGTAATTTAATTATTAAAGATGAAGGCTCCTATTAGTAGGAAAAGTAGAATAATATAAAGTATTGGGTAATAACCGTAATTTGATTATTAACCGAATATAAATTTGTAATACGGTAGAAGAGGTTCTTAGATAGGTATAGTCTAAATATATTCTTTAATTTAATTTTAGTTCCCGTATATTAGGAATAATTCTATATAGGTAGTACTTCGTAAGGGTATTGCTAATTCGGGTAGTAAATAAGTAATCGTATTACGTTTATTTAGGAGTTTAGTTATAGATACTTTTCGTTTAGTATTATTAATTTCTTCCCCGTTTCTATACGTTAGGTTAGGAGTGATTAGGCTAGATTTTTATTCGTTTTATATATTTTAATTACAATTGTTGTGCAGTAGGCTTATATCTCCTTTAGGGGGGAGTAGGGGAGTAATATTATAGGGTTAGCGCCTAGGGGTTAAACCTAGTTAATTGTTATAGGGTTAGCCTATATTACATATACTGGTAATAGTAGCTCTTTAAGACTACTATTACTACCGGTTAATTAGCTATAGCCTCCCGCTATAGACCCACTAAGGGTTTATAGTTCGAGTCCTATAAAAGCCCATCTCCCGAGTGTACTTCTATACTTCTCTTCCTTTCCTCCTCGTATAATTACGTATATTAATTATTTATACCTAACTTCTCGCCCTCTACTCGTAATAGTTAATTACACCTTTTAATTATTACGTTTATAATATAAACCTATCTTTTATTACAATTATTTTTCAATTACGCGCGTATAAAGATCGCCTCGTTACGAATTGTTAAACCTAATACCCCCCCCCTAAATATCGATAATCGTAGTTATAATAATCGCCCAATTAAAATTCCAACATCCCTTCACTAATGCGTAAGGGAAAATACTCTTTATTTAAAAAATAAAAAATCGCTTATCTTTAATTACTTCAAATAGTCCTAATAACGGACCTTTACTTTAAACAGTCCTAATTACAGACCTTCACCTCTCTTTTATTTCGAATAATCACCTCTCTTTTATTTTATATTTTATAATAATAGCGATCCCGCCCTTTTTTCCCCCAATAGTAATACCAGTAGTAATAATCTTTCCAACCTTTCTACTCCTACTACTAATAACGGTAACCTATTTAATTTAAAATTATTACATTCTATTATTAATACTTTTAATAGCGAATTCAATATTATAGTTTATTATGCCGCGCTTTTCGAACTTCCTTAACCCATTATTATAATTTTTATTAATTTTTTCGAAGGTTTCGACTAATAAAAAAGTCTTCTTATTTTGCGCGAATATTTCGAAATAACTTCTCTTTTTTCTTAAACCCCTACTTTCTAATCTATTATTATACTTTTTAATCGCCTTTATCGTACTAACTTCAAATACTATAATAATTTTAAAAGTAATTTTTAACGTTCTAAAGAGGAATTTAAAATTACCCGTTAAATAACCGACGACGCCTAATCTAATTTCGATTAAAAGAACTTCAATTATATTAATTTCAAGTCTACTTATAATATTATTATTGGTCTTATCACGTTAACTAGTGTAACTAGTCTACCTAATAAGTATACGGTACTACTTCCTTTCTAGTCTAGAGGAAAAACCGTATTGTTGAAATCCGGGTGAAAACTTCCAACTTCCTTCCTTTAATCCTAACCCTATCCCCTACTTTCGTCCCGTCTTACTACGGGAGCCCGGGAGGATATCGGATTCTTCTAAGTTCGTCTTCTACTTTGGATGGCTATCGTTGTTCCCGGTAGGAATTTCTCGGTTGCTTTTAATTGGTTGCTTCGCTTCCCTACCCGGACTAGTTGCTTCGGTAGCGGGTGTTGCTTCTTTCATCTTATTTTTAGGGTATCGAGGGTAGGGAGACGAGGTCTTACTTCTTGAGCGTTTCTTCGCCGATACGGCCTCTATCGGCTGCATATAGGGGGTATGCTTGAAGACCGGGAATTGTAAGATAGCTGATTGGTCGATATCGTACGGCCGGGCGGGTTCTGGTTCGAGCTAGTACCGTGGTTCTGGAATGGATTTTTGCGGTGGGGCTCCAATTCTTAACCCTATTAGCGGAAGCGGAGAGAGAGGCCGTTATTTTCGAATAGGGATGAGATTTTTCTTTACGTACCTAGTTACGTAGTACTAGGGTTCTAGACTAGGCTGGGCCCCCTATATTTTTAACGCTGTATTTTAATAGGTAATAGCGGAGAAGATTTCTATCCGAAAAGATCGGATAGAAAGGGAGGGGAGCGGGATTCGAACCTACGACCTTTCGAAAATTCGAGAGGGAAACCAAGCTCAGATCTTCCCAACTGAGCTATCCCCCCTCTACTTATAATACCCTATTCGCAGAATATAATACTTTTAAAGTATAAATTTCCTCTTCTTCCCCCATTAATAATACAATTAGAAAAATAATTATATTCTCTTCTCTTCGCTAAATAGTAGAAAACCCGCCTATTTTTACTAATAAAGAGATTAATAATCCCGCTTATAAATATAAAATCTTTAAAGCCTAATATTTCCGAATTTAATCTTAATAAAAATACAATACTATTCTTTATTCTTTTAAAAACATTAAGATTATTTGTACCGCTATACTTTTAAGACCCGAAAGCTTATTTAATATTTAAAATAATTTAAATATAATCTAATTGGACCCCGACGAAGTAAATTAGCATTAGAAGATAAGCGTTAAATTTATAGAATATTTAATTTCTCGTTTCTAGAACGTAAATTTTAAAATAGACGCCGGCCGTTATTTATAAGAATTATATATAAAAAATATATTTTTCACGGATTTCGAATTTAAATTAATTAATTTAATAAACTTCTATAATTTCAATAATTTAATAAAAGTCTATTATTTCCAGAATAAAATTAATAAGCGTTTCCGTAATATTTTCGCTTACTACAACCTTCCCCCTAATAACGATTTCAAATATTAGCTCGAAATTTGTTATAATATTACCGGCAACTTTAAAAATACAGATTATTATTAAAAAATAGTAAACTACTTCTTTAATCCCGGTAACGGCACTAATAATAATAATAATAGCGGAAGTTACTCTAACGCTAAACCTTCTACTAATAATATCCCTATTAACTAAAGTAGTAATAAAATAAATTTAAATACTATTAATTTTATAATTTTTATTTATAAAAATATTCTTAATTAGTATTCCTACAATAACTTCTACCGTTATTATAACAAGCCCGGCCATATCGCCCGCAATTATACCGCCTTAATTAACTACAGTTCCTAAAGCCTCTAATATTCTACTAATAAAAAGTTAAAAAATAAAGGTTATAGTAAGGGTCGTAATTAAAAATAAATCTACGCTACTAATACTATTCTAACTACCCTAACTACTCTAACCGCCCTTACTAAACCCGCTATTAATAAAAAATATTATAATAATTAAGAAAACGCTTAGCCTCTATATATAATTATATATAAAAGCTTAACTAGGTTATATTTAAAAAATAAATTTCAAATTCTATAGAATTAAAGGTTTTAAAAGAAATTAAAATTTAATTGTTAAATAATTCTACTTCCTTAAATTTAATACTCTTATCCTCTTATATTATAACCTATTCGTATAAAAACTATTATATTACTCTTATTAATAATAATTATTCTATTTTCATATTTATTAATTGCTCTTTTATTATTAAAAATAACCTTCCCCATTTCTAATTATTAAAAGCGAAAAAATTCGTTCTTACCGACGGAGTAATTAAAAGTATTATTTTTAAAGAAATAATAGCCAAACTCCGGATTAGTTATTACAAAAAGACTATTACCTTTTTAATTTATAATATTTCTAAGAAGTACCTAATTATTTTAAATTTCCTATAAATATAATATTATTGGTTAGAAATCGATTATAAATAATATAATATATACTTTAATTATACTACTTATTAAAGCCGCTACTTACTAACGGACTTCCCTAAATATTAAATAATAGTACCTAAAAATTTTATTAACCGGGTTTCAGTAGCTTCCGTCCGCTAGATATTTATCTTGCTAATTAAAAAGGAAGAGATTGAATTTCCCTTTTTAATTATTAAGAAAGAAAAGACCGAATTTCGCCCTCTAACTATTAAAAAAGAAAAGATTAAGAAGGTCGCGGCGGAACCTACCCTAAAACCTTTATCCACTCCCGAATTCTTTCCTACCGCTATTAAACCTAAAATCGATTTTAAAATTAGCTATTATATAATCCCCGCCCCTATTAAGGCGTTAATAGCCCAAAGGGCTAAATTTAAAATTATTATTACTAATACCGCTACTCTCCTTATTAAAATTAAAAGCCCCGCGCTTTACGAACTTTATATATATATAAATAGCCGCCGCATTTTAATTAACGTAAATCGCCCCTAGCACCGCCGTTTTTATAAACCTAATTATAAATTCAACCCTAATAATATTAGGGTATTTAACATAACTATATTCAATTTCATTTATAAGAAGGAGTAATTATAGCCGTACGTTACGAACTATATTAAAATCGAAAGATTGGCGGCTATAACAGATCTTCAAAATTTAAATTTAACTAAGGAAATAATTAATAGTATTATAGAAGGTAATAAAAGGAAATATAAAGAAAGTCTACCCTCCGCGCTTTATAATTTTATTAATAAAATAATTAGCATTTATATTTTAAAAGATACTTAAGAAGCCGCAATCTTTACTAAAATAATTAACCTTACTAGAAATCTCGAGACCGATACGCCTATATATAAAGAAATTTTCCGATAAATATATTTAATAAAAATCGATAAAGAAAATATAAAAAAATTTCTCGATAAAGCAAACTGGCTATTAAAAACTAAGGAAGAAATTATTAAAATTTTAAATTATTCCGAAGGACGGAAGTATATTAACGAAGTCGCCGTTTTCTTACCCTCGCTAACGGAGGAGATCCCTCCCTATCATTTATATAATTATAAGATTAAATTATAATTAGGAGAGTAGCCTCCTAGCGTACAATTATAATGCGTATTATTTATAGAAATTATTGTTATTAAAAAGTAAATCGATAATAATTTAAAGAAGAAATTTATCCGGCTATTATAATCTATAGCCGCCTCCCCCCTCTTATTAATTAAAAAACCTGGAAGTAGAGTCCATATTTATATAAATTACTATAATATTAATAACGTTACAATAAAAATATATTATCCGCTACTACTAATTAAAAAGACTTTTAATATAATTTATAAAGTTAAGATCTTTACGAAATTCGATATTATTATTATATTTAATAAGATCTGTATTAAAGAAAGATATAAATAATTTACTACCTTTATTACCCGTTTTAGCTTTTATAAATTTATTATATATTTATTCGATTTATAGGGCGTATTAAGAACTTTTTAAAATTATATTAATAATATTTTATACAATATTTTTAATATTTACGCTACTATTTATTTTAATAATATTTTAATTTATTCCGATAACGAAAAAGAGTATAAAAAATACGTTAAGGAGGTCTTATAAAGGATAATTAAAGTAAGATTCTAAATTAATATTAATAAATACGAATTCTATACGTAGCGAATTAAATATTTAAATTTTATTATTACCTTAAGTAGTTTCGAAATAAACCTAAAAAAGGTTTTTACAATTATAATATAAAAAGTTCTAAATTCTAGGAAATCGCTTTAACGCTTCCTAAAATTCGCTAACTTCTATTATTATTTTATTAAGTATTTTTCTATTATCGCCGGCCTATTATACGAATTAATTAAGAAAATAGCGGGATAGGAATAGGAAAAATAGTATTAAAGGTCTTTTAAGACGTTAAAAAAAGCTTTTAATAATAGACTTATTTTTCGTATTTACAATTAATTTAAATAAATTATCGTAGAAACCGATATATTTAATTAAGTTTATAGAAGTATATTATTATAATATAATGAAGAAAATATCCTCCGGCCTATTACCTATTTTAATTAATAATACTCTTTAATAGAATATAATTATAATATTTATAATAAGGAATTATTAACTATTATTAAAGCTTTAAAAAAATAGCGCCCTAAATTAGAAAAAGTATAATAGCCTTTTAAAATTCTTATAGATTATAAAAATCTAAAGTCTTTTACTATTAATAAGTAGTTTACCCCCCGGTATATATAATAATTTCAATTTCTCTCCTAATTCAATTTTATAATTAAATACCGGCCGGGTTCGTTATAAATACGCCCCAACGCCTTAAATAAGAAACTAAAGGACTTACCTAAAAATAAAACCGACGAGCGTCTATTAGTTAGAAATAAGGTTTTATTCAATTATAATATCTTCGTTAACGGAACTTTCGTTCTAAAAGATAGATAGGAAATTATTAACGTCAGAACCAAATATATTTACAACCTAAAAATAATAAATAATAAATTTACTAATAATTTAATTATAGAAAATCATGAAAAATCGGTATTTTTATAAGATTTATTTACTTACTTATCGGACTTCGGTCGCCGTATATAATTTAAAGAAGTAAAAGATTATTTAAAGAAAATATTTTTCGCTAAATATAAAGTAATATAAGGACAAATATATTTTTAAAGTATTATTATTATCAACCTTAATAATACCGAACTTTAATTCTAATTCTTCCGCTATATATACAATTCGCTGTTTATTAATTACCCGGGTCAAAAAAAGACTTACTCGTTATTCTTTTAATCTTTCTTCTAATTAAAGATATTTAATACCGTTAGGGCCTACTATAAAGCCTACCTACCATATACCAAATCTAAACCATTACAATACTCCCCTTATAAATTTTTAAAACTACTAATAATACCCTTCGTACTATAGAAGGATATTTTTATAAATTATATTACCCTTTTAACGCCTTACGTACGTCGGGGATAGGAATTTAAATATATAATTGTTATTATTAATTATTTAATGAAAATACGATACTTTATTCCTATAATTAGCTTTACGGCCGAAGAATTAGTAGATTAAGTCATTAAAAAGATTTATAATATCTATAATTTACCGGACTTTATTATATTAAATTGCGGCTCCCAATTCGTTTTATAGTTCTAGAGAGCTTTATCCTCCCGTTTAGAAGTGGCTTTTAAGCCCTCCTCTATATTCTACCTAACTACTAACGGTTAAATAGAATATATTAATATAAAAATAGAAAAATATCTTCGTTTCTATATTAATTAAATATAAGATAATTAAGTAGACTAGTTCCTAATCGTAGAATTTACTAATAATAACCTAATTTCTAAAATAATAGGAATATTTCTTTTCTTTATTAATTATAATTTCTACCTTCGGATAAGTATTAAATTAGCGAGGCTACATCCGCCAAACTTATTAATTTAATAATAAACGGAGTATTTTAAAACTAATAAAATAATTGACCGTTTTAAAAAAGTATTAAAGTATATTACAGATTAAGTAAAATAAATTTAATAACGGTACGAAATTAACGTTAATATTCGACGAATAAATACCCTGAAATATAAAGTAGGAAATAAAATCCTATTTAATATAAAAAACTTTAATACCGGCCGCCCGTACGTAAAATTTACCCCCCTTTATAAAAGCCCGTTCGAAATTATTAAAGCGGACAATTACCGAATTACGTTTAAACTCCCTATTAATATAAAGTATAGCCCGACTTTCTACGTTAATAAAATTAAACTATAAATTGAAGTAAGTATTTTGGGACAATTAGAAGTATAAGAAAAGGACGTTCGCGCAAATTATAATTATAATATAAAGAGGACTAATAACGAGGAAAATTCAATAGAATAGGATTTTATTAAAATCGACGGCTATTATAAAGCGGCCAACGGTCGTTAGGAATATTTTATCGTTTAAATACTATTTTATTAACCTTTATAGCAACTGCGTACTAATGTAATTATATCCCCTAATATAATATAGTAATTTTACGAAATATATTTAGAGGTTTTAATACCCTTAAATTGGCTAGCGGCGGAGTAGAAACGAAGGAGGACGTTAGAAGAGACGGAGGAGCCGGCCGTAGAAGTGGAAACTCTACTAATAAAGTACGAAGGGAGGAGGAAGTCGTTACAGTTAATAGCTATAGAAATTTTTTATAGTTAGATTAAACGTTTAATAAGTTTATTTATTATTTTATATAACTTTAATCAATTATATAGCTTCTTTTAGTCTGAGAAAGTGTTATAGGGTTAGCTTGTATTATATATATTAGTAATAATAGCTCTCTAAAATTACTATTACCACCGGTTGATTGGCTATAGCCTCCCGCTATAGACCCACTGGGGGTTGTAACGGGTCTGCAAGAGTAAGGCACAGCGAGCAGTCGTGTAAGGTTGAAATGCTATATTTGATAAAGAGGGAAAGGAAGAGACTGTACCAGAAGGGTGCAGTCGGAAAGGGTTTTGTGCACCGTAGTGCCAAGGCTGGAGTATCCGGACTAGAGCCTTCGCAGATGGCTTTATAGACTTGGTATTAGCTAGGTCTAACCTTAGGGTTCTAGCCCCATAACATTACCCCCCTACTCCCCTCGAAAGGAGACGCAGGCCCACCGCATAGAAGTTGTAGAGAAAATAGCTAATTATACGAAAACGGCCAAAAATCTAGACTGATAGCCACACCCAACCTAACGCACAGGAATGGGGAAGAAATTAATGATACTAAGTAAGAATCAATACTATCTAAGCCCCTAAATAAATACTATATAATTATTTACTCCTACTCGAATTGGCGATACCCTCCTAGTATTTACCCTTATAGAGCTACGCCTAATGGCCTAGGCACCAAGTCTAATAGGGTATTTAGGAATTGCCTATTTGGGAACCTCTTTTACTAAATAGTAAATTTATACCCTATAGGTAATTAGAATTAGAACTATTAACTCTATACTTTGTATTACTATTGCTTTTTTAGCTAGTAAATGCTATTTTTAAGTAATGAACCCGCTACACCTCTC
The DNA here is from genome assembly GCA_030685235.1 of Copromyces sp. CBS 386.78. Taxonomy (NCBI): domain Eukaryota; kingdom Fungi; phylum Ascomycota; class Sordariomycetes; order Sordariales; family Sordariaceae; genus Copromyces; species Copromyces sp. CBS 386.78. Next base: position 277,485 of record MU839090.1, read on the forward strand.
GTTAAAAGCAACCCTAATAATTCTATACTTACAAAATATTACGTTTGCTACCCTCCTACGGTTACGTTTTATAGTAGATACTAACTTTAATTGGCTATACGTAAAGGGGTAACGGTATAAGGATTTATTATATTATTGCGAGTGGTAGATAGTTAGTATTTCCGTCGTTATAGCTTCGCTTTTCCTAGTTGTTGGAAATTCTTCTTTTTAAATCCTTAGTTTAATACTCCTTCTATTGTAGTCTTATTAGGGTAGCCTTCTTAAAGTATTATTTAGTCTATAAACTCTTCCTTTTAATTATTATTATTGTAATTACTTACGCCTCTAACCGGGTTGCGGATTGCGACGTTATTTATTTTTATACTTTTCGCCTTATATTTCTTAGCCTAATAGGAACCGCTACCGTAATTTATATATTTACCCTCCTCCTTCTATTATTATTGTAATTTCGAAGGAACGTTATTACTTTTTATCTTCGTTGTAGAGATATTTATTAATATATTTCCATTATTATTAATTGTAACGTACTTCGAGGAAGACGGAGAGGTAGAGGCTAAAAGAAAGGTATTATTATTTAATTTCCGTAAATACGTAAGCAAATCGGAATATTATTTTAGAACGTCGATACAATCGTCGAACTATTACTTCTAAGAGTCGGTAAGCGCGTAGGTTAGCGAATTAATTTTCGCGGCGTCGGGCTAAGAATCAATTTAAATTCAGTAGAATACTTTTTCGTATCTAATTAAAAAAGTTACGATACCTTCCTTACTCTTTTGGCGGATTGCAGCGAATTCTTAGCCGGCGCGCTTTTTAAAGTTCGGATTACTATAAATAAATTGGAATTTATTAAAAAGTTCTTACAATAATTGAAGTAAGGTTGCGAATACAACGAGGGGGTATTTAACGGGGGGCGATAAGCTGGCGAATAAGTAGTAAAATTGTATTTTAAAGTCGCCGATAGCGAAGTTATTAATATAGAATTTAATTTGCATATTAAATACCTAGGTTTCGAAGTCTACTTTTTCCTTAGAAAACTTTTTAAAATAGGGAAGGATTAGCTTTTTAGTAGGCGAATTTAGCGGAGGGGAAGACGAGGCTTTAAGGGCGGCGATTTTAACGATAATCTATTCGATAGACGAAGCGAATTATCGATATCGCTCTTAAGAGTTCAGCGACTAGGGGATCTATTATTGAAATATCGTGACGGCGGGGGGGGGGGGGGTATTCTTAGGGCGTACCTACGAGAGAATAGTAACGGTAATTGAAAAGAAGGTTAAATATAATATAACGGGTTTATAAGAGTAAGGTATAGCGAGTAGTCGTATAAAGTTGAAATGCTATATTTGATAAAGAGGGAAAGGAAGAGATTGTATTAGAAGGGTATAGTCGGAAAGGGTTTTATATACTGTAGTACTAAGGCCGGAGTATCCGGACTAGAGCCTTCGTAGATGGCTTTATAGACTTGGCATTAGCCAAGTCTAACCCCAGGGCTCTAGCCCCATAACAGGGGTTCATGGCTCGAGTCCTATAAAAGCCTATCTCCCGAATATACCTCTACACTTCTCTTCCTTTCCTCCTCGTGCAATTACGCATATTAATCATCTACACCCAACCTCTCGCCCTCTACCCGTGATATTAATGCCAGGTTAGACCGCTTGCGATAGTTCTGGTTCGGATGCCCCGGCCTTAGCGCTACGGTGCACAAAACCCTTTCCGATTATACCCTTCTAGTACAGTCTCTTTCCTTCCTTCTCTATCAAATATAGCATTTCAACCTTACACGACTGCTCGCTGTACCTTACTCTTGTAAACCCGTTACAAAAAGCCTCTTTAAAGGTATTCTTAATCGGTCTAATTAGGTAAGTACGCTCAATCCAGCGTTTTTATCCAAAGCTATACGTACTCAATAGGGTTGAGATTAGGTGAATAAACTAGCTATTTGACCTATTTATCTATTAGAAACAATTCGTTAAGTACCGCCTTTGTTGTGCGAAATAAGTAAATAGGCACGCTATCCTACTAAATTAAACGATTACGATCTACGAATTAGAAGGTATAAAGTAACGGTACGATATACTTTTAATAGCTAATAAAATTAATCTTACCCTATTTCTTATCCTATATTAAGTAAAGCCCCTTAACGCTACTAGTAAAACAATCCCAAAATATTTAACCGTTAACTTTCTAACGAATTTAAGCTATTTTATTAGGGTTTTTTCCGTTAAATACAATAATATATTTATGCTTAAAACTAAAGCTATTAACTTAAGTCTCGTTAAACCATATTTAATTCTCCTATTGAACTAATATTATCGCTACCCAACTTAAAGCAAATTATAGGCGAACTTAGCAGTTCTTAGGATTTAAAGGCTATTTAACTAATTAGAAGATCCGCCGTACGCCTACCAATTATATAGTGCCTTAGATTGCGCGAGTACTATATAGCTATAGAATCGGAAGAACTTTACGGACTTTAAACTACGGTAAAAATCGTTTAAACTTATATAGAATTTATAAGAAGGCCTTTACCTACTTACGGATCTCTAGTAATATAACGGGCGGCCGGCTATAAAGAGAGAACCCAGGTTAGGTATTAGCGACGATAATATATAATACCTACTTTTCTATAATATTAAATATACGGGCAATTTAGGAAATAAATAAGTTTACGTAGAAGTATAGTATTTTAATTATAATCTACTCTTCGTATAAAGTAAATACCGATTTCTAAACCGGACTAACGTAGTACCGGGAGAAGGAGATATTAGAAATATCAGCGAAGGGGGCACGCAGCGGAAAATAATCGATAAAAAGTAGGGTAGGACCCTCGAAACCAAAGGAAGATAAAGACGATTTAATTCGATTGCGCGAAGGCCTAACAACTACGCCGCAAATAATAAAGGCAACTAAAAAGCCAATCCGATAAATTAAAATAGCTAAACCATTATTAATATAAGATTTATATAATAGGGAAAATATAATTTACTAAGTATAACTAAAATACGAAAATAAAGGCCTAGGCGACGAAGAATTATAAGAAATTCGTTCTCCTTATCGGATTTAACCGTTAAATCGACAATATCGCAAAGTAGAACGGCGGCTTCAACTACCGCCAAAATATAATAGTCGCACTAATTTTAAAAGTAAAACGAATTATTAAAGCGATCTAATACAATCTCCTGGACTGCCTTTCAACGAAATTATATAATAAAGGGGCTAGCGTAATTATCGTCGCCGTCGTCGTCGTCGTCGTTATTATCGTTGTCAAAATAAATAGAAGAAGAGGCATTAGAATTAAAATCATCGTTAGAAAATTCGTAAAAATCGTACTTACTAAAAAAGTAGGGTTAGACCCGCTACATTTAATTAACGACGAACCAAAGGAATTTACAGACTATAATATAGGTAAGGGGACTTATCGGTATAAATTAGTTAATTAAATAAGATAATAAAATAACGAAAAGTTAGGGTAAAACGGGTAAATAATAGTAAGCAAAATACTAACGAAGCAAATAATTACAAAAAGTATAGTATATAGAAGGGTATATATAAGTAAATAAAATTTTTATTACCTATTTAGAATAGAGATTAGCCTCTTTAACTCGTAAAATCGAATGATTAATTCTAGTTAATTTGGCTAATTTAATTAATTTATTCAATTAGGTATTTAAATAAGGCTATTCAGAAATTACACTCTATTAAGAACGTTTAAATCGCAATTGTTTTAGTACAGTTGGGCACAGTTAGCAGGCTTCTAAGCATGGGTAATCGCTATAATACCCTATAATCTAGCCGAAAAGGGGGTACTACGCTTCCGTAAACGCGGTAAGGTGCGCAGTAGCGTTTTTTACCCTAGTCGCATTGTCTGGACTCGAACATAACTAAGCAAATGCATAGACTACTCCATCCTATTAAGCCAATCAAACAACTCGATTTGGGGTATACGGACCACTTACACCCCTGCTCCTAGGTAGATCCGAGGAACCACGCTAACAAACAAACCAGTCTTATATTGTACATACGACAATTAATGCATTGAGGTGAGGTGGTTCCTTCCAAATCAATGATCGGATTGACCAAAGTATGATCTTCAGCTATCTCCCTCAGTTCCATGACAAGGAAATACAAGGCTGAATTATTTCTGTGTTTTGTAATCTATTTCCTTTCCCCACGCATCTCTGTCCTTCTCTCTTCGAATCCCACCATCCCAGATGTTTCAATCTCATTCTTGACATCTTCGCTCCAGCCTTGGAAATCTAGCCAAGGGGCCCTTCGAGGACTTGCTTCGTCGTCTTCGCCGCGCTATCTTTCATCAACATGCATGGTAAATACATGGCCTTTTCTTGATCGTATGGCCCATATGATCTCTCGTCCGTGTTTGAATTACGATGCTAATACCAATCCTTTCCAGAAAAGGACAGGTCGGAGTAACCAAGGTGTACTCTTCTTTTGTTGTTGGCCAAAGGCGTAACGGTTGAAGCCGCTTCGCTTGCTCGTCCGGCCAGCGCTGAAATGCGCTCAGAACGACCGTCGCGGCCTGCACGAAAACCAGGAATAGCAGAAGGGACTTGATGAAATCGAGTATCGCCATGCATATGCCATGCAGTTCAACGTATGGGTTGGAGTTTTTCCTCGTCTCCTGGACTTGGTGCAACACACTTCCACCTCCTATAAAGACCGTGGCCCGAAAGGCTGGCCGCCATTGCGATGCACATCGATTGCGGAAGATATCCGAGCAGCATCAGATTTGCACTCGCTCCGGCGGCATATCCGGCGACTCCAGCGCCGGTGACGAAAATCAGATAGACGAACAACTGGAACGGATCCTGCTCCTGCCGGCGGTGAATGAATGACGAGACACAGCAGCCGTACACCAGACATGACCAAAGCATCAACCCGTCTGACGGATATACGATGACGTCTTGCCCATTTCTTTCCCCTGGGCTACCTAGGCGGTTCTACAAGCAGTATGTCAACAATGCGATTGATGCGTTCGACGATGGAGGGTCACTCACCCCTTTGTGACCGGACTCATGGTCGTTGTGGGAAGTGTACCGCCAGATCACGGCGCTACACAGAGCCGCGAGACATATCTCGACAATATCGGATCTCCAGCTCCATGTTGAAGCGTGTTCCGGTACCTTCCCGGCCCGGTGTCGAAGAGGGCATGTTCGAAAATTCATTGGATTGATCAGAGCTTCAGCTAATGAGTGGTTGCGAGGAAGCTGGCGAGGGGCTGTGGCATGGAGGTGAATACAGATGCCGCCATCGGTTCAAGCATTCTTGTACCATGATCAGGGCATTCCCATCGACTAAATATTCCCGAAAATTTGCCCTATCCCTCTTCTCAGGTTTTCAGCTTGCCTAAACCGGCAGATGTGATCACCGGATGCCCGGGCGGTTGCATATGACTTTAACACCCAACCAGCCCTACCGGTTCGATCAACAACTTGCTCACTTGTTCGGTCACAGACGCAGCCTTCACTCCAACGATAACCATTGTCTCACCCTCATGTGTGAACACCCAAGGCACACCGGTTGGGTATCAGGCTGCCCCTCAGCAGAACAGATTGGCAGTGAGGCTGACCGCTTTCACCGAAAACTGGGCCAATCCGAAGACAGAACGCATATGACTCCTTCGTAAGGCAACCTGCGAACCATGGCGGACAACCTCTGCCAGGCTATGAACAAGGCAATAACGAGAAATCAACAACGGAGGCAACCAGGACGAGTTACGAAGGATACTGTGATTGGTTTACTAGCCTTTCGGAATTATCTGGCCGGCCTCCAACATGTGGCAGCATTGCGCCGCCCAACGGTGGCTGTGGCAGACGACTGACTGCCTTGGGTTTCCGGGAGCAAGATCAAGCTCTCAAATCAACCCCATAGCCTCTCATTATTACTCCGGAGTCTTGTAACAACAGGTCAAGCGATGGACCACATCGTGTATTGGGCTATCTTCTATAAATCCTTCGCCACTATCCTACTCCAACAGTTGGCTCCGTCGCATTACAAACAACAACTCCCAACCCTACACACCTAACAACTATTCAGCCAGAAAATAGACTTGGGTATTGAATAAGACTGGTTATGAGCCGCCCTGACACTTGAGAGCCTGACACTTTACCCAATATGGATCCTAGCTTGGGTGATGCGGACTTTATGTCGTTCTTCTGTCCTCGTCATCCCTTGGTCCACAGCTTTCTTCGAACCGCAAAAATTCTTTCTTGCGGGATCATGGTCGGCACGGCAGTCTTGTTCCCGATCGCCAACGATGGGAACTTTTCCTTCATTGACGTGTAAGGACCCCTGTAACTACTTTTCCTTTTATATGCCGTGTACTGACAGCTTCACAGCACTCTCGGCCTATTTATCGTCTCGGCGGCGGTGTATCTCGCGATCAATGTTTACTCGCTTGTGAAGTAGGCACACCCCCATTCAGATGATTGTTTTAGTTTCGACTAATGCTCCGAAGAATTGGCCCGTGTACCGCCCCGATAGCATTGTTTGTGTTGTTGCAAGCTGTTCTATCTGATCAATCCTCAAGCAGCAGCCTTATCCCTTGGCTCCCCCTTGGTTTTGCCTTTACGAGCATCACTACAGTGGCCATCCACAAGATCTGCAAGCGGTTCAAGATTCCTGTTCCGGTAACACCAGACAAGCAACTCCCACACACCTCTTTGGGCCTCCGAAGCGAGGCCTCCTTCCGGTCTAGTCTTGGTCCATCCGACAACAGGCCTCCTTCAGAATCATACCGCCAGGAACCGGAGTTCTTCGAAAGACATGGGCCGTCGTCTCACTATACGTGCAGCACGCACACAAGGAGTTCGGATATCTGCCTTTCGGATGTTTCTGGGAGATGCCGATCGGAGTGGGATCTGCCAACCCGGAGCTATTTTGCTGCTGATTTCCATCTGAACCCTTTCCAAGAAGCCGCCCATGTCGGGAGACGCCAGGATGACCAGGTCTTTGAACGCAACCTTGGTGACGCCCACCATCCGTTGCTGGATGCTCCGTAACATGTGGTTCTTTTACAGAAGCCAGAGATTTACGCACCAGGACTGTTGGACGAAGTATTCACTCAAGCTGGAATACGTGAGAGTTGATACTTTTGTTCTAATTCATCACCAAGGTTGATCAACACCAATTGAGTGTGCATGTCCATTACGGACGGCTTAGAGCGATTACTCGCTTGGCTGAAAGAAAGCACTACGTTTATGGAACTCCTAGCTGAGCTCCAGGGAGATATCATATATCTGCCATCACTTCCAGGACTGAAGCGGCCGTGTTCTCTTCATTTCTCTTTTTCCACTTTTTGTTCGTCAACCATAAAGGATACCGAAGCACTGGATTGCTGCCCATGCATGGCCTCTGAGGATTGAGGAATGATTTCCCTTACATTCTGAGCCGGCACGAAAGTTCCCGTCAAAATCACCGTTGAACCCAGACTTTGCCACATTGATTCCATCACTCGGCTTGTCATCCCACAACTCCAGGTCATGTCCGGTCATCGAGTTCCTTTCCTGGTCGAAGCAACTATCGCCACTCGCATCACAGCATGTTCGAGGTTCTCAACGAGATATCCGGATGGAGGTGCGGTGGGTTGGTCTTGTCGCAATGGCTCTCACAAAAGCATATGGCTGCATGCATAGAATGGGGACATCTCTCTGTTGTCGGCGTTTGATACAGGATTCGGGAGATAAAGACATACAGAGCAGGTTTCCATTATCAACATATGTGCTCATGATTGGGATATCCGGTGTCGGTGTGGTAATAGAGACTGGTGGAACGCGGTTATCAACAGACTCGAGCTGCACTCGAGATTAGTCTATGTACGACAGTTGAGTCCAGGCGGTAATGGTAGCGGCATGCATGTACATACACGTGTACCTATTACGGGTTGGCCACACCGCATTTGCAACGCAGAGCCGAGCCGATTTTCTGTTACGTACAGCCACTGAAGTTCATTCCTCAACTTGAACGCTTCAAGGTCACTTGACGTCGACATTCTTTGCTTTTGTGCCGGGATCACAGCTTCAAAGACCCCTTCTTGGCCCTCAGAGCCCCTCAAAGACACTTCGAGCCCCTGTTTGCCTTTGGGTAACAGCGGCTAACAGCGGATGAGATGTCATTCTTCCCCGCTATCGGTTCACTGTTATCAGGGGCGCTTGTTGTCATTGATGCTGGCTCTTAGTACAAGATACCCTCGCTTATCAACATCAACATCCCTTCCAATATCTCCATTTAATCCACTTCGAAATTCGAGTCATTTTTTTCTGTGACTCCATCTACAACAGTCATACCCTTTCTTCAAGGGAGTATTTAAATACCGACACCCTCAGTTTTCGAACTGGATCCCTGACTGAACACAATCACTTATATACTTGCGGAGCAAGCACCCGGACCCCGGCCGACATTGCGGAGTTCAACCACCTGTTCCCCGGACCCAGCTGCACCACACCCGGTCACAATGCACGGTGCTCTCATCAACGGCTCCGGCCCGGCCGGCCCAACAACAACTCTCGGTCACCAACCCTCATCCGAATTGGTGAATGGCAACAAAACCGAACAATCGGCTCGCCAGTTTCATTCCAACTCCAACAATGCCAGTGCATTGGAGACACTTGGTCCTGCAGCCAAGCTAACTGACGCCGACCCTTCTGAAATCCCACCTGCATCGGGCCCCGGTGGCCGACAGAATGCAGTCACCATCAATGACATTCTGGAAAGACGTGCCAAAGCCGGCAGGCTCATTGCGCCGACCGCTTCTTATTCCGATAGCGACATGTTTAAGGGTCCGGTATGTTTACGAGTCCCCATGAACCCTAACCCTCAACCATTCTCATATCTTCACTTACACGCGCCCTCTACGGACTGATTGAAGTGACTGACATATACTCAACTACTATAGCAAGTAGGAAAACCTAAATCCAAGTCCATGGAGCGTAGGTTCCCCATTGACCCCAAATCTCCAAAAGAATCACAAAAACTAACACACCACCCAGACCACCTCTCCCCCGAATCACTCTCCCGCCACCCCTGCTCCCTCAAACAAGCCGCCCGTCACCTCAAAACCCCCGGCCTCATCTCTCTCGGCGGCGGCTTGCCTTGCGCCGAGTATTTCCCCATCGATTCCATCACCCTCAAAGTGCCCATCCCGCCCAACTTCTCCGAAGCCGCCACCTCCTCCTCGGGCGCCGAAGTCCGCATCGGTAAATACGACGTCACCGACCCAGCCATCCAAGGAACCTATGACCTGTCCATCGCGCTCAACTACGCCCAAGCCACTGGCTCCGCACAGCTGAGCAGGTTCGTCACCGAACACACGGAATTGGTGCATAATCCGCCGTACAGCGACTGGCGCTCTTGCCTGACTATCGGCAGCACGGGAGCCTTGGAGCAGGCTTTGCGTATGCTTTGCGATGGGCCCGGGCGCGGGGACTGCTTGTTGACGGAGGAGTATTCTTTCGCGACAGCGCTGGAGACTGCGGGGCCGTTGGGCATCAAAGTGGTGGGTGTGAAGATGGACGAGCAAGGACTGCTGCCGGAAGCGATGGATGAGCTTTTGTCCGGGTGGAAGCCCGAGGAGAGGGAGGGGCGGAGGAAGCCGCATGTTTTGTACACGGTTCCCAGCGGACAGAACCCCACCGGCGCCACGCAGGGGCTCGAGAGGAGGAGGGAGCTGTATGAGGTGGCGAGGAAACATGATGTGTTTGTGATTGAGGATGAGCCGTATTATTATATCCAGATGCCGTTGGAGACGGCGGGCTCCACGGCTACGGCTGGACAAGAGGGTAAGGAGGAGACGGTCGACCAGTTCATCGCCTCTCTCGTCCCCTCTCTCCTATCCATGGACGTCGACGGCCGCGTCCTGCGCATGGATTCCTTTTCCAAGGTGGTCGTCCCCGGCTCGCGCGTCGGGTGGGTGACGGCCTCGGAGGAGATCATCGAGCGGTTTATCCGTCACGCGGAGGTGTGCAACCAGGGCCCCAGCGGCATCTCGCAGGTGGTTCTGTACAAGCTGCTGGACGAGCAGTGGGGACACGAGGGGTACTTCAAGTGGTTGATGAACTTGAGGGGCGAGTACACCAAGCGGAGGGATACTATGGTGGCGGCGGTTGAGAAGTTCTTGCCGAAGGAGGTGGTGAGCTGGAGTGTGCCTGTTTCTGGCATGTTTGTAAGTTGTCCTGCTTTTGACCCTATTGCGGTGATGTTGGATATCAGGGTGGACGAGACTAACATTATGTCTTTTAGTACTGGCTCAAGGTAGACCACACCCAGCACCCCGGTATCCAGGCTGGAAAAGCCATTTTGGAAGTCGAAGAGGAGATCTACAACTCTTGCATAGCGAAGGGTGTTTTGGTTGCTCGAGGCTCTTGGTTCCGCGCTGAACAAGACACGGAGCCAAACGAGCTTTTCTTCCGTGCGACATTTGCGGCCGCAACGGCTGAGAACATGACGGAGGCGATTAGGAGGTTCGGAGAGGCCGTTAGAGAGAGCTTCAAGTTGTGATCAAGGCCACCCCTGGCCATTGATGGAACTTGATCTAAGTGCAAAGCGTTTCTTTTGGATACGAGTGACCATACACATACAGCGAGCCTACCTGGGTCGTAGGAAAATGAATTGGAGTAGCCAAAATATTACATTGAATGAGAACAGCTGAATTTATGAGCAGAGAGATGAACCACCCAACCCCGTGGGATACCATATTTTTTCACAGTTTAATCTGATGCGCATGATCCAAATCACTCCCGCTTCGCCTCAAAGAATGCAACCTTGACTCCATCACCGGGCATCAAGACAATATCACTCTTCATCCTCGGCTTGCCTCCATCAATCTCATCCATATAGCTCACCACCCGGTCGTATCGCTGGAACAGCCGTGTGAGTACGTATCCCATCTCGGTAAGGGCAAATTGCTGGCCGATGCAGATACGCGGGCCACCGTTGAACGGGATATACTGCCACGGCTTCGGCTGCCAGTGGAACCAGCGGTCGGGGGAGAAGACATCGACATCTGGGAATTTCTCGCTGACGGGAGGGTAGAGATCGGGTCGGCGCTGCATGACAAGAGTGCTGTAACCGATGGGCGTATCCTTCAGAATAGCAATCGGCTGAGAGCCGTCGGGACCACCACCACGGGGGAGAGTAGTATCCTTGAGCGCCATCCGTACGCTTTGCGAGAAGAAAGGGTTAGAAAACTATCATTTTGGTAAAAGGGGTTTTGAGAGGACTTACTTGAAAGGCACTACGGGGTATAGGCGCAAAGTCTCATTCATGACATTCTGAAGGTACTTCATGCTCTTGAGATCGTCATATGTGGGAGCACGGTCAGGTCCGACAACGGAGAGGATCTCGGCACGTAGTTTCGCCACAGCTTCTGGATGGCGGGCGAGCTCGTAAATGGTCCATGAGAGGGTGCAAGCAGTTGTGTCACGTCCGGCAAGGAGAACGGCCATCAGCTGGTCGTGCAACACTTGGCGGTTTTTGGTGAAACCAGCAAGGGCATGAAGGAAAGTGTAGCCCTCGTCTCCCTTGGACTTGCTTGCAAGCTCCTCCTCGTCAAGTCGGAGGGCGCGCTCGATATAGAAGTTGATAGTTTCGTCGATGATCTTCATTCCTTCCCAGAAGGTCTTCCTCGGCACAAAACGGTTGAGAGGTCCGGCCCGGGCGATGACGCTCTGAACCCGTTGTACCTCCTGGAACGCATCGGCAAAAGGTTGTACAGGAGTGCTATTTTTCTGTCAGCAGCCTATCATAAAGTGACAAAGGCATTGGGTACGACAAACCTCAACGACTTGATATCCTTGCCAAGAAGGAAATCGGTGGCGGCGTCCAGAGTGTAGCGAAAGAAGAGGTCACTGATATCGACGGGCTTCCCGTTACCGGCTTCCATATCGACCATCTGATCCTCGCCATTTAGGGCTCCTCCGTTGGCAATGGTCCGGAAAAGCATTTGCATATGATTTTCGAAGCATTGCAAGTCGCTAACACGGTCCTTAATGAATTGGGGACGGATCAGTTGACGGCTGGCGTGCCAGGTATCGCCGTCGGTCGTGAAGATGCTGTCACCCAAGAAATCCTTCCACTCCCGATGGAAGCCTTCGCCCTTGCCGTAGTCTCCGAACTGGATGGCTAGAATGGCCTTGATGTTTTCTGGCTCCGAGGTAAAGACAATTCGACGACCAACAATCCTGACCTCGCCAGTATGCCCACCGATGCTTCTGAACATCTGCTGCCAAAACTGGAGGTTCCCGTGCTCAGCTGCCATCTTGATGGTGTTCCTGATGAACTTGATGCCTTTGAGATGGTTAGTATTGGCTGACTTCTATTGGAGCGTGGTCGGGTGATGACTTACCGTAAAATCCAGTATCTTGGATTCGTGGAGGCCGCAAGCCCATTCTGTTGATTCTGAAGTTTTGCCATGCTATCTGCAAGTGTCTGAGGATAATGAAACATAGAACCAGCCCTCCAAGGATGATTGGGGTATTCCTCAGGGACAGATTCCCTGCCAGGTCTTCGACTAAGCCCATTGTGAGTAGAGTAGGCTCAAAAGCCTCCCTCCGCTGCGTGAAACAACAAGAGGGTTTTGAAGTTCTGGTAAGACCTGGATCACAGCTTCAATGAAGTGAAGCCCAAGGTATGATAGAAAGACCCCGAGTATATAACCAAGGGTGATGAAAGCGGAAGATGTGGCTAGTCTTACTAGGGATATTTAGGGAGTAGGACAGAGAATATGGAAAGAGAAGAGTACAAAAAAGAGGAGGGGCATCAAATTCCCTTTAACGTAGTAGATCTCTGTTGTAGTCGGGGATACCGGGATACCTGCTCTACAGCCAAGCGGAAACATACCACCCTAGCCAGACACTGGTGGCAGGCCGGGGTAACAGAAGTGAATAAGAAACACGAGGGGAAGCATGTCTGGTAACCCCAGGTTCGGATATTATCCAAACACGCCAACCTGATGTTCCCGTTGAGTTCTGAGACAATTTTTGCGCATTCTGGACGAGAGCGCACTGGAACCATTCCGACGGAATGATCCCGAAGTCTCTGGTACGATCCCCTCATGGCCATGCGGTTGGCCATCAACAGGATATGCACACCTTGACAGGCGGGCGGACCCCCATCGGCGTTACAGGGTCGGACGTCATGAAACCCCGCAGCATGGCACAAAGAAAGCCCTTGGAGGAAGGGTCCTTGGAGGGTGGTGATGTCCGTTGCGGTGGGAGTCGAGAGTAGTCGAGCAAGAAAAGAATGGAGGTTGATCAGTAGGCCAAACCGCACGGTCCAAGTGACGGACATCCGTGGCCTGTGATTCGCATTCCTGTCCAATTGCGCCTTCAGTTTCTTTAAACTCGGACTAGGAACGGAAGGCAGTGCCGAGGCTCTCTTGTCGCCGAGAAAGATGTGAAAGAGGGGAAGTACAAATCAGGCCGGACGAAACTTAACAGGAAGCGGCGCAATGGTCAATCCGCACTTTCATGTTCGCGTGCAAGTGAATGTGCGACGACCGCACGGCGGAGGAATGTACATTCCGTCTATTGCTGTGTAGCATCGAGGACGAGGCCCTTTCTCTTTAGTGGTGTTTCCTGTCGGACTCAGACTTTGTAGATCCGGGGTCGAATGATAGCGGCTGCAAGCGGGCTCCGCGGGTCTGTCTTCCATCATATTGCTGTCATCCATCTGAAGCCGGTTCAACACCATGCCCGCCGGTATCAAACACCGATTCGCAGTTATACGTTCGGCGTGTGTTTCCATCCGTCGGACCGTTGCACGACGTAAACTAACGCGATATGAGTTGTATCGTCAACCTTCTGAGGTAAGCACCTTGAATCTTCAAAGGCTAAAACCTGGCCTTTTGCACTATGAATCACATACTTGGTAGTACGACTCTGGTGCTACCGCAGATACCGGTCTGCACAACATCGCACATCTGAGTGTTCGGCACGTACCAGACCCCGAGTGCGTGTTTGTGGCGCTTTTGTCTTTCCTCTACGAGGGACACTGCAGATGGCGTCCTATCATTCTGGGTATGTTTCGCAGAAACGAAAGATTGGAGGTTTTAGTTTACAGATTGGCTTTGAACTGCACTACAAACAGAAATCTGCAATGTCAAAAGGCCAATGCCAAACTGTCAGGTACACAGTAATGTCCCCTGTTAATGCTAACACCCCCTTTTGCTAAAACCCCCCCTTTTGCCAAGGATTTCGATTGCCCGCATTCCCTCTGGTGGTGAAGACTGCTAACTGCTATTTGCAACGCTGATGGCCCGGATTTGCAAAAACGGGGGTCTGATTTTGGTGGGAGAGGACACTTATACCCTTATACCGGGGGGACAACTGCCCTACTCTTTAGTCCATTACCAGTCATCCAGTGGCTAGAAGGACTGGGTGTGGTCTGTGCGCCAGCACCTTCTTTTGCAAACCCCCCCCTTTTGCAAAGATTTTGGGCTGCCGGAATTATTTGCAAAAGCAGGGGAGATTACTTGTACGCTCCTCACTTCTCCACAGGAAGCCCCTTGAGGCTCCGTAAAACGTGATCTGCTGCTCCACAGCGGAAGCAGATTGGCGGGCGGCCGAATCCCAAGTGGATACCTGCGCTCTTGAGACCCACTTGGGTACCTGATACTTCCTACACATCAGACTTCACAACGTACCTACTCTTCGCAACTCAACCAACATTCCACCAATTTTCGTGCAAAAAGTTGGTATCAACCCGATGCGGACCCTAGTCTTACACACTCTGTCCAATTTCATATTTTGAATGTGGTTATCCCGTTTTCTTTTTTTTTTCTTTTTTTTGTGAAGTTTTGCAGACCACTGTCACAAGAACCGCACTAACAAACTTTTAAGGACTGATGTGTACATTCTTTGGCACAAGGAACTGAACAGTTGCAGTGACTACTGCGTAGGTATGCGGAAAGCACAAGACTCACTGGGAAAATGCAAAGAAGCAACTCGGCGATGTTCCAGCCATGTCGATGTCTTCTTCAATATTACCTACCAGCCTACCTACCTAGGTACTCCTTCAACGAACCTTCTCGGCCGAGATGGCTCACTGCAGTGATTGCCCTACTCGTGCCTCCAGGTCTTCCGTCCGGTTTGGTTCTTTATCGTCCACCCCGTGACACGACCATTGAACATCATTTCATCGACACATCACACAATGGGCAGGCGGACAAGAATCCAGAAACCACTGTTACAGAGTGGCTGTTTGGCTGCCACACCCCGTAACCCTCCAGATCCAGAACTTCAGATGATCGCTTCTTTGAGCGTGGGCCCTGCAAATCCCAACTCTTTCGTCAACCATACCATCCTCGTTTTTCACGTAGGTTAGTCGCTTCTCGGGATCATCCCGACCCTGGTGGACAGCCAAAGAAAATATGACTAACGAGAACAAGGCTGCTCCGGATGGCCTTAAACGACCTTCAAGATTTGTCTTCTTCCATACATATCTGCCATCCGAGCTTGAGCTCCTCACCCTCCCATGTTGGACGACATCCCTTCAAAATATTGGACCGGCATGAGACCTGCAAATAATGCCCACATCTCTTGTACGCGCTTATACCCCTCAGACACAGCAAGGTATACTACCCTTGTCTCTCTGCCAGGAGAACCTAGTGGTTGGGCTGGAACAGAGCCTGTTGGACAAGTGTCAGAAAAGCCATGATATGTGCTGCAATTTCGAAACGTCCAGATATTGGCTACGACTAAGCTAATTCACAGCTAGAAGACAAACATAAGCAACGCAAGGCCCGCCTCATCCCTTACTGCGCTTTGAAACCTAAGAACGCCTGTCACTCCTATTTCGATTAATTCATCCTTGTCCGGCAACGGCAATGGTCTAGTTACCACGCGGCGTCCGTTCCATTCTCACACCAGCGGGTACTCGCACGACTTGCCCGTCGGATCCTGCGTGCACCATGTCATGTACACGGACGACGACTGCACGCCCCTGGCGACCAAGCGCTCCCTGAGCTCCGACAGTCTCGGCGCCGCATCCAGCTGCGTCCTGTTCTGGCCCGTGGCCGGGTCGATGCGTCCGGACCACAGCACCTCGCCAGCAACGCTAGCCCGGGGCCAGATGATGGTGTCGAGGGTGATAGGGTCAATGGACTCGGCCCACACGGCCACCTCGCCGCCGAGAACGAGTTTGGCCTCCTCCTCGGTCAGGTTGGCGACCGGGTCGTGCGAGTAGACGTGACGCCAACCTTTGTAGGGGTTGCACCAGTCCAGGAAGGGCGAGAAGGCAGCATACGCGGCATTATCAAAGTTGAGCCATTGGCCGCGCCCGCAGTCGAGGTACTGTGTTTTGGTAGGTACTTGTTAGCGTTTCTCTTTGATTTCTCATGTCCTCGTGTTTTCGGGATTGTCCTTCACGCTCCAGACACCAGGATGCGAATCAACTTACCCAAAAGTTGTAGTTGCTGTCAATAACCTTGTGACCTTTGCTGGTCAAGTTCTTGACCGAATCTGGCCCAAGCCACGTCTGCACCACGACATCCTTGCCAACATCGACATTCCACTCAAGTGGAATCTCCTCCCAGGTCAAGGGAGTCAGACCCTGCTTCCGGATGCGCTCGTGCTGCTTGTCGACGAACTTCTGAAGAAGCGGGCGCAACACCTCGGTATCGTTGGACTTGATGCCTTCGTCCAGCATCGAGTCGTTCCTGTTCAGCTCGTCTCCGCCAGTGTGGAAGTAGGCCGAGTACGGCGTCACGCGGGGCAGCAGGTCGTCCCACAGCTTTCCGAGGAAGTCGTCGACCTTGGTGTCGTTGAGCTTGAAGGCGCCGCATGGAGGCTCAGCGCAGTACCACTGATACGGCCACTCGTTATATGCGACGATGATGTCTGGGTGCGAGAGCGACACGGATCCGATGTGGCCCGGCATGTCGATCTCGAAGTACACCTGCACGCCGCGGAGGGCGCCATACTTCTGGATGCTATCGATGTCGGCGGGCGAATACGTCTGGGTCGGGTGATAAGCGCCCTTCTCGGCTACCTCGGGCATGGAGATGATCTGAAGCGGCCATGACTGCGAATCGGTGACGTGCACGTGCAGCCGGTTGAGCTTGCTGGCGGCCATGCCCTCAATGGTCCGCAGGATGTTCTTGACGGGCATGAATGTGCGCGCAACATCGAGCAAGATGCCGCGGTGCGGGAACTTGGGCTTGTCCTTGATCTCGACAGGTGCGTACGGCGTGTACCACGAGGTGCCGGTTGAGTGCTGGAAGAAGAGCTGCGTGAAGGTCTCGAGGCCGTGCAGCACGCCGATATAGGAGTCGGCCGTCAGCTTGGCGTCGCCCTCGGCGCTGAGGGTGAGGCTGTACTCCTCGCTGATCTCGCCGGCCAGTGCGGGCTTGATGGTGGTGTTGGCATCCTTGGTGGTCTGAACGATTTCGAGAGACTTGATCCACTTCTGGCCCTTGTATACGTCGGGCTCGAACTGGGACAGCTTCCCGCGGGGCTGGAGCATCCAGGGCACGAAGTTCTTGGAGAAGATGGAGCCCAGTGCGCGTGAGACGCCAGCTGTGACGATCTCCTTGCTGCTCAGGCTCGAGGCGGGGTAGTCTGCCGTGTAGGCGAGCTGTTGTTGCGCTGGTGTCTTAGTAAACAGGCTCTCATAGCCCGGACCAACAGGTCCGCACACGTTGTTGGGTGGATGGGGGAAAGAGACAGAGGAAGAGGAAGTGGAGAGCCTTACAGGTTCTCCATTATAGGTTATCTTGAGGTTCTGATGCAGGTACAGACTCGAGTTGCCCTTGGTGAAGCTTTGTGGTGCCGGCCATATCGCCGATACTGGGTCGAGGAGGGCAACTAGTGAAACTGCAAGCAGCCTCAGTGATGGCGTGAAGACCATCTCTTGATGACCAGTTCAGGGTGTTGTGGACTCTCGTTGAAATTGTCGATCTCGGTTGTTTGACGGGGGCAGTCACGATATATGGGGTGACACAGATGTCGGGCATGAACGACCTGAACAGAGGTACGAGGTTGGTGAACTGGAGGACGAGGCCCCGAGAATAAAAACAAAAAGTTCTCTTTGTAAGAACGTTATACAAGGGGCCAAAACTTGGTAAACAGACTGAAGGCCGAAGAAGGAACGGCTTGGATTTATATATTGGATGAGAGAGTGATCATCCGAAAAGCGTTTGAACGTAAGAAGGGCGGGTGACCAATCAGACAGGGGTACCGAATGCGCTTGAATGGATGTAATGATACCCCGGAGGCCCGCCCCTTGTTGTTGTGTTGCAACACAGCAGGTAGGTAAAGACGGGATGGATCATGGATGGCCATCCGACCATCCTGCTGTCTTGTCTTGTCTTGTCTCTGTCGAGGAACCTGCATGCGCCCGACCCTCTAACATGCAGTTGAGAAGTGTTACCTAAGCCTAACTGCTGCTGCTGTTGTTGTTGGTTCGTTGGCAAGATTCGAGACTGAATGGTTGGCAGATATTGTAAGCAACTAGTAACCAACATATACACTAAAAGAGACATGCGAGAAAGATGCGATGCAACGAACGAGCGAGCGCCAAATGGGTAAGGTTGGATGACAAGACTAGACTCGAAGACTCGGTAAGTGGATAACATCACAGCCGCCATTCAGGTCAGGCATTTCTAAACGGGGGCAGAGTACAATGAGAAAATGCAGACTCATAACCAATTTTCATGAATCAAATCAAGTCAAGAAACAGAAAGAAAAAGAAAAACCAATGCAATGGATAAAGAAAAAGCTGCAAAAGAAAAAGGGTTGTGGCGATGGGATGATATCGATCGGACCACCAAAAGCTACCATAAGATGGAAAAATGGAAGGGATGTAACCCTCCGTACCGTATGTACGCAGAACGCAGTAAAGTGGGAACGGGAAACATACAGGTACAATATCCAGTACTATCATCCACTTCCAGCCCAGGTGTTTGCTTGCTTCTGTTGTTTCTGAAACTGAAACTTCTTTTTTTCTTGTCTAGTTGTGGGCGGAAAGGATACTCAGTCAAAGGGAACCGAAATGTGCGGCGGCTGACTCGTGAGACCTTCTTTGTCAGCTTGTCACTCTCTTGTTTTCTTGTTTGGTTTTTTGCTTGTTGTTTCTGATTTCTTGTGCCTGGGGGGATTCGTGCCGTGTGTGACAATGCTTTAGTTGCGGTCGGAAGTATAGTAGATGGTAAATCTCCCAACATTCTCTTGTTGGATGTCATGGATGTCGGTAGGTACATCGATCGCTTTGGAGGATCAGTGGATTTGTTTGATGTGGGTTCTCTCCTCGTGCTGTTTCTTACCTCCTCCCAGCGAAGGTTGACTGCTACGTACAAGCAATACGGCACCTTGGCGCAACGTTACGTCAGGGCAGATTTAAGCTTAGGGGACATCTAGCTGAGGAGAACAGCTTCATACAGAGACGCCTCTTTTTTGAGGTGGTCGGTGGTAACGTAACCGGTATACCTTACTGATATGCGGAGAATTATAGGTTCAGGTGGTTCGCGGACCGTCCCCTAGTATGGTAAGTTGAACCACGGCTTTTGCTGGGCGGTAAGCCATGCGTTATGCTCTCCCTGAGCTGGGCTCTTTGGCTTGGCTGTGAGCTGAATGGAAATCTTGTGAAGCCATGCCACAATGAGTTGCGACCCGAAGCGGAGGAAAGAAGGCGAAAGATCGTGAATCACCTTTTTCTGTTGGTCATTGCGGCGCTTTGAAAGCGAGCAACACTCTTCTATCCCATGTCTAGGCGTCTTGGCGACTTGACGACCTACCAACAGCCAGACTGACTTGAACCCACAAAAGTCTTTCAGGCTTCAGGCTTCACCGTAGGTCAGAGGAAAGTTTGTTGACAGGAAGCAATTCACAATGCAGAGAAAATGCCCTACGAGGCCGAGTGCGAGATGAAGATCGGCATAGGCTGGCCGCTAAACGAAAGGATTGGCGGTGATGCTTCCAGTGAATCTTTGAGCCGGAGGCGGGGCAATTAACCACGAATGACCGCGGATGCTGACCCGAGGCGGCACTCGAGATATGGTCGTATGAACGCCATGAGGACGTGCAGATGCGAGGCCACAACTGCGGTTGGGTTGGGGGTTGAATGGAAGGATACACAAATGGTACTTTTGATGGTCGCGCCTACACATCACATATTCACGATACCTCCTGCGTGTCCTGCTTCTGGTATCTGGAAGTTCGAGCCTCAACGTAGGCCTAAGGCGGTGCTCTGCCATATCGGCATACTCTGCCTCGGAGTGACAGATCTCGAGGCCGGCCCGGGTCGTTGGTTGGCTACAGTCCTCTCTCCTGTTTACTTATCAGCAAAGCCCCAAGGGGCAGCGTCTGGAACGAAGATGTCTTGTCCAACGAGCACTTGGTGCTTTATAAATAATCATTTTGGTGTTACACCGCAGTTGGGAGGATCCTGTTGTTCGGCGCCACTCAGCTGCCATACTTGATCTGTAACACGCTGATGAGCCACGATGCATCTCTCCTTTCCTCTCTTCTCTTCCTCCTGACCTGAGACCTGGATGGATGATGAACACGCTTACTGTATCCGTAAGAGAGGAGGTAGAAGGCGTCGTTATCGGTCGTTGCTCTGCTGCCCGAATCTTTCAAATCTGTTTCTACCACGGTTCGGCGCAAATGAGGGCCAAGCATAGTCCGCCTAGAAGGAAAATACGACAAAAGAAACGCCATCGATGTTGTGAGCTGTGTGGTTGCGTAGGCTTTGTCTCATATGGTGGTAGATGGTGTCGAAGTTGAAATCATGTGATGGATCGGAGTCAAGGCAGCTCAAGGCTCGACGTTGCATCGTCCATGGTCTCACCTGCCAAGCAAGTGGTGAATATTCTCCCAGGCATATGATGTCGGTTTGGCAGGAGTGGGATAGATGGTACACGCTGTTAGATATTTACACATGTAATCCCTCGGGCAAGCATGGTGCGAAAGTGGAAGACAGGAATACTCCGAGCGAAGGAGCCGTTGAATGTTGCTTTCATGGAAGTCGTTCTTCACTCTGAGTCTTTAAAAGGTTGTAGTTGGACCGTGCGATGTTCTAACGTTGAAGGTGCGCGTGCGGACATACGAGGTGAAAATCAATTCGATTGTCCGAAAATGATCAATGACTTCATGACAAAGGCGTGTGGGGTGCGTTACGCAGTATGTAGGCAAAATCCCACGCACGTATAGAAAACAGGACCCTTGGCATCGAGTGCTGACGGGGTAAATTCTAGCACATGGGCTTTTTTGTTCATGAATACCGCATCTACTCATTCATAGCAGATATGCTCTGTGGGTCATGATGGGTTATAGGTGAATCCTATTGGAGAGATGCTGCATATGCAGCTAAGAGGGAGCTAAAATCGCCCGCATAAGCTGTGACTTTCCCCAAATGAGGAGATCTGCTATGAATGAGTAGATGCAGTATTACCAACCGTATCGGTATCATACTAGGCGAACAGCAGTCAGTGTTAAGGTATCTGTCTTGCAACTAGTGGCTGGCGCAATACCGTATAATCTCGTCAAATTGATTTTCGGGAAACCGCTTTTCAGGCACATATATGCCATTTTCCTGCCCAATGCCAGGCATATGTATGCCCGCCAACTTGGGTGGGGGAGATGTGTAGCCACCCCGGAGCACTGTAAATTCGAAATTATTTTGCCCAGTCTATCCCCTCTCTTTTCCCCCTTGTCAGTCTGGCTGGCTAGGAGGGTGGGGCGCCAGATTTTACCCTCCTGTACAGAGGATACGGTTGGCACATATGCTGTAATATGTGCTTAAATCTGTACGTAAATGTGCCTGAAAAGCGGTTTCCCGAAAATCAATTTGACGAGATTATACGGTACCCTCGAATTCGAACACGGCAGGTATGTAGTATGTATAATGCAGCAGCAATAGCCGGTTCAGATATTTTCCGGAATTGCTGATACCAACTGCTACTTTGCTGATTAAAAACCGAGTTAAAAGTGACGGAACGAGGCGGACCGGGCTGGAGTTGCCCAGTAGGTTCATTCGCGTCTCCTTGACTGACAAAGCGGTCCGTTCAAGGAAGGAAGTCAAAGAACTCAACCAATCACGTATTAACACTCCGCACATTCTAGCCACCGACAAGCCACAAGCGCCACTTCACTGATCAGACACCAGCCACAGTTGTCAGAGCAAGTCGTTCAGTTCTGCTCGGCTTGGAACCAGGCTTCAAGCTCCAATCTTAAAATCTTCATCTCCAAATCAACCTACACGATCTCTCAACCTACCTACATCTTACGACCCGACAGCGTTTGTATCGTTAATATCCGAGCGCAATTCACGACCTTTTCGAAAACGACCCGGCTTCCTCAGCACAGGACCGCTGCACGAGCCCCGACCGACTGTCGCTTTCAACTTTCGCGTTCTTGACAGAGCAAGACTAAGGTCTGCACCGTCTGCGACCTTCCGCTGACCGATTTTGCCGCCGCCATCCCGACACGAGCTCGTCAGCCTCCTATAGTCGTCGACTCTCCGTCGAGAACGGTCAACCCCAAAACGACCCTTTCATTCCCGACTTGCGCCTTCGTCCGCCTTCGTTTACCTTAGTCCCCATACGCCACCCCATCGATCGTGAACCATGGCCACCGAACTCACCACTGGCACCCCTCTGGCGGATGCCCTCAATAATGCCATCCAGGAGAAGATCGTTGAGGTAGGCTGGGCAGGCAACACCACCGAAGCCGCCCCTATGGCTGAGTACCTCGTACTTATGCTGGCCAACGGGAAAACACAAGATGAAGTCGCCGCCGAGATTTCTGGCGACCTTCTCAGCCTGGGACCTGACGACCCGACCGCATTGCACTTCGCTCAGTGGCTCTTTGAGCAACAAAATGCCCTCGTTCCACAGTACAGCTCCGCGCCTGAACCCGCACCCGACGAGCAGGGTGCGATGGATACGGCACAAGACAATTCAACGGGCGACTTCAACATGGACGTCACAACAGACGGCTCTGGCAATGAGCTGAACGCGTATGTCACTTCATCATCAACCCTCGCTGGACCTGGTACCCTGCTAACATTGCAAAGTCCCACTGGACCCAAGGCTATGCGGAACGGAAGCGGCAACGGCATGCGCGGTGGACGGGAAAAGCGTATCATGGGTCAGATCAACCGTGCTATGGACAGGACTCACGACCCCAACGCCGCTCTGCATCGCGTTCGCGGCCAGTCTGGAAACGAGAGGATAGCCCGAGGCCCTCCTACAGGCCCGAGAATGGGCATTGGAAGACAGCCACGTACGACAAACACACGTGTCGCCAGCATCGCGCAAGGATTGGCGAACATGGGCGGCCCTGCTGGCCCTGGTGGCATGGGCCCGATGAACCCGATGAACGGCATGAATGGTATGGGTGGATTTGGCCAGCCGGACATTATGGCGATCATGGAGCAGCAAAGGCACATGTTGCAACAGATGCAGATGATGATGCAACAAAGTGGCGTTGCTCCCAACGGTCACGGCCCTCATGGACATGGTCGCGGTCACGGACGGCCGCTGTATGAGCGCACTAGCCGGCCAAACTTCCGCGGCCGTGGTGGAGGCTTCCAAGCTGGCGGTCACCAACACTCTCAGGGCTCGGATGCCGGTCAAGGCGACCCTGCTCAACAAGGCCAGCAGGCTGGTGAAGATGTCGACATGATGCAACCGAAGCGCGAGCCCCAGAATCCCGAAGAGACGGTCTGCAAATTCAACCTTCGCTGCTCCAACCGGGATTGCAAGTTTGCTCACCAGTCTCCGGCGGCGCCGCCCAACATCCCAATCGACGTGAAGGACGTCTGCAGCTTCGGTGCGGCTTGCAAGAACCGGAAGTGTGTTGGCCGTCACCCATCGCCGGCGATCAAGGCGGCGCATCAGAGTGAAATGGACTGCAAGTTCTTCCCCAACTGCACCAACCCTCACTGTCCGTTCAAGCACCCCAGCATGCCACCCTGCCGAAACGGCGGCGAATGCAAGGTGCCCGGATGCAAGTTCACCCACGTCAAGACGCCTTGCAAATTTCACCCGTGCACCAACCGATTCTGCCCTTTCTCTCATGAGGAGGGTCAACGCGGTACATTCCAGGATAAGGTCTGGGTAGCCGGCGAAGAAGGCGAACAACAGCACGTTAGCGAAAGGAAGTTTGTGGACGAGAACGCGCCCGAAGACGTGATCTTGCCCGGATCCGAGGACCAGCAAGCGGACGCCAACATGCCTGAGGTTGTCGTCTGAGTGATGGGGTGAAGGAAAGAAAAAGGTGGGAATTTTCAAGGCAGGTGCCACTTAAAGATATGTGGTAGTCGTGCAGAAAGGGAACTGGACCAGAAGGACATGGTGGTATTCAGGAGGGTGTTTTGGTTCTGTATTATATCACTGGGATGTGTGGGTCAAAGACTGGATGCTTAGATTTATTCATGATTGATGTCCATGCGGCGTTCCGGAAGAAAGGGCTTAGCATACAATTGGAATCCAAGGAAGGAGTCGACTTCGTCTACATGTTTCTTATTCTGAATGGGGTGTTCTATTTTGGAGGAGGGTATACCTATGGCACTGGAAGGGAACAGAGGAATTGCTCCCCGTAGCGTAGCAGCATTTGCAAACTTTCAGCGAATAGCTATTTGGGGGTAGGGGAAAAGTAGGACCTTTTGTCACCCCCTCTTCATTAAAGAGGGGGAAAAAATTTTATAGGACAAACTTTTATTATAGGACAAGGGCTGTCTAATACTATATAGAAACTCGTATTATCACTACGTAAAAATGATTTTTAATATTGCGTTTTCGGATACTATATCGTAATACAATATATCGCTATTGCGTTTTGAAGTTATAAAAAGTAAGTAATTTATATATTAATAGATTAATAGAGGAGTTGTTAATTTATTATATAATACCTATAAATTTCGATAAATATTTCGAAGAGCTAGGAGAGGTATTAATTAGGTATCGCGGTACCCGTATATATCTCGCCGTTTATTAGCGGTTTAAATCGCTTCGTAATAAATCTTTAAAATTATTAACGATTAAAAATATTTTTAAAATTATTAGGGAGTCCCGTACATCTATTGTTCACTATATAAAATCGTTGCGCGAATTTAATAAACCTACTATATTATTATATTTAGTAGGGAAATTCTATATATTAATAGAGGCCGAAGAAGAAATTATTATATTGTATATAATATTCTATTTTAAAGGATAGTTCCTTATATTATATTAAATAATAATCGCGGCGGTAAATCGCTTATAATCGTTGTAGGGCACTTTAGAAACTTGTAACGTAATATAGTTAATATAGTTTTTTAAAAATTATTTAAAATTGAAAACGATGATTTACTACGTAATTAATATTAAAAGGAGGTTTTAAAAATTAAATAAAAATTCTATTAATAAGTAGTTTAATAAATATAAAAAGGTATTCGAAATATATAATATTAATAAAAGTAATATTTAGAATTATAACAAAATAGGTATTAAATTAGGTTATATAGCGGGCAGTCGCGTAAAAATAATTATATTAAAAGAATTAATAAAGTAGAAGGTAAATTAATTATAGTTAATTTATATAGGGAAAAATACTAATTAATTTTATTATAGCTAGAAATTAATAATATTATTAATAGAGAGTCGGTTACGTTAATAATTAGTATAAATTTAATTAGCAAATTTATTCCTATTTATATAATCTTTAAAACGGATCTAATAAAAGATTTTATTAATAATAATTTTAATAATTCCGTACGGTTTACTAAATTACTAACCGATTTGTCGAATAATAAACTTACACTTAATTAATTAAAATATTTTAATTATTATTCCTTTTATTTATTATTTACTTTTACGAAATTAAAGTAATAGGATACCTACGAGCTAATTAATAATAATACTGAAAATAAAAAAGAGGGGTTCTCTTTTCAAAATTAGTTTGGTTATAATTAATATAGGGTAGATTTTATTAATATAAAATTTAACAACCTTATTAGCGGCGTCGGTTTAAAAAAGCTTTATAAACTTATTTATTATTTATTAATTATCGACGGCTTTAACGGGTATTATAGGATAGAAATTAAAAAATATATAAATACCTTTAATATTATTTTAATAATATTACTTCCCTATTTAACTTATATAATATAGCTTTTTAACGTTAAAGTATTTTTATCTTTTAAATTTCACTATTAATAAGTATTAAAATAGTTCGTTTAAAAGAGAGAATTTAATTTTATATATATTACTTTCGTACATAAATTTAAAATTAATTATTACCCCGCTATCCCCATATTACTACCTTTTCTTTTTTCGATTAACTATATTATTCCCGCCGTTTTAATATATCTTTAATAATAATTTAACTACGTATAATATTTTTAATAAATTTAAAAATATTAATATATATCCTATTAACCGGAATCAAATCTTATTTTAAATCCGAATAAAATAGCCTAAATAATCTAACCCCGCCCTACTTTCGTTATTTCTTTAAAAAAACCGCTTTAAAAAAGCCGTACAAATTATTACCTATATTAAAAATAAATACTATTATTTTTTTAACTCCCCTATTCGAACTTGTTATCGTAATGCCGAAATCGTTATCTACGAAGCTCCCTTAACCTATAATAAGGTTTAAGAATATAACTATTAAGATAGGGAGAAAGCTATTAATTTCGATTGTAAAATAAAACGGCGGATTATTAAAGTCCTTAGAGAGGGGGAGAAACTATCTCTTTTAAAAGGCGATTTTAATTAAATAACTATAGAGAGAATTAATAAAGAATAGTAAGAAAACCTAAAGAAATAAATAAGGGCTATTAAAGTAGAAAGTTACAAAATAAAAAAGTAAGTATATAATAATTGGGTTAATAATAAAGAGGGGGGTAAAGGGAAGGTATATTAAAAAGTATATTAAAATAATTAATTAAAAAAGAGGGAGAGCAATAGATTTATACCTATTTTTAATAAAAATATTTTTAACGAAAAGGATAAAGGTAAAGATAAGAATGAGGGGGGATTATTCGTAATAAATATATAGGGTATACTAATACTAAATACGGTTAAACGGGTATAGGGGGATATTAATAATAATTTATTTAATAATAATTGGCTAAATATTATTTTAAATAAAATTCTAAATAATAATCTAAAAGTCCTATCCTCCCCCCCTCGCCCGCCCGCCCCCCTAAAAATAGCCTTGTAAATTATTATTCGTATTAATATATAAGTTATTAACTCTATTATTGAAGACGAAAATACCTTCGTTAATAATAATAATAATAAAACTATATTTAAAGCGGTATATAATAAGGAAAATAATAATAATAAAGAGGAAGATAAAGGGGGGGATAATTAAATGTTATTAGTACTCCTACTAATTATACTTAAACTTATACCTAAACTTCTTATATAGACTAAGCTATTTACCCTTAGACCTCTCGTATAAATTAAGCTATTAATACTTCGCCTTACCCTTACTTTCGCCTCTATTTTATTATAACTATAAACTTTCAAAAAAATATTATATTAATTAATTTTAAAATTAATAAAAAGTAATATTAAACTTTATATATAAGTACGAATAGAAGTACGAAGGCAAATTATAATAAATAGTACACTAATAAGGGTAGAAGTAATTATAAAGGAAATTCAGTTAATAAAGCTAGTAAAGGAGGTACTAAAAAAGGAGGCACTAGAACCTATATTAGAAAAGGAGGTATTAGAACTTATATTAGAATTTATATTAGAATTTATATTAGAACCTATATTAGCGCTAGAAAACGATAAATAAAGATTGTAACCCTCTCTTTTATTTACTTACTACTTAATTAAATAATATTATAAATTTTTATAAACTTTTAATACTATTATATTAATATACAACGTAGTATTTTACTATAGGGATAAGTTATTTTACTAGCAGTTTAATATAGGGTTTATCCTATAATAAAAGTTTATCCTATAAAAATTTTTCCCCCTCTTTAATAAAGAGGGGGTGATAAAAGGTCCTACTTTTCCCCTACCCCTAAGTATTAACAATTATACCTTATTATATTAGAACCCCCTACTCGTTAGGACTTAAAACGTCTCTTCTAGGCTAGACGAGTATATAGGTAAGTAGTGTGTGTTTCGATTTTCCGTGTAATGTCCTATAATAATCCTACTACGACCGGCACGCCCAGTAGTTAGAACGTTGGACGGCGGAGCGGCTTAACCCCGGCCTGGTCTGCCGTGGCTACTTGGGGGTAGGGGAAAAGTAGGACCTTTTATTACCCCCTCTTTATTAAAGAGGAGGAAAAATTTTTATAGGATAAACTTTTATTATAGGATAAACCCTATACTAAACCGCTAGTAAAATAACCTATCCCTATAGTAAAATACTACGTTACATATTAATATAACGGTACTAAAAGCTTATAAAAGTTTATAATATTATTCAATTAAATAGTAAATAAATAAAGGAAAGGGTTATAATCTTTATTTATCGTTTTTTAGCGCTAATATAAATTCTAATACAAATTCTAATACAAGTTCTAATATAGGTTCTAATACCTTTTTTTCTAATATAAATTCTAATACCTCCTTTTTTAATACCTCCTTTACTAGCTTTACTAGCGGAACTTCCTTTATAATTACCTTTACTTTTATTAGTATACTATTTATTATAACCTATTTTCGTACTTCTATTCGTATTTATATACGAAGTTTAATATCGCTTTCTATTAGCTTTAAAATTAATTAATATAGTATTTCTTTGAAAATTCGTAGTTATAATAGAATAAAAGCGAAAGTAAAGGTAAGGCGAAGTATTAATAGCCTAATTTATACGAGAGGTCTAAGAGTAAATAGCCTAGTCTATATAAGAGGTTTAGGTATAAGTTTAAGTATAATTAGTGGGAGTACTAATAAAATTTAATTATCCCCCCCCTTATCTTCCTCTTTATTATTATTATTTTCCTTATTATATACCGCTTTAAATATAGTTTTATTATTATTATTATTAACGAAAGTATTTTCGTCTTCAATAATAGAGTTAATAACTTATATATTAATACGAATAATAATTTATAAGGCTATTTTTAGGGGGGCGGGCGGGCGAGGGGGGGAGGATAGGACTTTTAGATTATTATTTAAAATTTTATTTAAAATAATATTTAGCCAATTATTATTAAATAAATTATTATTAATATTCCCCTATACCCGTTTAACCGTATTTAATATTAGTATACCCTATATATTTATTACGAATAATCCCCCCTTATTCTTATCTTTACCTTTATCCTTTTCGTTAAAAATATTTTTATTAAAAATAGGTATAAATCTATCGCTCTCCCTCTTTTTTAATTAATTATCTTAATATACTTTTTAATATACCTTCCCTTTACCCCCCTCTTTATTATTAACCCAATTATTATATACTTACTTTTTTATTTTATAGCCTTCTATTCTAATAGTCTTCGCCTATTTCTTTAAGTCCTCTTACCATTTTTTATTAATTTTCTCTATAATTATTTAATTAAAATCGCCTTTTAAAAAAGATAGTTTCTCCCCTTCTCTAAAGACTTTAATAACCCGCCGTCTTATTTTACAATCGAAATTAACGGCTTTTTCCCTATTTTAACAGTTATATTCTTAAACCCTATCGTAAATTAAAGGAGCTTTATAAATAATAACCTTAGCATTATAATAATAAATTCGAATAAGGGAATTAAAAAATAATAGTATTTATCTTTAATATAGGTAATAACCTATATAATTTCCTTAAAGCGGTCCTCTTAAAGAAATAATAAAGGTAGGGCGGGGTTAAATTATTTAAACTACTTTATTCGGATTTAAAATAGGATTCAATTCTAGTTAATAGGATATATATTAATATTTTTAAATTTATTAAAAATATTGTACGTAGTTAAATTATTATTGAAGATATATTAAAACGGCGGGAATAATATAGTTAATCGAAAAAAGAAAAGGTAGTAATAGGGGGATAGCGGGGTAATAATTAATTTTAAATTTACGTACGAAAGTAATATATATAAAATTAAATTCCCTCTTTTAAACGAACTATTTTAATACTTATTAATAGTGAAATTTAAAAGATAAGAATACTTTAACGTTAAGAAGCTATATTATATAAATTAAATAGGGAAGTAATATTATTAAAATAATATTAAAAGTATTTATATATTTTTTAACTTCTATCCTATAATACCCGCTAAAGCCGTCGATAATTAATAAATAATAAATAAGTTTATAAAGCTTTTTTAAACCGACGCCGCTAATAAGGTTATTAAATTTTATATTAATAAAATCTACCCTATATTAATTATAACCAAACTAATTTTGAAAAGAGAACCCCTCTTTTTTATTTTCGGTATTATTACTAATTAGCTCGTAGGTATCCTATTACTTTAATTTCGTAAAAATAGGCAACGAATAAAAGGAATAATAGTTAAAATACTTTAATTAATTAAGCGTAAATTTATTATTCGAAAAGCCGGTTAATAATTTAGTAAACTATATAGAATTATTAAAATTATTATTAATAAAATCCTCTATCGGATCTATTTTAAAAATTATATAGATAGGAATAAATTTACTAATCGAATTTATATTAATTATTAATATAACCGACTTTCTATTAGTAATATTATTAATTTCTAATTATAATAAAGTTAATTAATATCTTTCCTTATATAAATTAATTATAATTAATTTACCTTCTACCTTACTAACTTTTTTAATATAATTACTCTTACGCGACCGCCCGCTACGCAACCTAATTTAATACTTATTTTATTATAATTCTAAATATTATTTTTATTAACGTCGTATATTTCGAATATTTTTTTATATTTATTAAATTACTTATTAATAGAATCCTTATTTAATTCCTAGAACTTCTTCTTAATATTAACCGCGCAATAAATCATCGTCTTTAATTTTAAATAATCTTTAAGAAATTATATTAATTATATTGCATTATAAATCTCTAAAGCACTCCGCAACGACCGCAAGCGATTTACCGCTGTAATTACTATTTAATATAATGCGGGGAATTATCCCCTAAAATAAAATATTATATATAATATAATAGCTTCCTCCTCGGCCTCCGTTAATATACGGGGTTTCCTTACTAAATACGATAATATAACGGGTTTATTAAATTCGCGCAGCGACTTTATATAGCGAACGATAGATATAAGGGATTCCCTAGTAATTTTAGAGATATTTTTAATTGTTAGCGGTTTCGAAGATTTATCGCGAAACGATTTAAACTACTAATAAGCGGCGAGATATATACGGGTACCGCAATATTTAACTAGTACTTCTCCTAATTCCTCGAAATACTTATCGAAATTTACGGGCATTATACAATAAATTAACAACTCTTCTATTAATTTATTAATATATAAATTACTTACTTTTTACAATTTTAAAACGCAATAGCGATATATTGTATTACAATACAGTATTTAAAAACGTAATATCAAAAGTCACTTTTACGTAGCGATAATACGAGTTTCTGTATAGTACCAGACGGCCCTTGTCCTATAATAAAAGTTTGTCCCATAAAAATTTTTCCCCCTCTTTAATGAAGAGGGGGTGACAAAAGGTCCCACTTTTCCCCTACCCCCAAGTAGGTAGACCTGTCAGGCCACTCAGAGTGGGTTACGGGTGCCGAGGAGGGGTGGGTGGCCTTGCCGGAAGCCAAATCTTCCAGGTTGTAGATGCTTGTAACTGGGCCTGTCCACCCCGCAGCTTGCTTTGGATTTCAACAATCTTTTTTTTTTTTTGGTTCTGTCCAATTGGTTTGCCAAAATCTCTTCACGGATCGGAATTCAGTTGTGCGTTCCAAGAACTTGGGCCGCCAGACACCCACGCAGATCAGTCCTCCAAGATCGGATAGCAGTACAGTGCCTTGCATGCTGTGCTTCACATGCATGTTGGCCCCTTGTTCTTCCCGTCAACAAAAACTTAATTTCAATTCTCGGCCCGGCAACATCATCGAACGCTGGTCGACGATAACAAGCGCCTTCATATCTAACCCAAGACCAACACGGGGCGCCATTGAACGGCGCGGTATGAGAATCACGAAGGTCTCAAATTCCTCATAATGTACAGTACTAGTCAGCGCAGTCTGGCGCGCAACACGCGGCGGTGCGTCAGCAGCAAGTGGGCGCAACCAGCAACCCTATCGAGTTCACGGCTCGCAAGCACTTGTGCTTTTGGCTCCGCCGTAACCACCAGCAAGAGACACAATGTCGCCTCCTCCGCCCTCGCCGCCACTGGCAAGACCCGATCATTTATGACGTCGGTAACGCCGCCAACCGCAGAGCTCCCGAAGGATATCGCGATTATCGGAGGTGGTCTGACCGGCTTGGCCACGGCCTTCTTCGCTAGATTGCACAACCATCATGCAAGGATCACAGTCTACGAGGCGTCTGACAGACTCGGCGGCTGGATTGACACGGAGGAGGTCCAGGTCACAACCCCGTCAGGCGAAAAGGGCAAGGTCATATTTCAGCGCGGTGGCCGCATGCTCAAGACCATGAACAACAAGGCCAGGTACGATGATATGGCCTTCTGGAAGTTAGTATGTACAGCCTCTGCTGGACGCCGGTAGGTACTCGGGAGCTCCCTGGGCTGGACTGTCCTGGCTAACCTGCTTTGATTTTGTCTGTCACTAGGTGAGCGAGCTCGCGGTAGAAAACGAACTCCAAGTTACGAGCGAAGATGAGCCTTTGTGCAACTACATATATTACCCCGATCATCTTGTCGCCATGCCGCAGCCCATCTTGGACAAGAAACGACCGCTCGATTCGGCAGTTTCGATTTGTAGCGCGATTGAAACAATATTCAAGGAGCCCATTTTTAACGGTGCACCTTCGGCCGCTATGAAATACTTTTTCGGGGGCGGGCGCAAACTGACGCTCAAGGACGGAGAAGATCTATCGGTCGGCAAGTTCTTCGCGCGCGCTACGGGAAATCCTGAGCTAATCGACAACACCCTCGGCGCTTTGATGCACGGCGTATGGGGCGGCGATATACGGAATCTCAGTATGCAGAGCGGCCTGTTCTCCACGACGACATTACCGAGCCCCGAAAAGGGTAAAATCTGGCATCCAAAAGAGGATATAGAGTTTATGCACAGGATATTGAACGAGTACCCAGACACCAAGAGGATGCACAGCATTTTCACCGCCATGGGGGAGAGCTCGGAATATATCTGGTTCAAGAATGGCTTTAGCACCATGACGGACGCACTCATACGGGCCTTGAAGGAGCTCCATGTCACTTTCAAGCTCA
Source organism: Copromyces sp. CBS 386.78 (assembly GCA_030685235.1). NCBI lineage: Eukaryota > Fungi > Ascomycota > Sordariomycetes > Sordariales > Sordariaceae > Copromyces > Copromyces sp. CBS 386.78. The sequence goes on from MU839090.1 coordinate 310,753, forward strand.
ACACTCCCGTGCAATCTATCTCTCTTCACCCATCAGAAAGGATAGCGGTACGTTTTCTTTGGGACGAAAGCTTCTGCTGGTTCGCCGGCGATCTACCAGGCTGATTATCAGCAGTGGTAATTATGCGGTATCACCTGCTAACTTTTCGCGCCAGATCAAATCCAGCAAAAGTGTTCAGGCCGCCCTATACGACAAAGTCGTGTCAACAATCTACGCAAAGACACTGGCCGGGCTCACAGTCAACAAGCTTCCCTCCCTAGCACGCTCGACCGCCGTTACGATCCGAGTCGTCAACATCTGGTACCCAACCCCCAACCTCAACGCACCATTCAACGGCATCGGCTATCTTATCCCCTCAACCACGCCCCACAACCCTGAGGGCGTTCTCGGCGTGCTCTTCGACTCGGACCGCGAGCACCGCGGCCGCAACTACGGCGGCGACACCGTCCCCGGCACCAAGTTCACCGTCATGATGGGCGGCCACTACTGGGGCACGGAGCCCTCGTACATGTACGACGAGAACAAGTGCATCGACATGGCCAAGGCCGCCGTGGAGCGGCACCTTCAGATCTCTAAGGAGGATGCGCTCGGCGCCGTGGCCACCACCAAGCTCTGCCATAACTGCATCCCGCAGCACACGGTCGGACACCGTGAGCGCATGGCGAACGCGCACCACGAGCTTCTCAAGGCCTTCAAGGGCAACCTGTCCGTGGTGGGCGGCTCGTACCAGACGCCCGGGATCAACAGCTCGTTGCGCGGTGCTGCGGACATTGCGTACGAGTTGGCGAACAAGATGGTGCCGCACCCGGTTGGGAAGACGGGTCTGCAGCGGTTCACCAGGCCGATGTCAGAGTCTTGGGGGCAGCTCGAGAAGAAAGAATTCCCGTTGAGGTTTGGCAATGCGCTCAGGTTCGTAAAAAGAAAAGTAGCTTTGGTTAGGAAGCAGACTTAGGAAGCAGACCGAGGACATGACCGGACCGGACCGGACCGGACCGGCAACGCAATGGAGAATGAAGAGAAAATCTGAAAGGTGAACAGAATAGCCAACCAGTTTACAATACAGATATATAGAGATATAGTCATCAAGCTACCCTACCCTACTTCGTCCATGAAGGGATGAGTAATACTCAACTCTCATCCTTTTATTGAACTTTTAGTATCTAGCCATGATATTCTGTTATTGCCCAAAGAGCCTGTGGAGGTTACATAGCCATCATGTTCGCGCATTAAATGTAGTAGTCCATCCTCAAACGTATTTTGAGTTTGTCGTGATTACTTGTAGGAAATGAATGAAAGACTTGGGGTACATCAAAAACCCGGGTACGCAATATTCCTGTGGACCAGTCCTACCCAGCAAGCCGTGCGAAAGCTCAGGAAACGCAAGTGAAAGTGGACGGACTCACTTGCTGGTCAACTTGATTATCTATTGCCTTCCAAGTACCTCTTCAAATTCTGAGTACTTCGTTTGTTTTCCTGTGACGTTGACTACTTGCTTGTGCTTAACTAACGTATTCCACACCCACGCACAACATTTGCTTTTCTTCCAGTCAACTCGACTCCTCCCAGCATCAAACCGGCATCACCGTCCGTCGGGTCTAACTAACGCACTTTTGTATGTATGATAAGAAGCGGTAACCATCAACGAACGGGTTTAGTATGTAATGATATTTAGTATTTCATATTGGCTGGCTGGCTGGCTAACTCTCCTACTTTTCCCCAAGCTCGCCATGTTTTTCTTCTTCTCATGTTTCACCTCTCTGCCTCCTGCCAGCAACCACCACTAGGCAAGTATGCAATAGAAGGGAAATACTCCCCATGAGTTTTTTTCTCTCTTTCTCTTCCCCGCCTCCCCCCTCTCTCTCTTCAGCTAACATCATACCCACCCATAGGGTCAAGTATGTAAGGTAAGGGAAATTTCTTCCTAATAATGAGCACCAAACTCCTTCCTCCGTTCCCTCTTTCCTTTCCCCCCGTTTTTCCGGATGCCTAGTTATAAAGAAAAATAAGTATCAGTCAATACCAATTCAGTTAGAATCCGCTTTCTCTTTTCGTTTTTGTGGCCTCGCCTCATAAATGCCTGATAACGACCAACACAACTACACGACTACGACTTATGTACATCCACCTCATTCACTCATGCGGCCATCCAGATTTCCTTATCTTTTGCTTGATCGCTATGTAGTTATACGTCTTCCCCTAATCGATAACTACCACAGGGGCATTCTTCCCGCCCATACCACCACCACCGGCACCACCCTGACCCGGCTGTCCCTGCGGCACGCCTTGAGAACCTCCCTGGCCGTGAGCGGGTCTCTGACCTTGTTGGACTTGACCCCCTTGCTGATGGGCGTGTTGTTGGGCGGCTTGCTGCTGTTGCTGTTGCTGCATTCGCTGCATCGCTTGGGCTTGTTGCTGGATCTGGTACCGCTGTTGCTGCTGTTGTGCCTGGGTTGGAGGGCCTGGCTGCCGCTGTTGTGGTGGCTGGCCGGGATGGGCGCGGTTGACGAACCGGTTGTTGTTGGCGCGGGCTTGTGCCTGGCGCTGAGCTTGGAGTTGAGCAACCTGAGCCTGCTGGAGTTGGACCTGAGTTTGGGGCAGGGCCTGGGACTGAGATTGAGCTTGCGGCTGGTTTACGGGCCGGTGCTGCTGGTGTTGTTGGGATGGTGGAGGTGGTTGCTGCTTCGGCCGTTGCGGAGGCATTCCCTGTGCAGCTTGTGCAGCTACCAGCTGCTGAGGTGGTTGCTGAGGGCTTTGTTTAACATCATGTACTCCGCCTCCTGAATGAGGAGCGGTGGTGGGCGGTGGTGGGGCTGGCCCAACCAGCGATTTCACCGACTCGCTGATTGACCATAGCAGTGTTTCAACACCGATCTTTGGGTCAGCAGCGGCGCTGGTACCGAAGCTCTTCCTTCCGTCGCCATGAGCGTGCCATACTGACCGCTGGAGAAGTGTGTCAAACTCGTCCTGCGGGCCGTTAAGAGGACGTTCGTGTCCCTTTTCATCAGTACGCTTGACGTGCCACAACAGTCTACCTTTGCGGCCCATAGTCCTGATGTCAAGACACAACAACCGCCGAGTAGTCGGGGCAGGGAGTGTGAACCTGACCGTTACCCACTCCGCCGCTTTTACCACGATCGCCACATTGCCCGCGTTCTTCGCCGCAATGCTCTCCCACTCATCCTCGATTATGTCCAACACCCTATACAGCGGTAGAGAGAACGGAAGATAAGACGGTAGGAGCTCGGTCTTGGTAGACTGGGCCATTTCTTGCAACATATCCAGCGCGCGCATATGAGGGTTCCCCTTTTCGAGAGTAAGGATAACCTTGGTATCTTTAGGGAGGTCAAGGTGCACCCTCCATGCGCGAGGACCCTGTGGTGGACCGGAAACAGGTTCTGTTGGGTCGTTGCTGTAGGTGAAAACAACCTCGCGGAGCGCAACGCTTTGAGGAATGGCGTTGCTACCGGCCAGTCTAATGGCCTCAACAAACTCCATCAAACGTTCCAGGGCCTGCACGCGATCGGCGAGCAAATCGACTACGGGGGTACCCATATCCGCCCGTAGCTTAAGCGAGAACTGGCCGGTACGATGGTTGTACACCACATCGTGGTCTACATTTCCGCGGAGAGATTTGAACTTGTTCCTGTCGATCACGGTCAATCTAGCTTCTGCCCGGATCTTAGCCGTCGTATCACGCCGGATATGAGCGGCTGTGGCATCTGCTGGGCCCTCTTGGTCACCTGTGTGAGTCCGGACTCCCTTAAAGATGATGGGTACGAAGTCCTTCGCCCATGCCAAGGTGCGGCTGCTGGATCCAGGACGCTGTTGGAGCATTTCTGATAGCCGCACATAAATCGTAGGCAGTCTAACCTGGGGTGGTAGACTGTGGTTTGGCAACTCAAGTGCGGTGTGTGATTTTTTGAGGGTATGTAGCTTGCGAAGATCGGTGATATGTGAAATCATGCCAGCGGCGTAGACTGACAAGTTTCGGAAGAAGGTGTCCGACAACGTTAGTTGGTTGGACGTCATGGGCATCTTGGTGAAGAGCCTCAGGCGGCCGGCGGGGAAGTTGGGCTTTGGTGGTGATCTACTCAGGGTTAGCACATCGTCAATCATCAATCTCATCTGATCAGGATTATACTCACAGGTCAACTAGCCACCATTGGTCACCACCAAGACTCATGCTCATCATGACGAACCATTGCCGTGTCATCCAGTTTGCCTTTCTAAGCCAGACTGCCTTGAAAGCTTCCCGAGATCCTGAAGCGTCCGAGTAAACGATAGCCTTGGTCTCTTCCTGGGTAATTGGCGGACGGCAAACAAACCAGCCTATACTCCTTACACGGCTGTTGAGATCCTTGACTGTATGGTCAAATCTTAGTTGCTCCATGAGGTGTGCGCCTTCTTCCGCCGCGTTGGAACTGGTATTGAGCTTCATCTGCCCCTTCAAGAAGACCGGGGACCGCGGGAACAGTGTAAATAAGCCTGTCAATGGTTCGATCTTGATGACAGCCTTGTCATTGTCGAATAGTTGTACAGCCAAAGAAGAATTCTGTGGCTCCTCCTTTGAGATCTCCAAGTCAAGCCTTGCATGCTTCTGCGCAAATCGAGGCTTGCTGAGAAGCTTGCTTGATATCGACGTGAGTATGTATTCAACGTGACTTGCAATAACTGCCGTGAGGAGCCTTTCCGCAGAAATCGTCTCAACATTCAGCGGAATGTCGAAATCTTTGACCTCTTTGTTGTCGCGGAACCAACGTAGGCTGATGTAACTTGAAGGCTTTGAATCAAGGTCACCTTCGACGCTGTTTCCGCTCCATACCCCTAGCAAGATCCAGCTCTTGGCGGTTTGCGCAGAAGGACCCTCCAGACCGTTCGGAGGCTTGAGCCAGTACTGGATAGACATGGCACGGTTGAGTTTCTCGACCTTCAAAGTATCAACCCACCGGCCCGCAGCAAGTTCGTTTGCCTGACGACGGAACTCAATAATCTTATGAGTCAGCACGAACTCATGAAGATACTTATAGCACCCGGCCAAGCCCTCGTTGCCTAGGATTGTGTTGACCTTGTTCTCGAGAAAACTGCGCACACCGTGCGACAGCTCTGCCGGAGCAGGGGTGAAAAGAAAGCGGAAGTCGATGAACCAAAATTGTTGCTCAAAGTCCTCGTCACCAATCGTCAAATCGACTTCAAACTCTCCCTTCACTTTGAACGTGACCCTTCCGTTCGCGATGTTATAGTCACGGAAAGCAGCCGGGATTTTCTCGTGTTCGTCGAAGGTGAGTCGTACGCTGAGCATGGTATTGATGTTGTCGATGAACGCTTCTTTCTCCTCCCATGTTATAGGAGGGGGCTCGATATATCCCAACTAACGTTGTCAGAACATCAGGCCACAGAGCATAATCTGGACCATCGACTTACCTCGGGCATCCAGGACGCTTGACCAGTTGTCAGAACTTCCAGAGCCGTCTTCAGATCTGGGCCCGGCACTTTCGCCCAGTGAAGATCCTGCTTCATCCTGATCAACTCCCAGAAGAGTTCTTGGTAGTGAGCCTGTTTGGTCAACATATGTACCCTGATGTCAATCAGGGCTCCAACCTGAGCCGCCTTCTTGCTCCATTCGGTAATAACAAGAGTCTTGACCCATTTCGAGTGCATATCCTGCAAGAAGTTGAGGAGATGAACCTTCTTTTCGAGGCTCTCCTGCGAAGTGTCGTGATTATCCGCGGACTGATGGTTGGTGTTGCCATTCATGACGGCCTGTGGTAGGGGTTTGGAGGCAAGGTATGCGATCTCGTCTTGCAACTTGGAGTGAGTCCATTGTGACAGCCTGGTCAGGAGTAGGCTTAGAGGCATGATATCGGCGGTGATGTGTTGGATCTCCTCTGGCAGATCGTTGAACTTGGAGCCGCCAGACGGCTGGCTGCCCACGTCCATGAAGGAGGCACCTCCGCCGTTCGTCATGGCTGAGGAGCCCGACATGTTTGCGAGAGCTTTACCCTTATCTGGCGAGCCCTCCCGCTTGGCCACGCCTCCATTGGCGCCGTTCGTCCACGAATTCCTGTCGTGATGGGTGCGCACTCCGTTCATATGTCCGTTTTCCATCCTGCGCGTGCCTTACTGCCGCGCGAACAACGCTCGCCCAAAGAGCGCCCCCAGTGTCGTGTGTTGCTGAAATAATCTCAAATATGTAGTCGTGAAGACGGAAATCGGTCGTCAAAGTGTAACGGTTTCGGCAAATCCCACGCAAAATCGAAAGCGTCTCGCGAGATTCGGGATATCGTCGATCGTGTGACGGTCGTTACCACGGACGTATTGCTGATGTGTCCAAGTTGGAGTGAAGGCGAGAGAAGGCGAACGGTAAGAACATCCACTAGGGAATTTCGTCGTCAAGGAGGCCCGGGGACCGCGCATCAAACAGCGACTCAAACGTTGAGATTGACGCAGACAGACCGATTTCCCATTACTTCGAGTGGCGAATGGATTGAAGAAAAAAAAGTTGCGCTGGTGGGCGAAGGTAAGGCGCCGTGTCGGATCGTAGTTGATGTCAAAGTGGAAGTGGGTTTCAGATTTGCCCGGCAGTGGAGGTGCGCAAAAGTGGAAGTCGATCGAAAATACAACACGCGCTGGTTCGTAGGGTGAGGAAGGCGGTAGGTGAAAGCCTGTACTAGATTGGGACGCCTGCCCAAGTCGGTCAAAGAAAATCGGATTTTACGCTAGAAACGGAGGTCAAGGGAAAGAAGCGACAGATGATTACGTGGAAGTCGAAGTGCGCGTGCGCGTGGATCACTTGTCTGGTCGCCTTTGAAAGGTTCGTCGTGGTGGTGCCGTCACCCTGTTTGGCAGGCGAGGCAGGTTACCAGTGAGCAGTGACAAATGCCCTCCCTGTCAGGCAGTCTGCGACGGGTGGGCGCCCAGGGAGGAAGAATGGAGACCCATCCACCGTGGCAGGTGAAATGCCCTTCTCCAGTGAGGCTGGGGTCACTTCTCGCCCGGTGCAGTACCCGTGCCACGCAACCCACTTCCACCCACTTCCCTTAAGTGGGTGCTCACTACCAGTACGGCCACACCAGCAAAACGGCCAGGTTAGGGTTAGAGGTGGTATTTTAGGCTCGATACCTAGGCCGAAATTCGACTTTTCTAATACAGCAAAAAAGAAAGAATAAGGAAAAACTCTTCGAATTCAATATATTGTCCTGATCATGCTCATAGTTTTCTTTTTATCTTAATTGGCTGATGTGATGCGCTGCGAATCTTCACGATTTTGGTCTTTTTCGGGCATTTGCACTATTAACCCTGGTGGCCGTTGTGCTGGGTTGGCCGTATTGGTGGTGAGCACCCTCTTTAGAAGATGCGAGTTTAGCGAGTCCCAAAAAAGTGGGGGCGTGGCACGGGTACCCATTGTGCAGGGCAGCCAGCCAAAGTACCTCCCAGTACCTACCTTACCTAGAGATAAGTACTCGTCAGGGCTAGAAACGCCTCAGTCTGACCCCGTGCTGGCACGGGGTCAGGTTCATAGATTCGCGAAAATCCATTGATTCGCAAAAATTTTGGTACTTCCCCACCTACTCGTCAGGTCTTCAAAATCGACCGTCTGACTAGCGGTGGGGCCACTAGTCAGGACCAGCAATTCGTACACGACCAGCGATTCGTACCTGAGAAATGGAGTACCCTCTCCACCCGCAAATTTGATAGCAAATCAATGTACATCCATTCAACTGCATATTTTTTTAGTTGCAACAGAGTGATTTCAGCCCAATTCCCCGCACTGCCATGTCCGCGCCCGACGATGAGGCTATTCACAGTAATAATAACGACGATGGAGAGGAGGAGGAGGAGGAGGAGAGATATGGGGATTCTGACTGTGAAGAGGTTGAAGTTGTAAGGTAGTGCATGTTGATATTGCTGGTTGTAAGTACTGGTGCAAAATAACGATATTTAACTTTTACGTGCATATGCTGGTCGTGTCAACAATATTGCATGCGACTAAAAAAAACAGATATATTACTAAAAAAAATTATTAGCTCTGGTTGAGCGACTTTCATTTGCTAGCAAAATAGCAGGTGGGGGATGTACCCCGCTCGGTACGAATTGCTGGTCGTGTACGAATTGCTGGTCCTGACTAGTGGCTCCGCCGCTAGTCAGACGGTCAATTTTGAAGGCCTGACGAGTATAGAAATTAGCGGTATAACTATATTACTCTACTTTTTTGAAAATTGCTGCATTCGTACATATAATATTGCTCTATATAGTAGACATCCCTATACTAAACTAGTAATTCAATAAAGCAAAATCGATATCCTCATCGCTAATATTACTATTTTCTAATATAGTATTTTAAATAAAGTCCTACCCAATTGGATTTCATACTAGTTACAATATTTATATTATTTTACAATAAATACTAACCTTCCTATATCGATATTTTACGGTATTTAGTAATTGGTAATAGATTTACATAGTTATGGAAGTGAAATTGTTTATAGTGGGTATGCAAAAAAACAGTAGTACATCGGTTTGCTAACAAAAATGCGGGGTTTGCCAGGTACCAAAATTTTTTCGCGAATTAATATATTTTCGCGAATCCATAAACCAGACCCCAAGCGAAGCTTGAGGTCCCAGAGGGCGTTTCTAGCCCAGACGAGTATCACTGAATCTTTCAACCAACACACTCAAGAGAGGAAAGCCGCAAGGCTGACCGCACCATTGAAAGCTTGAAAGTTTGGAAATTCGACTTCGCATTCAGACACTCAGCTGTTAGAATGATCAAATTTCAGTATTATCCAACTACCGATCACACTATGACGTAAACTCGATATTTTAGCTCACAATTGTAACTTTAAGACCCGTCGTGTCTTTATGCAAAACACTGGTTACCTTCCGAGACTTCTTACGATACGCTCTGCGTAGTACGTAGCAGACACTCGGGCTGCTGTACGTAGTAGGTAAGGTAATCGAACGTTAGATTGGTAAGGTACCGTATCCATCCATAACGTTACAGGCCTGGCCAGTAACTTGGGTTACTATTACCTTAGTACTTGTAGACGAGAGTTGTGGTCAGTGGCACAGTGGTTACCGTAAAGTGCAAAATTCGCAAAGCTCAATGTGAGCATACCAGCCATTAAAGTAACAAGCTTTCTCTAACTACCTACCTTCTTGGCTACTCAAATTTGGCCTCAGTATGAGGAAGGACATCCCCTCACGTCTTCAATCAACCCCAGGCACAAGAGCGCCGAGTCACTACCTGTATCCGTAACACCTATAAGAAAGGAACCTCATCATAAATTCTTCTCTTCGGATCGTGAAGGACATGACAACAGCCATGCCCGCTGATACCTTTAAACCCATACATGCTTCTTTTGACTCTCATGACATTGCCTTTAATGCTTTTCCCAGCATCACATAAAAAGAAAACGCAGAAAAACCAAGGGGGGATATGGAAGCAAGATCTAGTCCCAACGTTTCTGCTCATGACATGGTACATCTGCTTCTTTTGCCAATTGATGGTGAAGATTGAACCACGTGTACCAAAGCATATCCATCATCCGGAGTGAAGGAATGATGATTAGGACGCTGCGAATTTACAACTTCGTGCCTGAACCCATGGCGGAGGTGGTGGGCCATTGGTAGCCCGCAGCATCGCTGAATTTGTAGCCGTACGAGGCCGTAAAGTCATCCAGAACAGCCGGGCCGCGAGAACCTGGACAATGTTAGTACCGAGTGTCTTTCCACCAAATTTCTTGGTGATCACATACCGTAAGGGTACTCCATCGGGATGATTTCCTTATTATCATCGAGATAGTGGAGCAGAGGGGTAAAGACTCTCCAGCTGGCATCGAGCTCATCGTCACGGACAAAGTTGGAATGGTCGCCCTTCAAGCAGTCAAGAATGAGAGACTCGTAGGCCTCGGGGATCTTGAGGTCGGAGAAACGTCTCCTATAGGTGAGGTCCAGCTCGGTGACAACGGTCTGCATGCTCAGGCCGGGAAGCTTGGAGTTCATCTTGATGTAGACACTTTCGTTGGGCTGAATGCGCATGACGAGCTCATTGCGAGGGATATCCTTGAAAATGCCCGACGTGACGTCCTTGAACTGCACGCGGATCTCGGTCTTCTGCTCGTTCAAGGCCTTGCCTGCCTTCATGATGAAGGGTACGCCGTCCCAACGCTCGTTCTTGATGTACGCAACTAGCGCACAGAAAGTGGGGCAACGAGAATCCTTAGGGACAGTGTCGTCTTCCTTGTAAGCGGGCTTGCTTCCGTCAAGCGACTTTCCGTACTGTCCGATGATGACGTTCTTGGGCTCGATTGCCGGAATGGCGCGGAGGACCCGCACCTTCTCATCACGGACATCCTCAGCGGAGAAAGAGATGGGGCGCTCCATGGCAAGCAGCGTAAGAACCTGCAACAAATGGTTCTGCATGACATCGCGGATAATGCCGAACTCGTCGAAATAACCACCACGGCCCTCGGTACCAAATGGTTCCTTGAATGTGATCTGAATGTTGTCGATGTGATGCCTGTTCCAGGTGGCGCCGAGGAAGGAGTTGCCGAAACGCAGGATGAGGATGTTCTTCACCATCTCCTTTCCGAGATAGTGGTCGATGCGGAAGATTTCCTCTTCCCTCCAGTCGGGCTCAAGCGACTTTTGCAGTTCCCGAGAGCTTGCCAAGTCCTTGCCAAATGGTTTCTCGACCTATTGTATGCAGTGTCAGACAAGGGCTGAGGTGCAACGGAAACGATAGTTGACTCACAATAACACGAGCGACGCCCTTGGAGGGGTAGCAGCACTTCTTGAGGTGTTGTGAAACAATGGTGAAAACGCTGGGAGGCAGAGCCATGTAAAAGAGTCTGTTGTTCTCTTTCCTTCCTTGCTCGAGTTCCTCCAAATGTTTGTTGAGCTGCAAAAAGGAGTCGTCGCGATCATACTGGCCGGAAACGTATGTGCAGATGGAGCAGAACTCTTCGAGCTGCTGCTCGCTTTCCTTCGTTGGGGTCTTGATATACGACTTGATGCGGCGGATGTGCTCGTCGTGGTCCATCTTGGTTCTAGCATAGCCCACGATCCGGATGTCCTTGGGCAAAAACTGGTTGCGGTACTACAGGAATAACGTTAGCTCCCTGATGGTAGGCGACCCAGAAGAGGGTATACGCACCAGTCCGAAGAGCGCGGGATACTAAATGCACGTCAGTCGATTGCCATATGAAGTAGCATAATGGTAAGCAGTAACTCACTGTCTTCTTCTTAGCGAGATCCCCAGAAGCACCAAGAACAACAACGACGGTGTTGTCCTTGAGCTCTACCGCACTGCAACGCCATTTTTGTTAGCAAGCGATTCTAAGTCACCAACGTTCAACCATATAATGAGGGTTCCCATGGTGGCAGCTCTTCACCGAACTCGCTCAGACAGAAATCGTAGACTGGCAGATGTGCCCAAAGATTGATCCGCACAGAGCTATGCGAACGAACCCCAAAAGCGTTGAGCTCCACCACGTAATGACTGATATTGGCGGGGTAAGGGGCACTTACACTCCATGGTGATCAGATGCCATCGTAGCGGTCGTCTTGTGTGAATCGATGTTCCGAGTTCGTCGCGTTGGTGGTTGAGCGAGGGAAAAAAGAGACTGTGAGGCGACGAGAAAAGTGGAAGAAGAGGATTGCGTGTTGGCAGATGGGGGTTGAAGAAAGTATTGGGACGGAGTGGGCAAGCTTGGTCAGGTTTCGGGTTAAAAGTGAATGGTATATCGACGGCGTATTTGGGTGAAGGAACCTCCCTCAACCTGGAACCTGCCTGGGAGCGAATGATGCGCAGACTGCCTGCGACCCTCGAACTAGAGCTGCTGCTATAGTCAGTCCAGTTGATGGACCACGGCCCACGAGGGGCAAGCTTACCCACGGCCCCCGCACCGCGCTGGTGCGTACCTGGCACCACTTACCTCATGAAGGGGAACGACGGAGTGAACGGTGCCAAGCCGCCTCCAAAGCTTGGGCCTCATCTGATAACAGCTTTAACAGGAAGAGAGCTTTTGCTTCTTTTGAACAACACCCAAACCCCGCCGGCCTTTCCGGATGGAACTCCTGTCCCGTTCATGTTACCTAATGCATGATAGATGCCATGTTCCTCCTCCGGAATGATCGCATCAAACAAAGGGCTGCCAGATTGGCTTTCCCCCCCGTCAGATTCAGCCATGCCCTGCATGCTTACATCCATTCCATGTCCCAGGACGGGAGCTGTGGAGGTTGGCTCTGACTTTGTCGGTTTGGCTGGGGTCAAGACATGAGGTGTTGGGTGTCGGTAACCACGCGAAGCTGGACGTCGGTCCCGTTCCGTGCTTGCCTTATAGATGTCATGGTTCCACCGATCTCCGGCTGATAGATGTCTTAACATTATCCACCCCAGCGTTATGGAAGCCGTCGTCTGCGTAGCCTCTAGCGATGGAACCGAGAGCCAGGGTATGGATCCGAAGCGGGTGCCGTGGACTCCCGCCGGTAGAAGGCCAGACAGTGACAGCTTGCGCTCCGATCTTGCGCCGTAACAGGGTTGCCCGTGGACAGTTTTGACAGTATACCTAGAACGAGTGGATTTGGTCATAATAAGCTACCTGAGCTAATCTGGTCATCAGTCGGTGATGGGTTTCAGGCCTCGAGAGTTTGATATAGCAGGTAAACGTCCGGGTCTCAAGAGCACCCTTACATAATTACCAGACGACTCGGAGTGCCTGATGGATTTGAAGTTCGGAGAAGGTCAAACTGCATGGATGGATCCCTTTATGCTTCTGTTGGGAATGGTGGGGGGTGCAAGAAGTTGGATCGAATCCGTGTTCAGGACCGTAGAGAGGTACACATCAATGCTGGTTTGTTTGTTGGCGCGATTCTTGCGACAGGGGTCTGCAAAAATAATAGAAAAGCAACGGAACAACCACATTCGAAACGGAAAATTGGATAATACCTTATGTATAAAGCACCCGAAACGCATCTGGTTGATACCAAGTTCTTCCATAAAAATCGGTGGAATAGTGGTTGAGGTTGCGCAGAGTGCGTCGTAAAGTCCCGCGCTAACGAACAAAGCAGGTGTGATGTGTACAGATGGCTCCATAACTCAACTTCTTTGCCAACCGTGAGCCTGTAGACCTTGGACGACCCATGCTTTCAGGGTCGGTCGTGGGTAAATATACCGCAACCACCGGACTACCCGTTGGGGAGGCTGACAGTCCTGTCTATTCCCCTGCTGTGCAACGGGTCACGGTATGTTCCATGGGCTAGAGACTCCGCTTTGCTCCTCTGCAGATGATTGTTCCGATATCCGTTCACAGCAGGAATGGAAGGAGGAATCTGGTTTCTCCCTCCTGAAATGCCGGCGGGTTAGCTAAGACAGGTACGTCCGATAAACAATTCTAAGTCCGGGAAGGGTGAAACTAGGTAACTACAGACAAAGCTTCTCTTCACCGGTGTGAAGAAACATGGAAGTCTGCCAGCACCTTGCGGTTCGCCGAGACGAAATTGCCAAAGTGAAGTACCAGTCGCTTCAGCTTCCAGACGGGATTTGAGGTAAACCGCCGGTCTTACGCCACGCGCACTCTTGAAAGGCGCCGTGTCAACCCACACCTTTATAGGACAGTCTAACGCCGTAGGTGCAGTTTACGACTCTTGAACTCTTGAGGAAGGCAACGGTACTCACATGCTTAGGTATCCGGGGCATCGTCTAATCGAGAGGTTAGAGTCAACGAAAACGCATTGTCCCGAAACGCGCTCTACGACGTGGTGTTTTACCTAGATGGCATGCTACTGTCATTGAGTCTCTGCCGGTAAAAATCAGCAGAAAGACATCTGCAGCTTCGGATACAAACAATAGCACACACCGAGTGGAGTGTGCATGCCCCGGTTTACTAGGTTAGCTGCGGACACAGGCCCCGAACACCTTTTGTTTTGAGCTCACTAGATATATGTTGCAGGCAGTTCGCCTGCTCTCACCATCCATCGTCAAGGAGAGCCGAAAACTTTTACGACTGTTGTTGACAAGGACAGAGGCCATCTGGAAGTCTAAAATCATCACATTATTCGTTGGTGCTGCAGGCTGATGCCGGGAGCATTCTTCATCTCATCTCAAGGTCGTAGAGGTTGAGGACTGAGGTTGAGGTTGAGTGTGGATGTGGGGGTCACAGTCAGTTCGGGAGCATGCCCGGGCTCGGGAGCCATTGACGATGACACCTCAGTGAGGGGCAAACCAAGGGGGAACAGAAAAAACCCATCGATTGCATCATGGACCGCGGAGTAGAGGTCCATCCTCATTACCTGACTAGCGGTAATTACCATAATTACCTATAATTATGTGAAATTTATTTTCAATTTTTCCAATCATGTGACTAAACCCTATAAATTTCGATTTCCGCCGCCTGCAATAGTTGCACGTCGCGACCTCACGTTGCGACTTAGGCGGCGCGCCCTATTTCTTCGGCGAGGGTAAACTCCCTGAGGGTAGCCTCAGTTCGTCCAGTGCGTATAGTAGGTATCGCGATGGTATTTATTAAAGCTGGTTGGTGATAATAAGATCGAAAGGTGTAAAGATAGCCCAGTTGTGTGCCTAGTATGGGGAGGGCACGGACGGGTGCACGGACCATTGAATTAGCGCTAATTATGGAAATTTATAATTATACGAAATAATAGATAAATTTCAGTATGGATCGATCTCTACCGCGGAGGAGCTAGACGGGAGGTACCTACATTAGGTACCTCTAGAGTAAGATAACGATACAGATAAGGGGGACTGATCATGATGGGTGCCATGCGTTATCGGAACATGCAGGTTACAGGGGTCGTGTGATGTGGCTGGGCATGGACCTCAGCCACATCTGATCCTGCTTGCAGGACGCGCTCCTGGGCTCTCATTCGCGCGGCGCACACTTTTCGGAAGGCAAGAAACTCCGAACCGCCCAAAGCACCACAAACCCTACCAAATTCCCACCAGGCAATTTTCGAATTACCAGGAGCCGTCGAAGTGCAGAGCCACAACCACGTCGCCCAACGCAGGACTCCGGATCAGCAATTGTCTTCATACAAGACTCCTTGCTGAGTTCCCTTTTATCGTGGCAGGGAAATTTTGATCAAGCGGAACATATCGCCAGTCAAGATGCCTACCGAAGCCGGCCACAGATGTGAGACTCCCAAACCACTTGCACAAAGAACATTGCCGATGTTGCCGTCGCCGCCTTGAAGGCATCGTCGTCGCGAAACCCGTGTACATGTTTCTTTGTGGCTGTTTTACAAGTTGGAACATTGCTGACCCTGTTTGTTGCAGTATATGTCAAGTGAGTAGCCATCCCCGACAGGAATCGACGATGCGAACGAATTTCCAATTGCTGCGCCGCTACGAAACGGACCCCGAGAACGACAGCTGCTGGGAACATGGTTATTTCGAAACGACGAGGCCAGAAACGACGACGTACCGAGCAAGGACTGACGAGAGGAATCGCATAGGGGTCGCCACCTGAGCTATCAGCGTGGCCGTCACACCACCCACCCCAAGACCAGCTTGATCAAGATCGAGGGTGTTGATGACACTGCTGCTGCCAAGTACGTGGTAAATTCGTTCTGAACGACACGGTGATGGATATTGACAGGGGATATAGCTTCTACCTTGGCAAGCGCGTCGCCTATGTCTACCGCGGCCAGAAGGAGGTTCGCGGCACCAAGATCCGCGTGATCTGGGGCAAGGTCACCAGGCCTCACGGTAATTAGTCCCATTCGCCGAGGTTTTGGTAGAACGTTGAATGCTGACTCTTGACTTCAAAGGCAACTCCGGCGTTGTTCGCGCCAAGTTCGCCACTCCCCTCCCCGCCAGGTCCTTCGGTGCCTCCGTCCGCATCATGCTCTACCCCTCTTCTATCTAAGGGGAACGTATGAGGCCGGAGTTGGGTGGTAAAGGTGGTTTATGATTTCGGTGCATCAGGGATTAGCGAGGGTCGGCAAACGGGCCTTGCTTCTAGCATTCAAAATCAAAGGCATTACCAAAAAGAGACATGCCAAACAATTGCGATTGAGGATCCCGCAGTTTACTGCTGGGTGCGAGACGAATGCTTCATCAACGGGAGTGGTTCATGAAACGGCGCAATGGGGAGAAGACGAGTCTTCTCATGTCACAAATCAATCAAAGCCAGCCTGGGCTAAGGCCCCCTCAATCACAATAGCCGCGCTTTGCTACCCAAGACCATGAACCGATCCTTTAATGCTGTTGTTTTGGTTAACGTTATTCCTAGGATTTATGACAACTGTGCGCACCGCGACCTCAGTGCCACGTTTCGTGAGAACCTTGATGGCACTTGGTTCAACTGCTCCATGTCCTTGTGTCCGTGCCATTCGATTCCGAGATGATGTGTCTCCGCACGAACCAACAACCGCGTGCCCACACACCAGCAAGTCCACCACTGCCAATTCAGAGATGTCATCGCAATGGTCATCTCCTATGTCTTTCCTCGAACACTGTCGACGCTCCACCTCCGGTCTTCGGTTATCGACACGATCCCCTTGTTCGACCAGCCTCTTTGGACGCGAAGATATCCACAGACTTTTGAATGGGTTGGGTATGGCTTTGCTAGTCCGGGGTAGCCAACAATCCTATCCATCTTCTCGCACAAGACCCGAACATGACCGGTCCGACTCTGGACCTGTAGTTAGGGCTCCAGGGGCGGAGTGCGGGGCATTGGTGACCAGATCACCAAAGCGGATAAAGTTCTGAGCAATGGAGCTGACAAGATACGCAGGTGACGTCGGAACACAAGCGCCCTGTTGTCGAGACGGGATCACGAGCAGCTACATCGGTATGCTATGTGCCAACCCAAAAGTCACGTCTTTACTATCCCGTTCGTCCTTCACAAGGGGAATTCATGAAAAGCTGTGAACAGATCGGGGTCTGTCGAGCATGAAATTGCTCGGGAAAGGGCGTACGTACGCAATACAATCTCTGCCGTGAAAGGTAGCGCAAGCGGAACCGTTCGGTCATGCGGCGGGAACGGAACTGAGTGAGCTCAACATGAAGTGGCCACAGCAAATACCTATCCCGACGACAACGTCCGAGTTGGGGGCGGCTCGGGAGTCCTGACCGCTCGGTTCACCCGGCAAGGTTTGGTCCACACTTGGCCAATGCGATTCGGAAGAACCGGACAGGCATATCTTGTCTGGAATATCTGGTCTTGGGGAAATGCATCAACGACATATCGGTAATTGGGACTTTTGTGGGGCGGTATTTTGTCAAATCGGAAACCGGCCAACGGAGATCGGACACTTTGCTCTCAAGTCTCAATATGGGGGTCAGTTTTGGAGTGGTCCGTCAAGGGAACTGGGATCTTCATAGGCACTATCAAATGCGAGCCGCACCGAGATCAACAAATCATGCCTCGACACCCTTGGTTTGTGCTTGCTTTCATTGCCAATGGTCATCATGCCCGTCCCGGGCGCTTGGAAGTGCAACCTATCAGTAGGTATGGCAGCTTGTGGTATCAACGAACTTCCGGGTGGGATTAAGCAAAGCGGCATCTTCAGGAAGACGTGTCAGTACGTTGAGGTGGTCATCAAGGTCATAGCAGGTGGAAATTGGTAACGCCAGGCTGAAAGCCACCATGCCAATTTGCAAGTGTCAGATAAATGAACCAACAGAAGCCAGGAGATGATCTTATCCTAGGTTTGAAAAGATGCACGCACCCCGAACTTGGATAACTGCGGTGTGGCAACACAAGACATGAAAAAGCGACCTTCACTCGTAACCTCAGTGACGATGTTCTCCAGCAGATAAGAAAGTAAACAAATCTCCCTTATCCTGTCCTATCATACTACCTACTACCTAGGTATCCAGCCTTATCGATTATCGTGACCACGCTACACTAAGTGTAAACACGCCGTTGCCAAGCCACCCAACGAGAGCTGATCAATCCGGAGAAAGTGGAGCGAGAGAGCCTCGGCCTGCCGGGGGCAGGAACCGGCAGGATGGGACCCAGCAGGACAGGCATTGAAAGCATCGTTCGAACGATAAGACGACCACGGCTGAAAGCCAAGCTTCAGCCAGCGAACTCGACGCGTTTTCGGAAGATGGATAGGAGTAGAAAATCGGATTCCATCCGCTTGGGACCGACCCGGGATTTTAGCCAGTCAAACAAAGAACTTGCTTTTGGCGCGGGATGGGGAATTTCTTGGTTCGTTTACAACCTTGGTCATGGCAGATCACGATTCGTAATTTGTTTACCTCCCCACGCTCCTGCATGATATCAAAAGAGTCACTTTGCTGGCACGCGGGATACTCGATACCCCTTTACCCATTCGAGGATATGGAAGCAACTGGCCAACTTCCGAGTCAACTTCCAGAGTTCTCTCCCGATCCGAGTCGTGACAGGTGGATGTGATACAGGCACGCAGGATATGGTCAAGTTGCACAAAAACCGGCGACAGTGACAAGAAACCATGGATTGGTAACACTCACCAGGCCGTTTGCGTGATGCGACGCAGCTTCAGTTTTAAGGAGCCGAACCTCATCCACGCCGGGCTCTTTGACTCGTAAAGCAAGTGGTAATCGTGGCTTGCGTGGGACAAGGAAAAAGCCAGTTTCAAAGGAAGTTGTTTCTCAGGTTCGAAATCGGGGCAGTGCAAGACATGACAAGCTCAATTCCAATACTATACAAAGAACAGGAACCAGAGTTGATCTTGTCAGACACAATTGTCACGGTGCGTTTTCTGGTTTCAACCAGCGCATCACAACGCCAATCTTGTGTCTGACCAGGAAGAGTTCTCCGTGCCTTTTTCGATACTACTCTGATCTACTACGCGGCAAGGTCAACAAGCTCGTATTTACCAAGGCGTGGGTAGCAGCGTTCTATGGGTGTGCCTGGCTCCTCAATTCAGGTACAGACGCATGCACTAAATTCCTCCTAGCAATTTGAGATGAAAAATTGCGGGCGATGCGGTGTGCCCATAACACGGGGCAAGTGCTGGGATGATAATCATAAACCGAATAACAATTTTCTGATGGATACGGTTCGAGATCTGTCGTTCACTTGCCTCATACGAAGTGAATGGCGTGCAACCATATATCATGTGGAAGCGTGTGGTCGTGGGCCGTGTGCTTTGGTCGACTGGTTGAGAAACCTGATGGGTGAGCCGATGAGCCAACAAGCTTCGATGGATCATCTACAACGGTGACGCGGCATCTTTCGCCATCTCGTGTTCATCAGTGGGCGCAGCAAGTAGCGCAGACCATTTGCGGGCAACGTGCCGATTCGGGTCTCTCGAGGTTCCAGCATTACTTAAGCAACGCAGAGTCAACTGGAGGCTATCGAAAATTAGACAGGCCATCGTAAAGGGTAGCAGCAGCGCGTGTGTTGCCCTAGGACAACGGTCGCGTGTCAGTTCCAGAGATATTATCGTGGCCCGGGTTGGACATCCCAGCTGAGATAGATGCCTTTGCCGGCCCCTCCAAGATGGGACGTAGGTACCCTTCATGCTTGCCGTCGCCGCTTGCCGGGTGTCAAAGACTTGCCGGCGTGTACATCCAGGTAGGGAACCCTAAAAAAAGACCGTATCCCGCTGTGCTTCATTCCATTGGCATCGAGCGGCGCGACGGGAATCCGAGAAGCTCAAGTTCCGCTTGCGAATCAATCGGTAGCTCCACGAAGCACCTCACGCACCACGCGGCCTCCTTGTCGGCCCTTGTTGCTCCTTGCCCATCTCCTCACCACGTCCGGAATCGAATCATTCTTAAACCCGTGAAGCCCCCGCGGCCTTTTACCCACTTTTTCTTGGCTTCTGAAACTTTTGGATGCCGCGGTTTGTATAAGGTATCTGCGTTCATTGAACGAGAAATTCCGATTCAAGCATTCCCACGTTGTCTTTTGTTTGTGGTTATTTGGTTTCTTTAAGCTGGCATTCCTCGTTGTCGGCTGCTGCGGGTTTTCCGGCGTTCTCGCATTCCTCTTTGCAAGTCTCGAACCTTTTCTCGTCCGGTTCACGAATCTTCTCCAAGCAACTTTTCTGCTGCACGGGACCGCTGACCGGGATCGCTGGAAAAGGGTAAGTCACCCCTGCTTGTCGTATCAAGCAGCGCCCCTCCCTTGTGCAAGACTCGATTTTCTTTTCCTCATGCGTCGAGCGAGGTCAATTCGCCTTATTATCTGCCGCACCCGCCCCTTCGATAACTATCGAGCTCTGGGGAATCCCTTCCGCTAACACAAACCTCGCATTTGGTCGACGTCAGTCCTTCATCAATCCCGAAAGAAGAACTCTCGCACGAACATCGATATTGGCACGCCCCCAGGCACCAGATCGGATCTTCAGAACAGAACAAGACGAAAAAGAGTTTCGAGACGACGGCCGCAGACCCAGCAGCTGGCGAAGATTTCTGTCAATCATAGCCGCCAATCACGCCAATCGCCCTTCACTTTGTGGACCGTTCGGCCCTGACGTCAGCGCCAATCTCCACCCGTCGAACGTCGCAACCCTGCCATTCCGACACCACCTCTCACCAATAACCTGAACCCCGGTCCAGTGGAGAGACTTCCCTACGGATCGCCCCGCCTTCAGATACACTACTACATAAATCGGTCAATTTTAACAAGGGGAATTGAAGCCGGAACGCTTACCAAAGATATCGATATCATCTGGACATTGGGACATTGAGAATTACCGTCACTCTAGGTGAAAGGTTTGACATCTGACACGCCGCGCGCCATCGACGCAATCACAGCGGAGCCGACCGTCGCAAAACCCAAAAAGGAAACGTAGCGCCGAATTTTGGTTAGCCGACTTGGTTTGCTGGTGACTTCTGCGTTGATTTTCCAGCGAACCAGGCGCAGCACCCAACGCCATCCGCTTTCCACCCCAGCCACCCGGGGTGCCAGGACACACTTTCCCTGATTTTTAAAGAGTCTGCGACACCAAGATCGCGGATCCCAGCCCGCCAACCCAAAACACCCAGGGCAACCACCAGGGGTATCTATCCACGCCGGTCCACTTTCCACCAACATACAGTACACATCAACCGCTCCTGGGCGCTATCTGAACCTTTGCGTCGCTGCTTCTCCCATATCTGCTCCGTGCAACACCACTTTGGATAGCTCTAGGCCCGGTTATTGTTGCCGATAAGCACTTTTTTCGAACAAGAACACCCTTGCGATAAGCAGGCATTTGATCCATCTGAACCTGCGCGCGATCAGAACCATCACGGTCCTGCCTCCATCTGCAACCACCGACAGGGCATCGACACCCCAGACGCATCACGGACCCTTCCTCCACCGCTCTCGCTGCACCCCGGGCTTTGCCTAGAAGACAGATCAAAACTCTCTCGTTCCCCCGTCAGCCAAGATGGCGACTTCCAGCAGATACCCCCCGACTTCAAACCCGCACCAGCTACAGCAGGCGCAACTGCAGGGACAGCAGCAATACCAACAGTACCAGCAGTCACAAGCGCCCGTCGCTCCTACCACCCAGACAAAGGCCCGCCCAGCGAGTTCCCAACGCAAGGCGAGAGCCTTCAGCTTCAGATCCGACAAGTCTCACGACTCCAAAGAGCATAAGCTTGACTTGCACGAGACCAGTGCCGAAAAGGACGCCAAACGGTTGCATACAAAAGCAGACCCTACCTTAGCCATGAATGAGGCAGAGCCATGTAAGTTCAACCATGTGGCATGCAATCCTATGCATTAGCCACCTCCTCTATATTGCCCTGCGTGCGGCGAACTGTATACTGACCTCTACCAGCCGAGGTGGCCGCGCATGTTAAGACGTCGCTCGCTTCTTTGCGGAATATACAACACAAAGATGCATTTGGAAATCCAATCTGTAAGTTTTCTCGTGGACGCGCTAAGAGACAAGTCTCACCGCTTAGGCTCAATACTGACCTCTCGTGTAGCCGACCCTGATCGTTCAAACCCCACCCGCAGTCGTTGGGAGCGCCCCTTGGATACCATTCGGAGCTTCGAGGCTGCCATTGATGGAGCGTACAGTAATCGTAGGTCAATTCACCGCTCAGGTATGCACCGGCTTTTCTCAAGCTGATGTAGTCCAATGTAAACTAACATTGTTAATAGAATCGGAGTCAACATATGGCAATAACAGCAAACGGAATAGTTATTATGGCACAAGTACGGCCAACTCTAAAGCTCCCATTACCAAGACACGCAAGACGGGAATGCTAACGGTACCAGGTGGCCCCGGTTACTACAACAGCCGACCGGCTTCGACAATGTATCCGAACCGTCAAGACGGCAGCCAGCATGATCTGAGGCAAGCACCACGAGACACCTACTATGACCACCAGTCAGGATACAATAGCGGGTATTCGTCCCCGCCTCAGAACCAAGGTAGACGTCGTGATCCAAGGATCATGCCCAACCCGCAGTTCTCTTCGCCATATCAATCGCCGAGCGCGAACGACTACCCGATCCCGAGTAATCATCGCTCGTACGAGACGGTTGCCTCGGTATCTGGAAGTGGCTCATCGGACCCTGTGGGGTATCAGACCGACCCGACAAGTAGTGACAACAGCTCGATCGAACGAGCTCAAGCGGGACCAGTTTCCAAGCGACCGTCGGAACCAGCAAATGATTATGGAATAGGATTCAGCCAGAATACCGAATATTCACCATCGGCCTTCACAGTAGGCTATAACGGGAAACCTGCTATGGGCATGAACGGCGGTGGAGCAAACAACTATCAAGCGAACGGCACATCCGGCTTCGCCAATAACAACGCCTTCAATCAGGGAAACCCCAGCGTTGCACCGGTCGCAGCGCCTGCTTCGCCTCAGAAAGACACCCGGACACTACAGAAAAAATCGACGAACGATACCATTCAACCAGAGAGGCCAGGCGCACCAGAGAAGCGCAAGAGTTGGTTTTTGCGCAAGCTGAAGAAGTAGGCTAGCCTGCTGGGAATGGATGTTTGAGTCACGATTTCTTATCTATGCGAGTATGATATGATGTTGATGAACACGCTTGCTTTTCTGGACTTTGTCGCTTTTCTCCTCGCTTTCTTGATGGATACCCACGCTTTCGCCTACATGCCATCCTGGGGATGCCTGATGCACACCCCGAGGAAGCCGGCGGAACATGCCAGCTGTTTGAGAACATTTGTAATGGAGATTCGCTCTTGCTGAAGAGCGCGTTCCTCGAGGTATCTTTATGAGGAACTGGGGGCGAGGTTTCATAGGACGTTATCATTGGACACGGAACTGGTTATGAAATGTCGGTTCTCCGTGGGGAATTCGGTAATGTTCCAATGATGTTATGGGAACAGAACGCAATCGAGATGGGAAGCATTTTGAACTACGCAAGGAACAAGGAATTATTAGGGATGATGGACGCAATGTATGTGATGAGGGATGAGCCAAGGGTCTCTTTTGTGTTCAACGAAGAAAAAAAGATTTCAGCGGCTAGAAATCACCGATGAGTGTGAAGGGTTAGCGGATTAATCTCGAGAGTGATTGGGCGACCTCGTAAGTCAGTCCACGCTTACAGGAGATCTCCGCCTGCTCTTCATTGCTTTTTTGCGACGATATCTTCAAGAGATGGCGTATATACGTGGGCCAGATATAAGCGAATAGATTAATGCTTGTTTGATTACGAAATGACTCTTTATGTCTCCAGTGATCATTATCGTGAACTCAAATATGCACCTACCACTGTGGGTTCCGGGTCGAATTCATAAGCCTGATCTTGTAGGTTTCCTGATGAAGTTCTTATACAACTTATACAAGGAGACGGTTAAGCTGTGATGCACTTCTATCACACGGAGACGAATCACATGGCCCATTCAAGTTGAGCCCAGTGTTGATTCAAGACAATTAATCATCTTGTTCAGCACTTTTCCCCTTCATAAGAACAATGCCAAATATCTATGCCATCCCTCAAAAAAAAATCCTCAAGATCAATGCCATAAAATCCATGCCATACCCCTACACATTCACAGATCCTTCTTCCCTTCTGCTTTCCCACCGCCTCCTTTCTTCTCATTCTCCTGATCCGACTGATCCTCCGCCATGGCAACAATGATATACCCAATCAACACCACATTGGCCATAATAGCTGCCGTGGCTCCGGCGTATGTTGAGTTTCCTGGTGGCTGTGGTCAGTGGATGTTGGTTTCGCTAAGTGAGACTGGTTGATGGGTATGTTATGGTTGAGCTGGTGTTCAATGGCTCCAGTCTTCAAAAGCCTCTTGAGAGTAGGAAGAGGTCGGACATGGACTATGAGATGAGATAAACGTACCCTTGAACAAACGGTCTACTGTGAGGAAGTAGGAACTGATGGGGATGACGATCATGGCGAAGGTGAAGGCTAGGAGCTTGATGATTACGGAACTATGATGAAGGTTGTGGGTTAGCTTGGTGATGATCTCCTTGAATCCGCGTATGGGTATGAGCAGGCCTGGGTTTGAGATGAGATGGGATGATGGGGGAGAGTGAGGACGGAATGAGTGCGTGCTTGATGGATGATACGGGTAACGGTGACAGTGAAAGTGACCGGTGATGTGATGGATGAGACTGAATGGAGAAAGCGTACGCAGGGACGGCAGGCGTGATGTTGGACTTATCGCTTGCCGCTGGGCTGGAACCGATACGGTCGTCCTTTTCGAGGAGAGTCTTCTCTTGGGAGATGATTCTGCGAGTGGCCATGTTGGTGTCTTTGGATGTTGTTTGTCGTCTTATATTCTTCACAGAATGGCGGGCTGAGGTGGGATTGATGAAGCTGTTTGCTGTGTCAGCGAGTCTTCGTATATGAGTCCAGACTGGCAAGCAGTGAAATGCGGCATGAGATTGTAGCTTACTCACGTATGTATTTCTGGCAAAGCGTTCAAGAAAACAGAAGGTATTCTCAATGTGAAGTCCTCGATGTCAAGTATGAGAACAGAGCTCGGTCTGGCAATTGCGTAGCTCGCTGGTTGGCTGGGCGGGCCTTCCCTGTCCTCATCGGGGTTTAAGTGGCTTGTGCCTGCCGGGCCAGTTGCAGGCTAGCACGTGGAGACGTGAAGGCGTCTGGTCGCGTTGGCCCACATTATTTCCTCACGAACAAATGCGCGTCGCGATGGCGGCGGTGTGGGGCTCCAGATTAGAAAGATAGGGCTGATCGTTGATTGCTGGACGGCAATCTGGAGCCGGTTGCACGACTGGATGCCGTGTGTCCAGCCATTTCTGTTCTGGGACGGCACCGACAACAAACTCCAGTACAACTGCTCTGAGGTTGTCATCCCGTCTTTTCACATCACAGGTTTCCCAAAGGGCAAAGCGTGAAGGCAACGGGGCACTTCTTCGGACCTGGATTTTTGGGTCAATTGGAACTCTTCCTTTCAGCGAAGGTTCTCTTGTTCGTCTTTATAGGTTTTGCTTTGCGCTATACATGCACCGCTAAAATTTCGCTTTGCGCCTTTGACCGCGTCCGACAAACGACGGGGACCTTCCCACATATCCCTTTGATACCTACTTCCACACAACAACCATTTTCCCCTTCACCACCTTTTTGGAAGACCACCTTCTTCGACAATGGCCTTCTCGTCACTGCCAGACGACGACTCTCTGCGCTCCTCAAGCGTTGTCGTCGACAGCCCTGTCCCTCAACGGCGGACCAAGCCCGATCTTGATTTCATAGACGAGGACGACGAGGACGAACTCAGCATTGTCTCCCAATCGCCCTACTTCACCCAGCCTACCCAGATTGTGTCGCAGTCAACAGTGAAACCAAGAGACGCCGCCATCCCGTCTTCGCCAACCGTCGTCGAAGTACCTGCATCGTCACCTTTCCGTCAACAATCGTCGAGCACCGGAGGTCGACTTGCGAGCGCCATGGCCCCAAGGGGTACCGATTTCAAACCCCCTGCCGCACGATTACCCCCATCCAAAGCAGGGGCAAAGAGAGATTATATAATGATTGACGACGACGAATTCGACAAGCCCCTTTATGCAGGCGATTCCTCAGATGATGAAGGACCTGCGCGCGGCGACATTCAGCCGTCTGCTTTCAACAAGCCCAACCCCGCATCTGCAAAGGCTGCACCTGCAGTCTACCTCAAACCATCCAAGGTACTTGAGCCGCACACTTCCCATAGGGCATCGCATGGAGCAGTACTAACATTGGCATATTTGACAGAAACTCAAGTTGTCCGACGATGTCGGAAGCCCCATCACGAGCCCTGCGAAACCTTACGTATTGCAAGAGGATTGGGTCACACTTCGATCTTCTTCGCCGGAATCCCTGCAATCTATACGCCCGAAAGACTCTCCCATAAAGCCTGCCCCGGCACCTCCCGCACCAGCTCGCCGTCGCTTAGTCCAGGGCCGTCGGCGACGCAGCCCGTCGCCAGCAACCTCGCCAGCGAAACCGATCGAGAAGCCCGCGCCCAGACTCAAGCAGACCAAGATCATCACGCTCGTTAGCGACGATGAAGATGACGATGACTACGTGCAGAAGAAGTCGGTCCGCTCACCTGAGCCACAACCGGAACTTTCGCAACGTAATCCCGAAGAAGATGCGTTTGAAGAGCGTGTCCTCAACTACCTCAATACCTGCGATCCGATACAATTGATGGCCATTGCGAACGTCAAGGAAGACGTTGCGAAGCACATGCTGTCGTACCAACCCTTCGACAGTGTGGCTGATGCCGAGAGAGTGACAATGGCAGCAAAGGCGACCAAGGCCAAACGCAAGAAGTCGACCAGGGCTCCCGTTGGTGAGGATATCGTGGGCTCCATCAAGGAGTACGCCAAGGCTTTGGATGGCATTGATCATGTTATTGCTGTCTGCGAGTCGCAAGCAACTGCGATCAAGGATGCTACCTCGAAGTGGAAGGTTGACCAAACCGGTCAGCCTCGGACAGTGAAGAACAAGGACGGAACCATTACGCCCCTCACTGTTGAGGGTTCGACTAAGCTGGTCGATCTTCCTCTAAGCCAGCCGGAGCTCATGAGCGGCTGCACGATGAAGCCTTTCCAGTTGTATGGACTCAACTGGTTGTATCTCTTGTATGAGAACCAGTATGCGAGCATCCTGGCTGATGACATGGTAAGTATTTATGCTTGTCTCCCCATTTCCAAACTTTGCCTCTCCTTGGCTGTTGCTGATCGTTTTATCTTTCTAGGGTTTGGGCAAGACTTGCCAGGTCATCAGCTTGATCTCTGCGATTGTCGAGGAATATGAGAAACATGATCAGGATGAGGATAGCAACCAACCCTGGCCGAATATCATTTTCGTCCCCCCCTCCACACTCGCGAATTGGGCCGCCGAGTTCAAGAGGTTCGCTCCGGGCTTGAATGTGACCCTGTACCAGGGGTCACAAGTTGTTCGCGACGAGATTGCCGACAACATCTTGGACGATCCCGCCAGCCATCACGTTGTCTTGACATCCTACTCCCAGGTGTCACGCCCGGACGATATCTCGAATCTCCGACGGCTGAAGCCGATGGTCGCCGTTTTCGACGAGGGACACAAGATGAAGAATCCCAAGACCAAGCTCTACAAGGATCTGCTCAAGATCACGGCGACATGGCGTCTCATTCTGTCTGGAACACCCGTTCAGAACAATCTTATGGAGATGATCTCGTTGCTCCAATTCGTCGAACCAGAGCTCTTCCGGGACCACTTCGACGATCTGGAAGCACTCTTCAACCAGAAATTCTCCTTGACGGCAGTCTCGCAAGGCGCACTGCTCCACAGCGAACGAGTGGCGAGGGCTCGGACGATCCTGGAGCCTTTCATCCTCCAACGTCGCAAAGAGCAGGTGTTGAAAGACATGCCTCCCAAGACGGCTAAAGTCGTCTACTGTGAAATGGACGACGTACAGGCGTCAATATACAAAGACTACGAACGTCGATTCCGGAAAACCGACGCCACAGGCGCCAGCAACGTTGGCCGTGATAACGATAATAATAATGTCTGGATTCAGCTCCGGAAATCCGCCATTCATCCGCAGTTGTTCAGGCGCTATTTCAACGATAGGACGGTGGAGAAGATGGCCGATATATTGATGAGAAAGGTTGACCAATCCGAACTTCGGCAGCCGAAGATCGAACATCTGATCAATGAGCTCAAGGCTCTTTCAGACTTTGAGCTGCATCTCTGGTGCAGAGATTACAAGTGCATCAGGCACTTCGATCTTCCGGATGGGTCCTGGATGGAGAGCGCCAAGGTTCAGGCCCTGCTTAAGCTCATCAGGCAGTATCAGAAGAATGGTGACCGCGCGTTGGTGTTTACACGATTCGCCAAGGTCATTGAGATTCTGGGAGAATGCCTTGCGTCGGAGAAGATTGAATATCTCTCCTTGCAAGGCAATACAGATGTCAGCGAGCGCCAGGAACTCATCAACGAGTTCAATGCCGACGCGACAATTCCGGTGTTCTTGCTCACGACCGGCTCTGGCGGCACAGGCATCAACTTGACTGCGGCCAACAAAGTCATCATCTTCGACCAGTCCGATAACCCGCAAGACGACATTCAGGCTGAGAACCGCGCTCATCGTCTCGGCCAGACCCGCCCTGTGGAAATTATCCGACTTATCAGCAAGGATACCGTGGAAGAGTTGGTCTACAAGGCCTGCCAGAAGAAGCTGGAGCTTGCCAACAAGGTGGTCGGCTGGTCCACGGTGGAGATGTCTCAGGCTGAGATGGAGGCCCAAGTCCGTGCTGCCATTATGAACGGTGGCTCGATTGCGACTCCTCCATCCGACTAGGTCTCGGGAAGTGTGAGGAGGACCATGAAACTTTGAGTCTTGGGAAACGTGTGTTTTGCATAAGATACAAGGTGTTGAGGATATCGGGCATAGATGATACCCAGTGTTCATATGCATAAAATCAGGCGCAATAGAAGTGGTTGCGCGTTTGCTTACTTTTTCTGGCATATTTTAAGAGGGCACGATGCATTCAGGGCTGGCTATTATGGCTTGTATAGAGGCTTCATGTTTTTGCTCTGGCCTATTGTCTGGTTTGCATATTCGAAGGACGAGTGTTTAGCTCCCTAGACGGTGGAAAAGACCACAACTTTCGGTGATGTCGTTTCAGCAGAAGGATCAAGATCAACATATGACTGATATTGTCGTGAGAAGTATGACTTGAGCTGGGATTTATGATGTTTCAAACATGGCAACAGCTTCTTTACGAATATCAGTGGTCACACCTCGTCACTTAACTTCTTGGTCTCTAATTTTCGCTTTCACATGTCTCGTGAAAAGAGGGTATTATTTTGACTAAGATCTTGATATCCCCCTTGTAGTGCGAGGTTTAAATCATGGATCTCGTGCGTAACGATGTCCGTCATCCCCGTCACACGTGCCACTGCCGCCAGCCGAAGTCATTCCGCACTAGTGTACATAGCGCAAGGTACCAGTTTCAACACGTCCAACGAATCAAACCAAGTTGCACTTTCTCGTTCATTGCGTGCCTTTGCATCGTGTCAATGATACTCTTCATTGACAATGACAAATAGTTACTTCATCTTCCTCAGTATTTCAACATCGATGTCCTCCCACCACTCACGATAATCACCGCCGTGGATGTCATCAACGCCAGCCAGGCCCAATTGTGGGGGAGCGAATGAGAGTTCAGCGATGCAACGGTAGGGCTTGCCCGAAAATTGAGATCCCATAGCGTATCGCTTTCACATGCCACGGAAAGTCTGAGCGGGGAGGGCCTTGCCTTAGGGATCCAGCAGCTGACGTCCGGGTCGGGCACACAGGCCATTCAGTGGAGTGTCCACCCAATCCGGGCCGCCTCCACACCCCCTTAAACTTCCGGCCAGACTGCCATTTGCGCCGTTCTTCCACCGTTCGACGCGCCTGTGAAGATACCAAATCGACCCAAAACATGGACTGACACGGACCTGGTCCAGTATGGTTTAAGCTTTTTTTTCCTTCGCATCACATCCCGGACATCTTCATCCGAGCCTTTCGTTTCCCTCGTTTCGTTCCATTCAATTCCGGCCACAAGCGGCAGGCGAGTTACCTTAATTCCGAAGATACACACACACCGTGACACAACACTCGCTCATTCTTATCCAACAACAACTACGTACCTAGCTGGACCTACCTAGGCATACCCGCTGCCGCCGCATCATTCCTCTTTCTTCACGCTCGTTCACATTCTTTCGCCGCAACTGACTCGAGTTGCGCCGCATGTTCCTGTTCTTTCCTACCGCTGCATCTGCCACCAACAAGTAAAGACAGATGAGCGAGGTCAGGATATGTTCTTGATTCAAACGTCTATACCAAGCATTACACATTCTTAGTTGTTCGTAACACAACGGCGGGGTTCTCTCTTTGTTTGTTTACAATGGGGTCGGTGATACCCTCAATATTTGTCTCATTCTGGCGGATATTCGTGGACATTGTACTCTTCTGGGCAGGTGTGAGTGCTTTGAATTTCATTACGTCCCCAGACTTTCAACCTCAGTCCTCATGTCATGATTCTCGACAACAAGTCCCAAGACTGGTTCACCCAAAGGCCTGATGACGTCGGCGCATGTAGACATGACCCAGGCTAACCCCGTCCGCCTAGAAATTCCGTGAATGGTATCGGCGCCGCAGTCCCGTCGAGGTCTGGCTCGACGTCCTTCGCAATGCTTCCGAGTTCGACGAGTGGGAGGAAGCCGCCATCCGGCTCGACACCCTTCTCGGCCTCGACTTGTGGCGCAATAACCCGATCAGCCGGCACTACGATTACAAACTGATCAACGAGCGGTTGGAGAGTATCGAAGTTGCACGCGACAATGGCGATGTTAATGCGCTCGTCAACCTTTTGCGCAGCGGCCTCGTTCGAAACCTCGGTAACATCACGGCACCTAAGCTATACAACAAGAGCTTTGCGGGAACCAAGATTCTGATTGAGGAGTATATCACTGCGGTTGCGGAAGTGATCGAGGAGATTGGGATGTTGCCGACGACTAGGAGGACCGGAACGAACTACCCCAACAACAGTCTTACACCCGGATTCAGAGGAGCACGACCTGTTAGCCCCGGCTTGGCGAGTTCTGACGACGGCAAGGACAGCGGAAACAGCACGGCGGGCGGTGGAAGCGGCGGCAATACTATGGGTTACATGTCGACACAAATGAAACTCGATTTCATCCACGATACCAGGCAGGCGTTCGGACGGAGCACCCTCGTATTTCAAGGCGGCGCTATCTTTGGTCTCTGTCACCTTGGTGTGGCCAAGGCGCTGTTCCTACGAGGATTACTCCCGCGGATTATTACGGGCACGGCGACTGGAGCTTTGATTGCCGCTCTCGTGGCCGTTCATACGGAGGAGGAACTGCTGCATGTCTTGAATGGCGAAGCTATTGACCTCTCTGCCTTCTCGAGCAAGGTTAGCGGTGAAAGGAGGGACAAGAGAGATTCGTGGTGGACTAACCCCTGGTCGACTCTGGTACGTAGAGTGACTAGGTTCTGGAAGGAGGGCTACTTTCTGGATGTCAAGGTGTTGGAGCACTGTATCAGGTCCAACTTGGGCGACCTTACGTTTGAGGAAGCGTACAATCGGAGCAAGAGGGTACTGAACATCACGGTCGCCACGGCTGGACAAGGGGGTGTCCCAACCCTTTTGAACTATCTCACAGCTCCCAATGTGGTATGTTGATATAATCCTGAAGAAAGAAAAAAAAACATTAGAAAGGATGCTGACATGACTCTACAGCTTATTTGGACAGCAGCGCTAGCATCCAACGCCTCATCAGCCTCACTTTACGGCGACAGAGAAACCAAAATTCTCTGCAAAGACTCCCAGGGCAACATCGTACCATGGAAGCCCGCCAACACAGTCGACTTCCGCCACTGGACGCACGCCTCATACTCGGAGCGCGAATCTCCCCTCCAGCGCATCGCCGAGCTCTTCAACGTCAACCACTTCATCGTCAGCCAAGCGCGCCCCTATTTGATCCCCTTCCTGCAAAGCGACATGCACGGCCCCTCCCTCTTCGAGACCCGCAACAAGACCATGTCGGCAACCGCCTTCCTCGTGCGCATGATGGGTCTTGAGATCCGTCACCGGCTCAGCCAGCTTGACACTCTGCGTTTGCTCCCCGCCGGCATCCGCCGCTTCCTCGTGGACGAGCGCGTGCCCGGAGCGAGCGTGACGCTCGTGCCTGAGGTGACGGCCGGCGACTTTGTCCGCTTACTCGAGACACCCACGAAGGAAACGCTCCAGTACTGGATCCTCCGCGGCGAGCGCAGCGTGTGGCCGGCCGTGGCGGCGCTCAAGATCCGCTGCGCCGTTGAGACGGAACTCGATCGCGCGTACCAGCAGGCTCGGAGACTGAAAGCCGGCGGGCTTCGGCGCAAGGCTAGTAGCAGGGGCCCGATGACGTCGGCACAACAGTCGGCGCCTTCGCCGTGCGGGAGTGATCGAGAACGGTTCGAGAGGGAGCGTACGTTCGGGGTGGGCAGCAGGGCGCAGACTACTGGCGCTAATTACTAGTCTAGGGTAGTACAACTTGCTATGGTTTTCTTTTGTATTGGTTGGAAGCTAAAGACGAAGACTTGTGTATATGGCCGTTCCGGGCTTGTTACCTCGGCTTTTAACTACGCAGCCTTGTTGTTAGGTGGCATGTATCGTTTCAACTCTTATTTGGCATTGTTAGTATATCCTATAAATTGTGTACAACTATAGGTGTCGTCCGTGTGTCCAGCAACCAGCAACTGCTCCAGAATACACAGCAAGCGGCGTATAGTGTAACACATCAACTTTCCGTCGGCTCATGGCTCTTGTACCCGTTACCGCCGTCTTTGAGATGTCCCAGCCCGCAACCCCATTCGTTCTCCCATCAGCCTCAACTAAATGTGCTGTTTCGGGTCCAGACACCTGAGGCCTAAAAAGGTCTTGGAGGAATTGGCAAATGGACCGGCGAGGTGCCGAGAAAGAAAGCCTAGCTGAGTGCCTGTGCCTCCTGGCCAGTCATTCACCTAACTTGCTCTCAGCGTGGCTTCGATTTGGCAGGACGCTAGAAGGATCCAGAAGGTTGCCTAATGGGGTCCTTCGGCTTTGCCTATCATGTTGTGGAATTTGAAGGGCGCGCATCACCACCTTGTTCGATGACAGTCTTGCACCTTATCAGGGTATCTGGATAGCCTTACACATGGAAATGGGAGGGGAAAAGGGTTGTTAGCAATATCTTGCCGCGGTTCGATTGTTGTGTGAAGCTACACTCCCCTGTTCAGTGCCGAACGTGGACCAAAGTGCTCGTTTGACGGGATTGGTGGGTTGTTGTTGAAGTGAGTGCTTGAAAGTGAAAGCTTGAGATGAAAGACAAAGCCGTTGTCGTATGCCAAGGGTTTGTACCTGCAGGACTTCAAACCTACTTGGGGGTTGTGGTGGTGGGACTTTCCTGGCCGCACCACAACCCCCAAGTAAACCTCTTTTGCAGAAGGGAAGTGATCGGCCCACCTGACATTCAGACATTCAAAGTCTGAGCAGGCTGAGCTCGTCATGGCCGCTCGTCGGATTATTTGACAGGGTTCGCTTGACCATCTCTCCGCCAGACTCGAAGCCGGTCAGAAACGAAAGACAACGGAGACAGCGGGGATCGACTTGTCAAACGCCAGTACCCGCTGATAGATGCAGTGATTGCGAAAATTGGCTTTCTCGTTGTCAAACGGGTATGTGCATAAAGGGAAAACTATCTTCACGAGGAAGGCACCTCGCACGGCATACTGTAGTAATCAATTCAGACCGCGGTGTTCTTTCCCTTCCCAGCTCCCGTGCCAGAGCGGGATGGTAGCCTGCCCCTCGCTTTCCAGTGCCGTGCAGAGGTCCGTTGGTTTTGGCGGGCTCTGGCCGGGTCCCGTTGCCGGAATGGAAGGGCACTTTTACCTCAGCTGGCAAGAGACACGCGCTACCGATTTGAGAATTAGGTGCAGCGGCATACGTATCTGACTGGACATTGCAATGTCGGGGACGCGAACTTGAAAAAATTATTAGAAAAAAAAAAAAATCCCCCCCCCAAAAAAAAACCCGATGCACGTAATCAAAAAGAAGGGCAAATGCAATGAAAAAAAAATTCTTCAGTGACGGTGCCTTGCATGGGTTGTGGTTTGAGCCTTCCCTGATCCTGAAGTCCAGGTGGAAGGATTGCATGCGAAGGCCTCACGGGACTCACAGCAAGGATAATGATTGGGAACGCCTGAGGTTGCCTTTCGGTAAGTCCAGTCCCGCTTGCCAACTTGCTCCGATGTTGCTGCCATCAAGTTTTCTAGAGGACCCCTTTTTGGTGAAAGGCAGAGGGAGGGGTGTGTTCCATCATAAGAACATGGCTTCAAAAGACTTTCTGACGAGGGGAACAGACAGGCCAGAAGGAAGGGCACATCAATGGAATGGAGGTGATGTGGATGGATAGCGTCACATTTGATCTGGTATGCAGCAAATCTTGACAAATTTCCTAGTGTGTATTCAGCCAGCAATAGCAGAACCCAAGGCAAAAAGTTAACCGAGTGAGATTAACGAGCCGGCCGTGATCAGACTGGGATTGGACGATGTTTGGTAGGCTCCACCTCCTTCTTTCTATCTCGGTCAATACAATGAGACGCGAGTGTCTCTATGTGCTGGCGGCCTATTAGCCAGAAGACACCACGTGAGTTACGAGGTCACATACCTCCACATCACTTTCTTTGCTTTTTTGTTTCCTACGATTATATTCAGAAGAGCTGTAAAGTCACAATTGATGAAAAACCGTGGCCGATCTTATGGGAGGGATACCCTCGTCAGTATGTGAGTAAAAGTCGGTACCTGGCGAGCCTGGGTGCATCCACTTCATTACTAGCTGCCGCCTTTATCAGTAAGTTCCTCAAGGCGTCTCGATATGGAATCGGCAAGGCAACGAAGGCCAAGGTAGAATTAGGAGGTCAGTATTCTCACGATGCAGTTTCGGTAATCTCCAGACAAAGTTATGTTTCTATTTCTCATACGTATTATACATAGAAAGAACACGCTGGGCGCCCGAGTGGATGATACCCACAGCGGTTGATGCACGGACACTACTGCAGCAAGGGCAGAGCGGCCTAGACTAGCAGAGCATGGCCAACGGGCTAAATATGGTACCTAGGTGGAGTTGGTGGAGTTCGACGGGTTTCAGCAGCAACAACGGATGATGGCATTTCGACATCTCAAACCTTCTTCTGTCCTTGACCTTATCACAAACAACGTATGCACGAACCACGAAGGAGTCTGTATCGGTCACGAGAACGTTTGAAAATTACGACCAGGGTACGAATTATACGAGCCGCGAAAGTGGAACGGATCGACGGTACCTTGCAGCGAGTATTGTTCTAGTCGTCAAGCTCATCAAGATAATATCAACACACCTCGAAACATGCAAGTTGAGAACGCTGGACGGCCAGTTTAGGACTTCAGGACGAGGGAAGAACGGGGGAATCATGAAAACCTCTAGTGAAAATTTTCTCAACCCTCATGAAGATTTGCAGCTTCAGTGTGCTGGAGAGTGAAACACCAGCTACACCATCTCAGTGTCTTCCGCCGGTTGAATATCCAGTAGCCTTCCCCAAGCCTGCTGGAACCACCCCCGGAGAATTTGATGGCAAGGATGCTATGACGGAATGTTTCAAAACAACAAAAGCTTTGTTGTCAATACAATTGCCTTTAATCGTTACTCTGACCAGGGGCCCTGGGATAAGGAGTTGCACCGTACACACCACCACCACAAGTGGCAGGTTGCTGGGCAAGGGTACCTTGAAGTTTTGACAGCTTGAAGCTCTGCAAAAGATCTAGGAGGGTGTCCAGGAATCACTTTGAGCTCTGGACTTCCCACCCCTCATCCTTCTTCCAATTGAAGCTTTCAGTTTCTGCAGGGGAGATTGCGATTTCGGATCATCTTAGCTTGCTTAGCTGCAGTGCTGCCCTGTGACCGAAGGGTCGCCCAGGTTCGTCAGGTCCAGGGCCATAATTACGACTTGCCTGACATGCGAGTCTATGGTGAGCGGTTGTGATGGGGGGGGGGGGGGGGGGGCGCCGCGGGGGCGGGGGGCCGCGGGGGCGGGGGGGGGGGGGGGGGCGGGGGGGCCGGGGC
>MU839090.1:346788-492099 GCA_030685235.1 Copromyces sp. CBS 386.78
CTGGCGGCCCTGTGCCCGCCGGGTGGCCCCGGGGGCGACGGGCGAGGGCCATCATTAACCCGTGCCCGTCATGGCCTTGTTTGGGTCGGCGTTGGGCACCCCCCCCCCCCCCCCCCCCCCCCGTATCTCGGCCATGAGAAGTCCGGGGTCGGAAAGCCTTTCCTTTTCTTTGTCTTCACTGTCGTTCGCGATGGGATGCTTCTCTGTTCTTGATTACGCACAATCTCGGAGTTCTCTGCTGAAAATAAAGTAGCACGAGCGGTGCCTGACAACTTGCTAGTGCTGATGACACCGCGTCATCTGGTGTGTGTGGAAACATTGAGGGGAAATGGAATGCCGAATCGTGCGGATCTCGCTGCATCCTGTACATGAAAGACGAGGTACTAGACGCAAATGAAACATATCAAAAGACGGCAGCTAACTGAGAAAAGCCCTTCACGTACCTATGCTGGGAGCCACTTGGGTCTTGACGGTAGACACCGAGCAACATTTGCTCCAGTTGGCCACGAGAGAAGGAGTGGAGAGACGGAAGCAACTATGTATATCATTGCGCTAACTGGGACAGGCTTTAGATGACTCCGGTCTTCCTGTGAACCCCCCTAGCTGTACGGGCAGATTGTCATAGCCCGGTGGTGTTGGCGATAGATTGATCTTGGTTCTATGAATCATGCTCTGTGGTTGTCAGATTGCTTACAGAAGCGAGATCGCCTTCCTTGCAGCTTGAAGTTTGAACTACCACCGTCAACTGCCAACAAGTGCGGGTTTCTACGTTGACTTGAAAAGAAAGAGGAGGGGTCCAATGGCACGATGGTAACACTGCTTGCAGGAGAGATGTTACTATGTACACTGGCCCAGCTGGGAGGCCATCCCATCGGACCCCTCGTGCCCTCCTAAACTCCTAGACCCCTACGTGACATTTTTCCCTCTTCCCTCACCCACCACTCCCGCCAATGCCATTCCTACCCCTTGTCATCTCCATGCTTGACAGTTACATCCTCGCTCGCTCAAGGTACACTTTTGAATAGTCAATGTGCTCGTATACGGGGGCATATACGCAACTTGTGAATATATTCACCTTTTTCAGATCATCCCACCCATGTCTTCAAGTGCTGTGTTCTCGTTAAAGGTCAACTCGCTACCTACGACTGGTCAAATGGTACCTTATACGACCACCACGAATCGGCACAATCGACTGATGTAGCAAACGCAGATCGAAGCATACCAAAAACCATCAACCGAACATTGGACAAAGCCAAAAAAAAAAAAAAAAGCCACAATCTTGCAAGGCCAAGCTACAACATCATAGCAGCGCAGTCCATATGTCGACAGCTGAATCAACGGAGGTTGGTACTGGTGTGATAATAGCAATAACAGCTTGAGATCTTCATCAGAGACTGCGTCCAGGTATGGTCCCCTAATGTCACAAACATTGTCTTGTCCTGTACATAACCGGTGGTAAGAAGCATAACCCATCCTACCACTCATCTTGCGCTTCACAAGTTCATACTTGGGTTCGATTCCGATGACGACCCGACGTTCCAGGAGAGTCAGAGGAAAAGGTTCTTTGCCGGAGCCTTGTTGGCGACCACGCTTTTTTTGCAAGCCCTTTTCCAATGCAAGCATGCGTTAAAGCGTTACAGGTATTGCACATTCTTCTCGATCTTCCTACCCGGTCATTCCCCTCTCCCGCTTCCTGCGTTTTCAAGCCCGCCGAACGCTCGCCCGAGTCTTGTCCCTGTCCGTGCAAGCTGCCCAGCCAAGATGCTAGACCGGAGCAGGAGATGGAAAGGTCACACAGAGAACCCCTGCGTACCCACGTAAACTCACCCATCTGCCTGCCCCCTTCTTAACATTTATAAAAACTCCTTCCCTCTCCTCCAGGATCCTGCATTTCCTTGTTGACATTCTTCATCCTTCCCGTCTCGACCTTATTTCACCTACAGCGACAGGCTCACTTCGTTGCCCACGACATCATACGCCCCAAACCCTTCCACTCGTACCTGTCGTGGGTGATCTCAACCTGTCCCTGCTCTTGCACAAGGAGTCATCAACCCGCCACGACGCCCTTCATCTTCTGACAACTCCGCTTCCTCGATCGGTCAGTTACCCAACCCACCTCGAGTATGTGACTCCTGTCCCAGCAGCTGTTCAGTGAAGATCCGTTGCTGACTGTAGACTCAGAGTACCAAGACAGACCATTGTCCCCGTCGACCATCTGAATACTTGAGCAATCCCACCTTGTCAAGCACATCGTCATCCATCCGAAGGAACCCATCACGTCGTCCAGTTCCATACATACTTCTCCGTCATACGGCTGTGGACCCTTCACCACACAACACGCGCATCAATACCTCGTTCAAACTCGCTGCTCCCATAGAGCATCACCTCGTCAACACTTCCTCGACACAACTCTGTCAGAATGTGCTCTTCGATGAGCTCCGAGTCCACTACCAGTGATGGCTGGACGCCGATCGAGTTCCATGCAAGCCGCCACACCAAGGACAGAACGCCTGAATACAACAATGACAACGAGCCATCAGCCCAAGATGTCATCATATCCTCGTCCAGCTACGACGCCGACTTGACATCCGAGAATGCCCAAGGTGACAATGTCGCTGGCACTTTTAAGATACCCTATCGGGGTAGGTCTCACGGATGCTCAATGGAGACCGCAAGCTCGGACCAGACCTTCTTCGCCGACGGGGTCATGAATCACCAGGAAACCTTGGCTACGGCTCCACCTCTGACGGCTAGCCAGTCCCTTCCCAAAGGCCCTCCCCTCACTGCATCGGTCTTGAGGCGATACAGTGAGGTAATGGCCCAGCCCTACATTGGCAATATACCCTGCTGGATTGAGGGCGACGGCTTCGTTGGTCGGTTTGCCGGACCTGAGGTCTCCGAAAATCCTCCGACCACAAAACCTCCCAAGTCCAAGCACAGCATTTCGAGCAACGACGGATCCGACTTCGCTTATGTATCATCGCCTCAGGAGCAGAAAAACTTTATTGCGGGCTGCGGCGGATGGTGCGGGGAGTCAGATGGCAGAGATGGAGTCTCGACCTTCGACCTGCTTGAGGACCTCGTGCTTCTTTCCGGCTGAGGAGCATATGACCCTTACGCGCTTGCCCCCATCGTGGCATCATGTGTTTGATGTTGATGATGATGTCCTGTCAATTGTTTCTGCTTTTTCTGGTCAGCCTTGTTTCTCCTATTGTTTTTAAACTCCTTTCGTTTGGGGCAGTTCTTCCCATAGTTGTTTCATCTCTGTATCATTTACCCAGCCTTGTATTACATCCATCTATCATTTCCTCTTCGATGATTTTCCCCTTTCATTGGACTTGCTTTGCTTTTGTATTTCGGGATCATTGCGGGAAAGCGATGTCGGATTGTATTCTGCTATTGTAAGCAGAAGGATGAGTCGTTTGGAAAAAATAAAAAAAATCGGACAACGGCATACTCGGCATGGCAAAATGGAGCTAGAAAAATCAATGACGGTATTTTGGATGCCAAAGGGAGATAATTGTATATTTGGGAAACGGTTGCTTTCATTCCACAATGTAGATATCCACGATAGCAATACATAGTCATGATATTTCTTTGAACCAACTTGGACCAAGATTGAATCATTGGGGCGATGAGAAGACGACACCACCTGACCGTGACGTCCAGATAAATGCAATGCGACTTCGCTACCCCGGAAAATGTTCATGCGGGGTTCAAGTATATAGCAAGGGTGAAAGGAATAAGGGAACAGGAAAAACACCAGCCGATGTGGGGATTGAAGGATGCCAGACAGATCTGAATGGCGTTCTCCTTGTTCCACTAGAGCGTTTGGAGAAAACCGAGCCATGCTCCGAACTATTCCCATGTTTTTCTCTCCAGTCAACCATTAACAGACAACATGGCTCGCTAGCCATCGCCTAGTGATGGTAGAGCTGGGGATGTGCCATTTAGCCTAATATCTCACCCTAATACCTTGGGATATCTCATCCCGGGTTCCCGGAATGGACTCTCTTACCGACCACGAAAGAGTTACACCATTCGACATGTTCCTGCATGTGTTAATATCGATATATAACCTGCCCGTCGCCCTGGATGGATGACACTCAAATATGGAAGAGTCGGCTGACGCTTTGACAAGGTTGTGCTTTGTTGTTACTGCACCATAGCACCGTTCAAGAGCCGTCCTCGCCCGCTATGTTCGGTTCATCGTTCACAGGCTTCGGCCTGAAGAGTGTCGTCACTGGAGCGCTACTCTTGTGCTCGTCTTCCTCTGTTTCCGCGAAGAGCTCGAACAAATGGATCGATATCTGGGGCTCTATGCCGCAGCTCGTTGAGCCTGGAAACCTTCCTCCTGCTCCTTATGTAAGTTGTGTCCGGAATCGATACTCTTGACTTTCCAGTAAGAAGCCGAGAGAGACCGTATACTGACAACAACTCAAACTCTCAGAACGGCGGAGACGCGGTCTTCAAAAACGCCACCCTGCGCCAGACAGTCTACATCACCCAAGATGCCTCGACCATCCGGCTGAGCTTCAGCAACGCCTTCGGGGGCTCCAATCTGCCCATCACCGCAGCCACCGTCGCTCTGCCCGCAACCGGAACAGGCGCCGGCTCCAGCGCCATCAAGCCCGGATCCGTCAAGACCGTCACCTTCTCAGGCGGCAAGCCCGACTTCATTGTTCCTAACGGCGCCCTTGTCGTCTCGGACCCTATCAAGTTCCAAGCCAAGGCCCAGTCCGTCCTGACCGTCACGCTCTACTTGGCCTCCGGCCAGTCCGGCCAGTCCATCACCGGCCACCCGGGTAGTCGCACCACCAGCTGGCTGGCGCCGGGTAACCTCGTTTCCGCCACCAACTTGACTTCGGCCGGCGCCCAGTCCACCGACCACTGGTACTTCCTCTCCTCCATCGAGGCCTACCAGCCCGAGCGTGCCTCCGCCCTTTATATTGTGGGCGACTCCATCACCGACGGCCGCGGCTCCACCACCAATACCAACAACCGCTGGCCTGACCAACTACTGGCGTGTCTGCAAAAAGCCGGACGCTCCCTCTCTTCGATTTCAGTCATCAACCAAGCCGCCGGCGGCAACCGCGTCCTAGCCGACGGTCTCGGCCCCAACGCCCTCGGCCGCATCGAGCGGGACGTCCTCGCCCGTCCTGGCTCTGGTGTGCGCTACGCTCTGATTTTCGAGGGTGTAAACGACATCGGCACCGCTCCCCTCGACTCTGTCTCCCAGGCCACTGTCGGCGACAGACTCATCTCTGCCTACGAGCAGATGATCACGCGCTTGCACTCCCGCGGGATCGCAGCCTTTGGCGCCACGATAACGCCCATGAGTGGGCCCGGGCAAGCGTATGGTGAGCCCGAAAGGGAGAGGACACGCCAGAAGGTGAATGAGTGGATTAGAA
The DNA here is from genome assembly GCA_030685235.1 of Copromyces sp. CBS 386.78. Lineage (NCBI taxonomy): Eukaryota > Fungi > Ascomycota > Sordariomycetes > Sordariales > Sordariaceae > Copromyces > Copromyces sp. CBS 386.78. The sequence goes on from MU839090.1 coordinate 352,200, forward strand.
AGAGTGGGAGGTTCGATGCGGTGGTGGACTTTGACAAGGCGGTTAGGGATAGGAGCAACGGGACGATGCTGGATAAGAGGTGGGATAGTGGGGATTATTTGCATTTGAATCCGGAGGGGTATAAGACGATGGCGGAGGCGGTGGATTTGAAGATTTTTGAGAGGTTTGCGGATGGGGTGGATGTGTATTTGTAGATGTTGTTGGTGAGTGGATTGAGTGGTCGGTTGATGTTGTTGAGTTGTCGGTTGGGTAATCGAGAGGTTTATAACTGAACATGGATATGTTCATCTTATGACTTCGTCATCATTGCGTCAGTCGACTGGGTTGGATGGGCCATGTCGAGGCCAACGTTCAGGGTTCCTTTGTGAGCGAAACGGTGTCGATGTATGTGAGGCTTCTTTCCTGAGGCGGTTTCATTTTTTTTTCTTTCCCTTGTCGGGGGTGATAGGTGGAGTTGGTTGTAATTGTTGTCGATGTCGTATAACGTCTGAGTGATTTATCGTCGTCAGGAGTGTTACAGGCCGGACGGATTTCAAAGATCGGAAAGGAGCACAACTCAAATGGGTACAAAAGAGGGGACAATCCGATTGATATGTCCTCGTAGGGCTGATTGATCTGTGTGGAGACTTGGGCACTCGGGCACCGACAGCCCAAGATGCACGATGAATCAGAATATATGCAGGTTTGCGCTGTGCGAATTCGAACGGACAAGATAATCAATTGGTAGAACCAGGATAAAGAGAAGCAATGTGCGCAGGAAGAACGTGTGCCTTGCACGATAACGGCAGAGACAAACAGGAAGGCGGCTCACGGAGCTTTTCTCCATGACCAAACCCCCCCCCCCCCCCACATTTCCCGAGCTTACAACCACGGTAGCAGGATTCGGGACTTGTGTAGCCTTTGGCTTCCACCTTCGAGGTTTCAGAAAGCATCATTTCGGATGTGAGACCAAGGTTGGATAGACAGGGGTCATAGGCCGCACGAATAATCCCGCCTAACGTCCATGGTGAGACCTCATCGGTCCAGATATACCCTGCCCAATCGTAAAGTAGCGTGAAGACGAAAATGTGGTATATTTCCTTTAGCATTCCGAGAACTCCGCCAAACATACATGTAGTCCACTTGTATACACTCCAAATGGGCCTGTGTATCTTTCTAAATCATAATAGTAGCACATCCGAGCACGCCAATTCAGACGGGCAGGCTGATTAGCCTGTCTCCTCGCTTTCCTTTTCCCTCCTTTTATCCTGTTCATCTCCCGCCTCGTTCCATTACACGTTGTTCTCTTACATCCAAAGACGGATGGTACCGTCAGCACCGGCAGACACACACCAAGGCTCACGGGGATGCCAGTCCATGTCCAAAACACCGAGCTTGTTGACGACCTTGTGTCCCTTGAGCACCTTGACGGGAACAATGGTGGGGTTCTCCAGCTGATCGTTCGGGACCTTGCCATGGAAGATTTGAAGAGTACCGTCGTCACTGGCGTCAGCGAAGAGCGGCAGGCCGCCCTTGTGGTACTTAACTTGACGAACCGCCTCGCTGTGGAACCTCATCGTCTTGTACGGACGAATGGAAAGATCCAGGTCGTGCCACAAGAGACGCTTGTCGTAAGAACCAACAATCAAGTTATCACCGCCGGGGTGGATATCAAACGAAGAAATCCTACAAGTCGATAGAGTTAGCAAATCTGTTCCACGCACAATATCTGAGAGATCACGGGTACGTACCACTTAGCGCCAGGCTGGACAACCTTGACCAGCTCGAGCTTCTGCAGGTCGTAGCAGCGGATTGTTCGTTGAGTGGCGACGAAGAAGAGGGGGCGGAGGGGATGGAAAGACGCTGTCTGAGCCAAGCCAGAAAGCTTCCGGAAGGGAATCTGGGTGAGGTGCTTGGAGAGCGTGTGAATCGCGACGGAGCTTCTCTGCCCGGAAGGCGATACTGTCGCAAAATGGTCTCCTTTCCGGTGCCAGTTGATGACCTTGACGGTCGACCTGACTGTGATCCTGATCAAAACACCCTCATCCTCGAGCTTAGCACCGGGGCGAGCCCACTTGGCAGGGGGCTCCTTTCCGGGAGCAGCGCCGTGTGTCTGGCCGTTTGTAGCATAACCGAAGCCTGCCGACAGGACATCTCTGCTAGCCTGGTCCAAAGCAGGAGTAACGCTGGCATGTGTAGGAACCATGAGGTAGACATCCTCACCCACAGCAGCGGAGAGAATGAAGGAGTCCTTCGAAGGCCTCCACCTAACAGTGTTGACAGCCTCCTCGCTGCTGAGCTTGACGGACCAGACCTGGCGACCAGTCAACAACTCCCACACACGGACCGTACCGTCATCGCCACCGCTAGCCACAGCAACACCCGTAGGGTCGATGGCAACGCTTCTTACACGGCCGTCGTGGCCGCGGAAAACTGTTTGCGCAACGGTAGGGAAAGGCTTGAGCTCAGAAGGCGAGGGGAGCTTGGGCAGGAGAGAGTTGGGATCGATGTTGAGCCTGTTCTTCCGCACACGAGGAGCAAGGTAAAGGTCCATGCACCTCTCGAATCTCTCCTTGACGATCTCGCCGTAACCGGGAACCTTCCTCAACGAGTCGAACTTCTGGGGGAGGTACTCCTTCTCGCGCTCCTCGGGGTCGAGCTTCTCCCACTCCTCTCTCTCCTCCTTGGTCGGTAGGTATTCTGCGGGCGGGTTGTAACTCATGTCGAACCCAGGAGGAGGCAACTTGGGTGCCGGGATGTGCAAGGGGTTAACTTCTGTAGGCACCTCATCCTGCCAGATATCGAAGTACTGCTCGACCTCCTCCTCCTCCTTCTCGCGCTCCTCAGGGGGCTTGTAGGGCAGGATCCTGCCTTCCCTAATAGCGCGAACAAGCTTCATAATCTTCTTGGCCTCGTTCTTGGAGGGGAGGAAGCGACGCTTCGGTTCAGGGGCAGCGCTCAAAGCTATTGACTTGTCAGTTGCACCATTTCTACGGTGGTGATTATGGATAGGTTGAGACTTACGCATCTTCTCCTCAATACCAGTAAAGTATTCCACGGTTTCGGGGTAGGGGTCCTCCAAGTCGTTGGGGATCATACCCATCTGGACACGACGAACAAGCTCCAACTCCTCGTCACTGCAATATGATAGTCAGTAAACGTATCCCACGGAATGTAGACAACCCAGGAGACGATGGAATGCGTACTTGAGGTTAAGAGGGTTGCCAGTATGAATGTCCGTAAGGCCGGTCCAGCCCTTGGGCACTTCGATGCTGTCGAGGAGGGCGTCGAGAGCGTCCTTGGTGGCCGGGCGCATAATCTTCTTGCCGTTGATATCATAACCGATATGGGGATAGCTGTCGTAGAAGCTCATGGGGATGTCGCCGATGGTGTTTGGCGCTTCTTGGGCATCGGAATCGTCCGAATCGTAGACAGGGTCGATCTCACTGTCGCATTCTCGGGTTAGTTATGCTGGCATGGAAGGACAGTTTGGTCCAACTTCGGAGCAATAACGTACTCGTAGACGTAGCGCTCGTTGCCGTTCGCATCCTTCTCAACCCGATAGTTCTTCTCTCCATCATCCTTCTCCGGCCGCTTGGGGTCGACTCCAGGGATTTCAATCTTGAGTTCCTCCTCTTCGTCCTCGAGAACAAGTTTGCCCATTGCCTTGTCACCCTCAGTGTCAGAGGGGATGTCGTCGCTTAGTAGGGAGCCCTCATCATCTTCGTCGTCGCTGGCCTCGCTTCCGCTCTCCTCTTCGCCATCCTGTTCGTGTTCCTTGTCGTCGTCGAAATCGGAATCGAACTCGTCTTCGCTTTGCGACAGGGCGCCGTCGAAATCGGGTGCAATCTCGTCTTCGGACTCAGGCTCGGGATCCTGGACCTTTCGCTTCTTCTCCATGGCTTTTGGCCCCATTGTGAATGTGTGTTGATTTTTGGCGTGTTTTCTGCTGGAAAATCAGCCAGATAGCGTCGCAGCGATACCGTAAGCGTCGAAAATTCCCAGCGTACGAATTGGCCTGGGACTTTTTTTTCTGCCGGTTCTAAAGCTGATGGCGGGGACGATTTGGCCTCACCGCCCTTGGCATCCGCAGCAGCTAAAAGGACCAGATTACCCTATCGGGTTAGCGCGTCGGAGAACAGGCGTGAATGGAGACGATTTGGAAATGGAGAGCATGCGCTCCCCTGATACATACTGACTTCTCCAATATTCTAGCCTTATCTGTCTGTCATGGATGAACACCGAAGACCAACCTCATGCAGCACCGTTTGCACCCCTACACCTGGCTTCAACCACGTACGATTCCACTTTCTGTACAGTAGCCCGTCCTACCCGTTTCTGTGGGCATTGGCGGCCAAACCAAACCCGCATGACCAGTGGCAGATCGAGTCTCCATGGATTGCTCGTAAAATAGTACACATTTTTGTCGAGTTTTACCCCATTGCCCCTTACGTTTTTGTTTACATCGCGGTCTTTTTGCGCTTTCCTAGCATGGCAGTTGGGATTTGGGAATAGCACAAGGCCTGCTTGGGAACCTTGATGGGCTAGGGGTTCTCGATACCTCTACACAATTCCCATTAAACCAGGCTACCTACAAGTCATCCCATGACTAACATACATGCCTCCGGCCAGCGAGTCACATAGATTTCCAAAGGCCTAGATGCTGCTGTTGCTCGGTAGACGCCTGACACCTGCCAGTACCAGTTGAGGCAAGACCATCAATCAGACTCTCCATGAAATTCTCTGTGTTAATTGCGGCTTATTAATAGGTACGTAGTGCCATCAGGTCTGGCGCGACTAGGTGAATCTTCGGTTGCTTGCGTTGGCTCGTTAGCCCTGCTGCCCTGGAGCCCTCTGCCTGGCTGGCCTGTCTGAATTCTGCTCTCTTTGCCCTCATTTGAAAACGAGTCGCTGTGCCTTGCAAGCACGGTGTCAGTCCCCACTTTTGCATTTAACCGCCAGATACACACACATCGTAAAAACGTCGATACGTGATAATAATAAAATCTTCATCCAGCTATATCATTACCAATCTAGAGGGTATTTACAATCTAATTACTACGCTATACTCGCATAGACTCCCCGTATCCATTAAAATCGATATTGAAGGATCCTAATCAACCCGCTAGCCTATATTATATACGATTTATATTAAATACTACCGTACCCGTACCCATATTAATTATACCTCCCAAGCGCTCCCTCCTTAATAATAGTAATAACTTCCGACGGTCGAAACAGCTTTTACAGCCTAATGCCCGCGTAGTTTGAGTAAATACTGTTTCTAAAGCCGGAAATACAGACGATACTAACGATAAGCGGGCGGGGGATATAGAGGCGATAATAAGCGGCGCTATTACTCTAGAGACTCCTAACCAACTAGACCGGCCCAATCCCAAAATTATATTCGTTAATAATAATAATAATAATAATATAATAAAAGGTAATAATATTATTAGATTTATAAAAGTAAGTATTGTAAGTAAGTAGTTTATTCGCCGTACTTCGTCTATACCCGCCAACCCTATACGGCGTATTATAATCCGATTACCTACTATTATTACCTCTTTAATTATTTCGATTTCGTTTGTTCTTCTAACAATTACTTCATCTTCTCGAATTCCCGCCGTTACTCCCGCTATTATTCCCGCTCGTATTCGAATTCCTTGCGCCCCGGCGCGCCCCCGGGCTAAAAAGCAACCGCCGCCGCCTCCCCGTTATAAAACCCCTATCGAAAATAAAAATAAATCCTATTATATAATAATTATAAGCAATAGTAGGGGGGACGAATATCCGCCTCTATTTTAAATATTATAAATATTATAAATATTATAAAACGAAGTTAAAATCGTTAAAGTAGCGCCTCGTATTTATACGGCGCCCGCTAGAAAATCGCGCAAACCGAAAATAATACTAATACTACCCCTAGCGCCCCAAATCCCCAACTATCTTAATATCTTATTTATATATAATAATATATAATTAATAAATAAAAATTTTAACGACCTCTTTACAAAGCCTAATAAACTACTTACTTTCGTTTCGAATAATTGTATATTTATTAAAAAGGACGATTTTAGCGAAGTTTATTCAAACGATTACGATTTTAGTATTAGGCTCCTAACTAAATTATAATATATTAAGAATAACCTTATAGAAATTATTCGTAACGAATATAATATTATTAATATAAATCCCTATATTATTATATAATATACAAATTAAGCGGTTAGTATATAGGAAACGAATAGGAAAAATATAATATTTTTTTAAAATTGTATTATCTTTAAGAGAGACGATTTAATTACGCCGTTTAATAATAATAATATTTTAAAGGTAATAATTAATTTCGTAGGGTAATTAATTAAATAATACTTTCTTATAATTACGGTTTATTTCTATATTATTAGCGGATTCTAATAATAAAATAGTTCTGCCTTTATATTTAGTATACTTACCCTATTACAAGTCGCTTCCTTTATAGAATAGTTAACTAATTATAGTATTTCGCAATTAGTATTACAATTTTAATTACAGTATAACTCCCTTCGCCCGCCTTCTTACTATTATTAACCTTCTTACTAGCTGTTTCGCCAACCCTCTATACCTACCGCCGCATCTACCGCCGCGCCCGCTAATACTTCTAAATACCTAACGACAATTAGTACCGGCCGTAAATCTACAACGAACTTAATACTATATAAATTTAAGAATAAGCGCGATTACGAGCGCAAAATATAGAAAGAGGGTAAGGAATCTGCTAATTTATTATACAATAAACTAATTAAAATATAGGGGTATAACTTCGCTCGCGAATATAAGAATTATTATAAAGGGTAAGAATATTATTAGTATTATATTTTTCCTAATTAAAAGCACTACTTTACCCTAATAGTAAAGGATTTTATTACCTAAACTAGTACTATTATTACTAAACGGACTATAATTAATTAACCTCTACCCGAAATAACCTTACGGTAATTCAATTCGTTTTAATAACTATTTATTTTTTTCGCCGGCGCGCTAATATTTAAATAATTAAATAACTAGTAATTTTAGCTATTCGTACTATATACTATTCTAAGTATAAAACGTAATAGCGGTATAAAGGGTTTTATATCCGTACTTTAAATCTTCAACTTTAATTTCTAAAATAATTATTAAATTAACAGCAATACGTATAGAATTAATAATAATAATAATAACGTTGGAATATTCCTTACCCTACCTCCTATACCCGCATTTAATAAGTATAAAAGTATAAATATAGGTACAATAAGACTATTAGAACTTATATTACCTACCTTACTTATATTATTTAATAGTATTAGTACTAATATTAGAATTACTTCTACTTCTTATACTAATAATAACCTTCAACCTTCTTCCCTTCTACCCTTATTACCGCTAGATTAACCGCCTAATACCTATATTACCGATTTTATAAAATAATTAATTTTTAAACTCGCGCTAAAAGCTAGTAAAAATAATACGCTAAGAGAGGCGCTATATAATTTCAAAAATTCCCTTATATCCGGGAAGTTATTACTCTACAACGTACGAAATTTACCGCCTTTATAGTATTTCGCCTATAGAGTTAATAAGAATATTTATATTATAATTAAGAAGGCTATTAAGGACTATTTTTACTTCGAATACAATTATATCTAACGGTTGTCGTTACTATTACTACGTAATACTCTAGCACTACCGCATAATATTCTAATACTATAACCGCAATAGATACCCCCCTAGACCGTTAACCCTATAGAATTATTATAGCCGTAAAGTAAATGTTCGTTTATTACCGTCACATATATTACTAACTATTTATATTACTAATAATTATATTTCTAAACTCCCTCTAGGATATAAACCTCGTACCCAACCGCAATCTTCCTACTTTTAACGACCGTATTTATAATAATTTTATTTAAAACTACGTAAACGAGGAAATTAACCCTAACGATAGCCTACGTATAAATAATAACCTTACCGCTAGCGAGGTAGAACTTATTTCTATTAATAATAATAATAATAATAAGGATAATAAATTTTAAAAGGGGGATTATATATACGAGGGGAGGCGAATTCTAAAGAGGGGGATTATATATAGAGGGATTATTATATATAATAATACTATTTGAGGGATTTATAGTACTTTTAGTATTTCTAGTACTTTAAGGGGTTTTCTTATTATTATTACTTTCTTTATATATTTACGGTATTTTTTATATTTATATTCGTTTTTAGCTACGAACTACTTCTAATTTCAATAATATTCATCTCACTATATCTACTATATAAACTAACATCCTATACTACTATGCCCGTTATTTTTAATTCGTATAATTGATCCCTATATAATATATTATAATCTTTTATTTTATTAGCTTCATTAAATTTATTAGAAGGTACATATACCTAGTAATAGTACCTTTATATAATATTAATTCGTTTCCCTACTTCCTATATTACCCCTTTAAAGAAAGCTTTAAACTCCCCCTCCCTCAATTAATTACTATTAGTATACTAGTACTACTACTTTATATATACTTTTATATTACTAAAGTACGCTTCAATAAAGTTAAAATTAAGGGAATATAATAATAAGAATTAGAATAGGATATTTCTATTATTATAAGCGACTTTAATAGAAGGATTTTTATACTATAATATATTATTTATTATTAAAATACTATAGCAATTAGGAAAAGGATTTATTTTAAAGAGTACTTCTTTTTCAAACTATATAATAAACCTAATTATATTAATTACTCCTTTATAATATAATACATCTATAAAGCTATTTATAATTAATATTAATAGTAAATAAAATTATTTACCCCTAATTAGGGCGCTATCTAACTATAAAAATATACCTTTTAACGCTTATCTTATACAACGAACACTATCCCTTTTATTAACTCCAAACTTATTATAAAATACATATATCTTTATTAAAAACTTCGAAACCTTCTATAACCAATCGAATCTTAATAAATTACTACACTAAAAAACTTTATAAACTATCCTTTTATTCTTCTATTTCGAAACTTTTAAATATTTCAATATAATTACTATCGATACATATATATTTAATTCGCTAGCGAAAAAGTATTATATTTCATCGAAATAAAGGTCGGGTTTATATCGAAGGAGCTTAAGAACTTCCTATATACTAGTAAATTAAATACAATTCGAAGTTATTATACGTATATACTTATATTAATTTCTATAGCCTAGAGCACTAGTATAATAAAGTTAAAGGGAGTACGAAGCTTTAAATATAGCCTACTAATCGTATTATAATTCTTCTTCAAGCGCTAGATCTATCGTTCGCTAATATTAACGGTTTACGCAATTTTACGTAAATGCTCGCCAACGACTAATATTACGTAAATAATTTATCATTACTAGCCATTTATATAGTATATTATAGTTGCAATTATCGTACGTTGATATAGCTTTAATTTCCGGTCGAAACGGTTAAATTTGAGTGCAAATCGAGTATAAAACGACGGAATTATCAATCTTTACGATCTGGAAAGTCGATATTGATGCATGTGTGTGTATCTGGCGGCCAGATGCAAAAGTGGGGACTGATACCGTGCTTGCAAGGCACAGCGGTCCTATCGTCCCAGGTCACTCACTGGTTACAACGTCCATCTCCATGCTCTTTGCCCATCATCACAACATTAGCGCCTAAGCAGTGTCTTGAACCACTCACCACCGGGGCGATTTCCGCGACTTTTGAGCGGGGCTTGCAGAGAGCCTTAGGACGTTTACCTTACCACTCAACCCTCTTTATCCCACCACACATCTACGCCCGCGGAAAAGGGAGAAAAAGAAATAGAGGAAAGGCCGTCTGCGAAAAGGGAAAACAGCCATGGTCGCAAATAGCGAGGGCGCTAAAGAGAAAGAGCCGGTGAAACGCCGTGCCTGTGATGAGTGCCGTATGTTCCATCCCATCTCCCCGTTCCCATCACCACATATGTCTATCATAAGTCCATCACATATGTCCACCATATGTGTATCTACATCCTGTCAGCACCATGACCGCCCAACCCGCGCTGATGTATCTTGATTAATAAATACAGGGGCACGGAAACTGGCTTGCTCCAAAGAACCAGATGGCTGCGCGCGGTGTAAGCGCGAAGGCGTGCACTGTAACTATTCGGCCCAGAAGCCCATGGGCAGGCCAAGGAAACGTCCTCACATCGACGTGGCCGAGGCATCGCGAAAGGAGGCAAAGACTGATGATGTTTCTCCAAGCGAGACGTCGGTGGCCTTGACATATCCCGTCAATATGCCCTTTGACGGGACCCTGAACCTGGATCTAGACATGTGCTTCCTCGACGTCACCAACACAGATATAAACTTCGTTGACATACTCGACCCAAATTTCCAGTTCGGCTCGTATGGCTTCCCCTTCTCCTTGGACTATGACATCCCTCTACCGGGACCGACACCCGGGCAAATAGAGGCGATGCCCAAGGAAGACACAAGACATGCCGACCACGCATGGATGGATTCCTCGGCTGCAGTCAACGCACACTGGCAACCGGCACTTGGGGGATACCTCACAGGCAACGTCAACTTTGACAATTTTGACGTACAAGCGTCAACGTCGTCCTCCTCCTCAATACAGCAGTATTCTTCGCCCTTCCCGAAGCGAGAACAGCCCGAAGGGATCTATGCCTACCCTGACTACGCCTCCTACCATCCAGACACCTTCCACAACCACCACGGCTCCCGCCCAGCATCGCTATCAGAGGTCTCCGATTCAACTGTCCCCCATCTGACACCCGGCGGCTCCTCCTCCACCAGCCCCTGCGACAGCACGAACACCAACGACCACACCAGCAGCCAGCCCGCCGGCCAGTGCGCCTGCGGCGACAACCTCCGCGAGGCCATGGAGTCTCTCCGCTACGTGCCCACCGACGACATCACCCAAGCGCTCTACACCGTCCGGACCGTCACCAAGATCGCCCACGAGACCATCCTCTGCACCATCTGCGGCGACCCTCCCAGCACCCCGTTCTCCGCCGAGAGCAAGACCGAGCCCGACAACCACGCCGACGAAACCGAACCCCCCGTCTCCGCCATCCAAAACATGGTTCTCCTCGCCGCCATCCTTCCCTCCCTCTCCTCCTCCTACACCCTCCTCCTCGACCTCGTCGAAAAGGAGACTCACTCCGCCACCGTCGCCGGCCGCAACATATTCTTCGATCTCGAAGGCTACGGCGGGCTGTGGGGCACCATCGCGACCTCCTGGAAGCGATGCGAGGACATGGTCGCCCTCTTAGCCCAGCCTTTGCCGTCTATAACCTGGCGTCTGATGGCCCGCGCCATGCTCAAGTTGGATGTGTACGGCCAGGGCGGAGCGCCAAGGACGGCGGGTCAGGGGACGGTCATCAGGTTGGGTGGCAGGGACGGCAAAAGTAATGGACTCGAGGGACCGTGTGACACGGTGGTGCATATCGGGCTGAAGGATATCTTTGCGAGGATGGAGGAGAGGAGCCGGAGAAGGCAGGAGAGACTGGAGGCGTTGGTGGCGAGTGGGGAGTTGGAGTTGGAGGGCGTGCTGCCGTCGGTGCCGCTGGGAGGGTTTGTCATTGGGAGTGGGAGTGAGAGGTCGGTGTCGCCTACTACGCCGACGAGAATTTCGTCGTCGACGTCGCCGAAGGCGAAGAATGGGGGGAAGAAGTCGCAGGGTATGAGGATCATTGATTCTGCGAAGAGTGCGATGGATAAGTTGTTGATTCCTTGATTTTCTTTTGGATTGTGGTCAGTAGGGGTCAGGGGAGTAAGGGGCGGAAGTTCCACACAAGCGGAAACTTTCTCTGTTCTTCGTTGCTTTGGTATGGCAGTTCTGTTCAGGTTCCAAGCGTGGAGTTTTTTGAGGTTTCCGGAGTTACTACTAGGTACTACTTGGATATGGACATAGCGATGGTATGCATGGCCCTTCTGTTTGTCGTCATGTTGGGTAGCGGTTGGGAAGAAAGATGAGCCTAACTTCTGAACTTGTGGCTCTTCACTTCCTAACGCGAATGCTGTGTAGGTGCGATTTTGGCTATTATACAATTGGGTATCTAGTGGCACTATTAGTTGCTGCCGCCGTGAGCTACCGTATAAACTCGGGAAATTGGGATTCGGGAAACCGCTTTTTAGGCACATTTACGTACAGATTTAAGCATATGTTACAGCATATGTACCAACCGTACCCTCTATGAAGGAGGGTAAAATCTAGCGCCCCACCCTCCTAGCCAGACCTATAGTACCTTAGCGGTAAATTTTACCCACCTTCTAAATCCCCCGCTTCCTCCTCTATAGAGTTTATTATTGTTGTTACTAGTATTAAGGTTATTGCTATCCCTATTCGTTACTATTACTATAGATTAAGAACCCTAAGCCCTGCTACGTCCTTTATAAGAGGAATGTACTAATAAGAAATTTAATCCTAAAAAGAGGTAGTATAATATTAGGATTATTAAACGAAAAGCCTTTATTAAGAAGGTAGAACGGAATTATTCCCGGTAATTTAAAATCCAAGTAAAAAATACGGTATAGATTATTAGATTAGCGAGTTAATTATTGAGAAAGTCTTTTCGGACCGTAGTAAAAGTCTTCCCATACCGTAGCCCCACCCACTTATACTCTTCCCGCGCGCTAATGTACACCAAAACTTTTGAGCCAATTAAATCGCTCGCATCCAAATTGCGGTCCACACTCTACTTCGCCCACCCAGATGTGCACCCAGATGTGCACCCAAACCACCATCGCACGCATTACGAGATATCGCCAAGTAAATAACGCGCTTTCGTCTAGCTGATAGTCGTTGACAGTTGCTGATAGTTGTTGATAGTTAAGGTAATTGAGCGATTCAATTGAGCGACTCAGCCGAACGATTCAATTGAGCGATTCAATTGAGCGATGTGCGACCGTGTGCGACCGTACCGCTAAGTGCGCTGTAAAGTGCGCTGTAAAGTGGCCATAGGTGTACATCTGGGTGCACATCTGGGTGGGCGAAGTAGAGTGTGGACCGCGATTTGGATGCGAGCGATTTGAGTGGCTCAAAAATTTTGGTGTGCATTAGCGTAGTTTGGCGCGCGGGAAGGGTGGGGCTACGGTATAGGAAGACTTTTACTACGGTCCGAAAAGACTTTCTCTAATTATTAGCGGGATATAGGTTATTACCTATATAGTATAAACGAAAATATTTTTTAATAGAATTTACGCTAGATTTCTACGACGACGACGCCCGGGAGTAATAATATTTAACGAAGTTTACCCTTTTGATAAAAGCTACTATAATATTTATATTTATAAGGTAATTATATTCTATAATATCCTTATTATAATTATTAATTACTAATAAATATTAAAGGATAAAATCCTCCTTAATTTAGTACGCGAGGGTATAGCGATATAATTAGAAATAGAAGGGAAACTATATCAAAAGTCCTAATTTATACAGTAATAAAATAATTTAGTTATTATAGTTTAATTTTGCCGAAATTCTATATTGTTTTTTAAAGAAGTTTACTTAGAATAAACCTACGAAAAGGAATTCTATTTTTTTGTAGTTGGTTTAATAGTTTTTTAAACCGTTTTTATATTACGAACCGAAAGATTACTTATTAAGCTTAAAAATTGCTAATTAAATTATATTTAAAGGTAAATTTATTTTTGAAGTAAAACGATTGGAGGGAATAAATTATCGGAGAAGATTTAGAGAATATCGGCGAAGACTTAGAGAATATCGGCGAAGATTTAAAGATTTTCGGAGGTTAATAATAGAAACCCTATAGGTTTATTAAGTGGAATAGTTAGCTTACTATATTTAAAATTTGTATTCGATTTCCCCTTTATACTATTATAAATTTTAATAAAATCCCTCTCCTATTCGAATTTATTGATAGTTATACGTTTAAAATTAAAGGAAGTAAAATTATTATAGGGTTAGCCTATATTATATGTGTTGGTGATAGTAGTTCTCTGAGACTATTATTATTATTTCGGTTAATTGGCTGCGGCCTCCCGCTATAGACTTATTAGTTTATGGCTCGAGTCCTATAAAAGCCTATTTCCCGAGCGTACTTCTATACTTCTCTTCCTTTCTTTTCCTTGTATAATTATATATATTTTATATTTATACCTAACTTTTCGCTTTCTACCTGTAATAAAAATTATATTTAGTAAAATTAGTTGTAGTAGATGGAGAAAGCGGTAAATTATTTTAATTTTTTATATTTTTGTAAATAGTATTATTCGTTTTAAATTGACGATTATTTTTTATAGGGAGGGTAAAATTTAAGATATTAAATAATTTTTTTATATTTATAATATATTTGTAAAGTTTAATAAGGCGGTTTACTAGAACGAGTAGTTTTTATTTATTTAGTTTAAGGAGGAAATAAAGCCCGTTATTAGAAATATTGGTTAAAAGGTATTATTAGTTATAGATATATACTTATTTTATAATATTTAACGAATTTATAATAAATTTAGAGACGATATACTTTATAAAGTAGTACTAGTTATAATTTTTAGTAGCTTTACGAATTTGCTTTAGCCTTTCGATATAATTATTAATTTGTTATTTAAAAAAATATTGAAAGAGGAAACGTTTTTAATAGAGAAATAGTAAGAAGAAAATAATTAGGGTAAATATTAGTCTATATCTAATAGAAGGATTATAATAACTTACGTAATTTTAAAGTACTAAAAAATTTTATAAATTAATAAAAAGGATATAATAATTAAGTTTTTTAAAAATAATAATTTATTTATCCTTCTAGATAGTAGCGAAAATTACCTTATTAATATTAAAGAAATTAACTGGGTAATTATCGATTAGGATACTTAAGAGTAAGCTATTAATATTATTAAAAGTATAAATGATTTTGAATTAATCTTTAAAGGGGAGGATAATTACAACCTTTATTATATAAAAGAATAAATTAGAATTAGATTTAGTAATATATTTAAGAAGGATTTAGTAGTTTAGTATAAATAGAAGGGGTTATTATACTATAGTAGTAAAGATATATTTGTTGCCCGCCTTTAAAAATATAAATAATAGTAATAATAGGAATTAGAATAATTAGAGTAATTAGTAATTTAAATTTATTATTAGATTTATTACTACTAATTTAGATAATAGATAAATTAAAGTTCGTTATCTTTTTTATTATTACTACCTTCGTCGTCGTTAAAAGAATTAGTATTATTAATCTATTTAACGATATTAATGTATATATAAATAATACCTTTAGCTTCCTACTATTAACGTACTACCTTAAAGCGGTTATTTTATTTATATTAGTATTTACCTAATTTAATTATATAATAGTAAATATTATTAATACCTTTAAGTCTAATTTTAAATTCGATTTTTTTACGGTTTCTATTACGAATTTAGCCAAAGTAAGTATACTTCTAAGCTAGATTTATAAGGGTAAGGCTTTCTAGTACGTTAGGAAATAAGGGTATTCGCGGAACGACGACGTAATTAGTATACTTAACGAATTGCTAGGAATTTAAATAATCGTTTATTATATTTAGAATAATTAATAATAGTTTTAATACTAAGGGGTTTATTTACTTATAAACGAGATCAATATTGCTAAGGATTAACTTCGTCTTTGCTATAGCTGGATTGTTGAGGTTTGGTTATAGGGGATGGTTATAGGGGGGAAAGAAAAGATAAGGGGGAAAAGATAGGGTATAGACTAAGTATAATAATTTCGAATTTATAGTGCTCCGCGGTGGCAATATATCTCCCCCACCCAAGTTGGCAGGCATACATATGCCTGGCATCGGGCAGGAAAATGGCATATATGTGCCTGAAAAGCGGTTTCCCGAATCCCAATTTCCCGAGTTTATACGGTAGTTTTTTTTGGCTTTAGTTAACCATGTACACTACAACATCCTTTTTTTTCTTTTCACTACTGGAGTGGGAGTTACGTCGGTGGCGCTTCACAGTGCTTCCGACACGAAGGTGTTGGGGTGGTTTTTTTTCCATTGAGACCGGCCGGACAGAGGCGGGCTTTGTATGAATCGCATCATGGCGTTACTAGGAGTTCCGAATGGGCGTAAGAATATACCGAACATAAATAGTGCAGTACCCGGTTTGAGTTGGAAACAATAGTGCGATGTCTTGTAGCAAGCTGGAACATTTGGACGAAACTCCTTTGGTTTATTTTGATTCACGATACGCCTAGATGGATGGTATATGGAATTGAACCGTGCCGGAGTGTACCGTTATCCGACGTGTCCGGTACGTTTTATGACCGCTCGTGTTACACAAGGAGCCAACCTGCTGCATCGTCTTCCCCCCAGGAGTATCGTACATGAATCTAATGAAGAAACAGATTCTTGAGTTTAGTGAGATCTGAAGCGAGATTTTGGTCCACCACCAACTCCATGGAAAATCTATTAACTAGGAAGAACATTGCTTTTTCTCTCGTGACTACTTTGAGCATTGTTACTACGCTCACACACGCTCTGTTTTCAAAATTGCCATAGTTCAAGTACCGTCACAAATATAGACCCAACCAAAAGGATTATACGCCGCTAATGATCAAATGATACCACATCACATATCCCACTCCTAACTTTCTCCTAAGCATCCGTGACGTATTTTGAACTCCCAAATGAGATCGAAACATCCTCCACATAGCATTGAACGGTGTGACAAGCCATACCTATCATGTCTCCATTCGCTCGTTTCGCTCCCATATCCATGTAGGCAACACCCTTGCTTGGCTCTGATTGCCGAGCTCAAATAAGCGAGGGATGCTCATGTACCCCTACGCAGATCTTCCTCCCCTTAGCCTCCTCTTTCCGACCCCTTAGTAAACCTTCTTCTTCTCGTCAATGCTGAACTGGCCGGGGCCAGTGTTGGTGAGGAGCAAAAGACCACCGACGATGGAAAGGATCTGAAAGAAATCGTACTTGGCGAAGTCCTTGTGGGGGTGATGCTCGTGAAGCTAGAAAGACGCACAGTTAGCAGTGGATCAAGAAGCCATAGAGACCAGAACAGAGCTGTATGTGTTGGGGAAAGTCCACCTACAGTCCAGAAGTTGTTGACCAAAAGGTTGAAAATGCTCAGAATGACGACCAAGAGAGTGGAGCTGAACTTGGTCTTGAAGCCGACAACAACCATGACGCAAGCAACAAGACCAATGAGCGAGACAATGATGCGCCAGATGGTCCATTCTCCGCTGAAGACGAAGCCGATGAAGAGGAAGATGAGGAGAACACGGCCAGCAAGCTGGAAGTACATCTTGCGGTCCTTCTCCTCGAGGGTGGGGAGACCGGCAAAAGCCTTGGTCTTGCGCACCCAGGAATCCGAGAGAACCATAAGAAGACCGCCCATAACCGAGAGGTTGCGGAGGAAGAAGTTGAGGTCGAAGATGAGGCCGTAGCCGAGCGCCTGGGTGATAACAACGCCGATGAGGCCGCCGACGGCATACTCAGAGTACTTCCGGATAATAACGAGAGTGGAGCAGGAGGCCATAGCAAGAACATTGACGAGGAGGAAGAGGTGGGTGACGCCGTTAGGAACTGTATAATGTCCACGGTTAGTAAACGTTTTGCCAGCTGTGCACAAGGCACAGGCTAATGGACGCTCAAAAGGCACATACTATGACGGTAGTCGTGGAGATACAGCAGCTGGTCGTTCCACTGGGTTATTATTCTGAGCGCATCCTCGATGAAGGTTACGACAATCAGAAAGCGGCCAATGGCAGGAAGGTACCTGTACACACCACCATTCAGTCAGCAACCCTTGCACACGTAAGGTAGAGGATATTCTCGACCAGGTCTGACATACGGCTTGACGGGTTCGCTGAAAGAATCCAAGACGTCCTCGATCTTGCTCGTCTGCTTCCGAATTGCGTCGAGAGGACTGGACTCGGCCGTGTCGTCGTTGACAGGTCCTCCGAAAGGGCTCGAGGTACCAATGCCATAGCTGCCGGGTCCCCGCATTTGCGCCATTGTGTGAGATACGATCGCGTCGGGTCTGGTTGATCAACTGAGTATGGCGTCGGAAATCGAGGCGTTGTTTAGCGCAGGTGTTGCTCCTGGATCGCGAAACCAGGTTGGTGTTGTTTTGTGGAGGGATGAGCGCCGAGAAGTGGAAGTGATGACGGAGGGGTTCCTTTGCTCAGGGCGACTCCAAGAGCAATGATAAATGCGGGACCGAGCTCGTGTTAAGGTTGAGAGTGGAAGATGGGCCCTAGTTTGTGTTCAGGCGCAGCAGCTTTCGGATTGAGACCTGGTAGTGAAGGGTCAAGGTCCGGCTGTCAGCTGAAGAAGTGGAAGAGGTTGCAAGGCAAAGATGAATTTGAAGATGGAAGTGCCCTGGTGGTGAGGTCAGTCAGGTACCTTATTAACATACAACTGTGTCCTTAACCATAAAATCATTCCGTGATTTCCTGCAAGTGCCGCATCGAGAAGCTGCCAAGCTGATGGGTGCTTATGTTAATATATACTTGTATTTCGGTGGCATTCATGCCGGTCCAGAATGTATACTCAATCGGAATTACACACTGCGGGCAACTGTGGGTCCCCCTTACTCAACCTTCCGGTGTTTCGACTTGCCCTGCTGGGAGTGCCCGCTGAAAAGAGGCCTGTGTGCCTGTGAACCTGCTGGTGGGCGACTGGCTTTTAAGCGCACGGGCCAACCGTTGCCGTTTTGGCGCGGGAAGAATGGAGTCTCGGAAGCGATGGATCTCCACAAGACCCCACGCTACGACTGGGTTCAGCTTTCTCGAATCTCGACTGTTTGGAAAGTGCGATCTGATCCGAATTTCCCCCTTTTGGAGACGAGAAATGGCTTCAAGGTTGACTGAAAAGGAGCCTCATCGTCATGTCCGACACTTCCTCCTAACTCCTATTCACCGTGAGACTCATGATTCACCTTCACCTTGATCTAACAATGTCTCTAAACACGCTATCGCAACCCCGCTGCAAAAACTCAAAACCGCGCAAGGGCCCTCGGAGCCTCCTCAATGCAACAGCCCGATCGGACTACTAATTAGGAAGCTCCTCAGGCTTTTTTTCCCACCCGAGCGCGATGCTGACAAGGTCGAGTGACAGACAAGTGCAGGGGTCAATGTCTTCCCAGCTTCATTGCGGGCTGGCAGCAGTGGCAGGGTCGTCCTCCGATCTCCGCTCGCGTCTGCTAGGCCCGGTCCGGTAGTAGGTAGCTTGTCTTGTCGTCTCCAACACATGGAACGCATGCTCGGCATGCTCCAACGGGCCAACCTTGATTCGTCCCATTGCCGCCATCCGGCATAGCGGCGTGGTCGGCATCGGGGAGGAGGCACGACAGATGACTTTCTGGGTTATGAGAACCATTCACGACGACGGCGAGAGGTCCAGTTGGATTCCCTTTGACTCCGATTTACCATTTCATGGGTATCCATCTTCTTTTCACTTGGCTCGCTTCATGACGCTTATCAACGAGGACATTCTGGAGAACTCGTACTCTTAAGTCCAACTCAGACTTTGACTTCGATGATGTCTGTCTTCTGAAGCGCTTTAGGTGGAATTTATATAGAGAAGTTTTTCCACAGACTGGCAACCCATTAACACTTCCAAAGTGCAACCCTCTTTACCATCATGAGTACGTACCCTCGAAACTCCATTCTCTGGTGAACCCAGAGTACACTCATCGCCAACACTTTACCAAATTCACCCTCCGGCGTGTCACACAAGTCAAGAAATGTGATCCAAGAACGCCTCAATTAAGCTTAAACTCTCCTCAAACTCTTCGGCAAATAGGCCTATCAGCTGCCCACTGCCGGCTAAGGTAGCCACAAGGGAGCGGGTCAAAAATTTGGCGGGAAGGATGGATTTTTCGAACAAAGACATAGGACACTCGTCACAACACAATTCTTCTCCCTAGCCCTGGCGACTTGCAGAAGAAAACCTGCTTGAAAAGTTTGCCTCCTACGTATTGTCATTGACTAACTGACTGACTGACTGACTGGTTCCTGGGTCCCATGAAACACGAGGGAACAAAGGGATGGGGGAACAAACGGGACAAGGGACGGGATAGGGCAGGGCTCGTTCCTTTGACTTTTGGATTTGACGGACCGATTCCATGTTGCCGCCGTGTGCCTAAACTTTGTTGGTTCGAATGATGTTGTAGGCGAGCTCGCGAGGTAGGCGAGGTAGGGTCATAGGGTGCAGCACAGGCAATTTTTTTTTTTTTTTTTTTTTTTTTTTTTTTTTTTTTTTTTTTTTTTTTTTTTTTTTTTTGAGAACTACGATGGAAATGACTGGGGATAGGTAAGTAATCAGGACGTATGTGAGGGGTGTGGATCTCGTTGAGGACACTGACACTCAGTCGTTGAGAGATATGGTTACCGTATGGATGCTCCAAATGTGATTGAAATGGTGAGATGAGTAAGTATCAATCCTTCAGTTTGGGATATCAAAAACTAGGCAATACAAAAACATCAAAAAGTTTCCAGTCGACAGCAGCAACCAGATACATAGTCATCAAAATACTACCATTTGATTTCAGTTCGAGTGGCACATATCTGCCCGCTGTCGCTCCCATAAACAGAAAACCCTTCCGTTTATATTCTTTCATTCATTGAGCGTAAACGTCATCTGACAACCCGGAGTGATGGTTGCTCATCGCTTCGGAAACTGATTCTCCTCGCCAGCAGTCCAATCTGCTTTAGCGCCACCGTTGCCGTTGTTCCCACTCTCATACTGCGGAGGGGGCGATCCCGGCATCATTGACGGAGGCCTGACAGAGGAACCATCTCCACTCGGTAGTTCGACAGGTGCCGAATCGGTGCCACGGGCGTGAGGAACCCTACATTGACGAAAGGTTAGTCGACTGCCTTTCGATATTGTTCTCCTATGTTACAGTTGAGGATGGGGTCTATAAAGACTTACGAGCTGAGTTCCCCAATCATCAACGGCGAGTTAGGCCCGGGAATAGGCGGGCTACCAGGCGTAGACACTGTGTGCCCGTTGTAAGTGTTGAAGCCGTAAACAGATCCTGGCGAGGCAGGGTTTTGATGCGGTGGTGGCGGCGTCCCATATGGGTATGGAGGGTGCTGGGGGCTCGCCGTCATGCTTCGGTACGGATCATTGCGGTCCATGTGGGGATGAGTAGAGAATGTCGCGAAGCTGGTCTGGCCTGGACTCTTCAAGCCTGCTGGTGTGGGGACAGGGCTAGCGGGATTGTGCTGGTTGTGGTACTGTGCCTCTACCATGGTCGGAGGAGCAGCAGCGGCATCGGGACCGGGTGCCGACGGCTGAACCATGCTCTTGCGGTATGCCTTTTTGAAACCTCCCCTTCGGCCGCAGAAAAAGATCAATGCGGCGACAATGGCTACCACGGCGGCTGCGCCGACGGCGATTCCAGCGATGGCACCGGCACTTAAGCCCGACTTACCTCCGCTTTCTGTTGAAGGAGCTGAAGTGGAGGAAGGAGTCGAGGTGGAGGTTGAAGGTTTGCCTTCTTCTACAGGCCATCCCTCTCCCGGCTTCAGATCGAATGTCGCTTTCTGTACTTCCGCCTTTTGAACATCAAAAGTTTGCGTGGAGTTGGGGTTGATGACTCCAATCATTTTGTTTTTTGAGCAGGATGACTTGGCAGCACAGTAGAAGAAGTTGGGCAACGTATCATTGATGGCAAGATCCCAATAAGGAGGCTAAGTTGTGGCTTTGTCAACTTTCGAAGGCAGTCGCTCCTGGAATGGGAATGTACTCACAGGGTTTTGATTTATATCCGGAGAGAGCCCTTCGCCGGTAAACCATCCATTTCCAGGTTCTCCACCAAGTTCATAAGAGACACATGGATACTTGTACGGAGCTCGCGCAACAGAATGGCCGCCAGGGTAAAATAGGAAGCCTAACGAACTCGTTGTTAGTAGCTTGACTTAGATTAGGTACATAGAGTAATTAGCCTTCTACAAATGCAACGTACGAACGATGTCGCCAACCCTGGCAGTCACCGTGTCGGGCTCAAACATATGTCTGCCTCCCTGTGAACACAGTCAGTCATTGTTGCTCGGATCCTTAGCGCTCGTTACCATGACTTACTTCTCCCACTTTTATCAGAATGACTGTTGGCCCAGATGGCTGCGAAGATGCTGTGGGGGTGGTTGCCGAACTGACCAACGTAGTCGGTACTGCTGCGGACGAGATCGGGGCGGTGATGAATGTCTGTGCCGCCGCAGTTATCGAGAGGGCGGCAGTGGCCGCCCAAACTAACAGACGTGATCCGTACATGTTGCTGTTGTTCTCGGCCGGGCAAGTCCTTCCTGGTGATGAGGTTTCCAGTTGAGAGTGGTATCGTCTGGAGGAAGGCGGAAGAAAAAAGAACGTCCAAAAGTACACAGGGACGGGGCAGGCCCTGAGATAAAGAACGAGAGAGAGAGAGAGAGAGAGAGAGGTCAGCCTCTTGGTTGGGGTGTGTCCACAGCCACGGACTCGGTAGGGACAAGCCCACGACGGATACAGTGCAACTTTCTGCTGAGAGCTAGGGTGGGCTGGACCGTGGGAATCGAGCGGGGAGGTGCAGCTTAGAGCGTTCTGGTATCAATAGACCGGGGGCGGGATGCTCTCAGTCGAGAACTGTGATGTTCCGGGGAGGGGTGGCTGAACGAATGA
Source organism: Copromyces sp. CBS 386.78 (assembly GCA_030685235.1). NCBI lineage: Eukaryota > Fungi > Ascomycota > Sordariomycetes > Sordariales > Sordariaceae > Copromyces > Copromyces sp. CBS 386.78. The sequence continues at coordinate 374,832 of MU839090.1, forward strand.
TTGATAGCAGAAACTGAGCATTTGACTTGCTGGTCACTGTCCGGCAGCGACTGAAGCATCGACGTAAATAACCAAAAGATTTGGAATAGATCCTAGAATGGGCATGCCCCCAAGTCTTATGAAGCACAATCCCCGTTACCAAAACATGATACCACCATTGCGTGCCTGTGGTGCGCAGTCCTACAAAGAAAAACATCCGCCGGTCGTGAGACCGGTATCCGAGAATAAAGAGACAAAGAACACGATTAGTCGAGCTAGACGCAAGAAACGGTTCCAGGTCAAAGAAAGGCGTTGAAAATCTGGGAACGCCTCCGAGGGAAGCCGGGACAGGAACCCGTCTCATGAGGCCTCGTCGGGTCTCTTTTTCTGGTCATGATGACGCTTAACTCGATATCTTAATGTTGCCACCAAGTCTGCCCCTCCAAGCCGTCAGTGCCGTCCACGATATCCAAACGGTCTTTGGGTGGTTGATATTCAGTCACAGCGTAAACAACGGGAGGTTGAAAGGCTCCGAGGGTCGAGTGTACGCAGTAGAGCGACGGCAGGAAGTGAGAAACTCTACGCCACGACGCTCTCGTACGGACATGACTGCAGGAAAGGTTACAGAAAGACGAATGAAAGGGATGTTGTGACAACAAACTCGACCTAACTCTGCATAACAACACCAACGACAGACAAGTGTCGTCCAATGTGGTAGGCTGGTTAGTCGAGTGCCTCACCCATGGGGTATGTCTAACTTTCTCACATCCTGTTCCTGATTGGGTATCGACGCCTTGTCTGGGCTGAATGTTCAAAGGATGTGGAGGAAATTGAGCACACCCTAGGATTGAAAGTGAAGCTGAAACCCTGGGCTTGTGGAAATTGACTAGTCGCTAAACCTTATAGGGCCTAAACCTCTTGGTGGGTATACCTGTCAGATTGGTTTAGCATGGCTATTCCCGTGTCGCTTAAACGAGCTTCAGCCTTGCCGCACAGCGTCTCTCATCGGAGCATACCCCTCACCGACAGCATGTCGGAATCCTTCGAAAGGCAATGAGGTGAGCACTTACAGACTGACCGTAGCCAACGTCCAGCCCATGCAGTTTCCCTCTGCCCTGTTCCACGGCAAGCGACACCCTGTCAGCCCGCCCTCTTCAAAGAATCGTGAACATGCCAGGCCGGCCTGTCCGCTCCTGATGAGAAAACATATCTTTTCCCAGTGGCCTTTTGATTGTTGCGTCAAGGATTCCCACTGGGAATATTGATTGCAAAATCCAACATTCCGAAAAAGAACACAGCCCGGCCCTGCCCGACAAGCCTCCACAGAAGCCACCCGGAGAAACGACGCTGATGTCCCTGGATCCGGCCCAACGTGGCCCCCACGACACCAGTGTGAAGCAATGGACGAAGCCAGCATGACGGCCGGCGTGCGATGATCAATGACCAGTCGTGTCGGTCTTCTGGCATGCTCGTGACACTCCCCGCTGCTGCCGTGTTCTTCGTCCTTCCCGCTGCGGCACCGATCCTCAAACATCGCCACAAGTGTGCACCTGTTGGCACGTACACATGGCAGAATCTTAAGGATCGGGCCGGGTGTGTAGAATGCGCCTCCTCTCCAATATATGCACGCCTTGTACATATAGCACAGTGTGGAACGTATTGGCGCGCGCCGTGTAAATCCTTCTCGTTGCCTGAAGAGAATCAAATTCATGGCCTCGTGTTCCGGAATGCCCGGGTTTAGATGGGAAGAAATGAACACATGATGGGAAAAGCAAATTTCTGAACATTGTTGGTATTGAGGTGTATTTTAACGGCAGGTAGGCTGACCCAGAGGAAAGTCCCCCGCGTGGTGTGTAAGGTGGATGAATTTCCGTAACGGATTTAACCCCTTAACCATCCTACTGAGTTTTCGCTTTCGTTTTCTTGCCGGTCCAAGACGTGGGTAGAATCTCACTCTCGATGACAAGGCTTCCGAGACACCAAAGATAGCACAGCGAGAATCCAACAGCACCAACGCCGACGTTGGCAACCACCCAAAGATCTGGCTTGTCCTTCGGAGCCACGACGAACATGTCTAACACATGCCAGAACGCCATCGTGAGGTAAAAGAAACCATGAATGAACGCGGTGGCCCATTGACTCCAGATGCTTGAGCCGTCCTGGAAGTACGCATTCAACGAAGTCGGGGGCAGACCGAGGAGGTACGCCCAAAGAAGAGTCAGGACCGTGTACGGGACTCTGAGATCGACTCGTTGCAGCAATGGATACATCGTCCAACAGCCCAGGATATTGGCAAACCCTACCCAGGCACGCGTATCCTTGCCCAACCCTTGTCTCCCCGCAAGCAACAGGGTCATGGGCATCAAGGGGAGAAGGACACTTTTCTCGTGGACTTGATAACTGAATAGGAAGAAACCCCAGGCGGTTGTGGCAAAAGCAAGGGGCAAGAGATGTTTGTTTGGTCGCAGGAATAAGATGAGGTTAGGCGGAATGATTGCTGCCAGTGTCGCAACTAACGCACCTCTCTGTAGCAGCTCAGCCGGGTATTTTCTGAGCTTAATTACCACGTTCGCGGCGCACCAGAAGTTGGCGACCTTGTCCTCGAAGAGACCGCGAGCAAAGGGAAACACGCGGTGAATCATCTGGACGAGCTGCTCGACGACCGGGTAGTAGAAGGCATCGGTGTTCAAGTGCTTTGCCAGATCCGCGAACAGCGGGAGAGGGGGGTGAGAATCGCCAGGGTGGGCAGTGATTCCACGGCTGGCCTCGGACAAAGTGCCAGCAACAATTGGGAGAAGCAGGATTGCGAAAGACACCGCGGTGGCCAAAGCAATCCCGATGAATCTCGGGATGTTGGTATGGGGGAACACACAGACTCCCAAGAGATAAGCGAACACCGAGAAGGCATAATAGAGGGCCATCTGCTTGAAACCCAGCGCCATAACAAAAAAGAAGGAAGCCCAGAAGTTGCGTCCGGCAAGCATGCTTGACATGCTAGCAAGCACAAAACCCAACATAACCGTGTTATACTGGAAGTGGACGTGGTCGATGAGGATGGTGGCCGGCTGCATCAGGATAGCGACAAGAGCAACGGAGGACGTCCAGGCAGGAACACCGCTGAGCCGGCTGAAGCGGCGCACGAAGATGACGGCGGCGGGTATATAAATAAGGTATTCGGAGACCAGCACGGTGGCCCTCATGAAGATCTTGAGCGTCGGATCATGAGAGCCCCTTGAGTCGTAAAGCGCAAACCATGCCGGGTCGATGAGAGATCCGATCTTGCCACAGATCCAGCTGTGATATGCTGTAAGGGGAGGATAGTCCAAGCCCCACCACTCGAGGTCGTGAAAGTACCATTGCGAAATGGGAAGATGTGTTGTGATTTCCATCCAATGGCGCTGGGCCTCGTAGTCACCGAAAATAGGCGGTTTCTTGAAGCCTTTGCGTTTCTGAGCATTAGTCTCTGGTGTATATAGTCAAGGGCGCAACAGACTAATTGGCCACATACCGGAATAGCCCCAAAGACCTGCAGCCCAACGGAACAGGCCGACGACCATAAGTATCAACGGTAGCAACTCCCATTGCGATACAGAACTCCTAGCCGGCCAGAGGAAGGCCGCCAGGGGAAAGGAAGGGACGCGGACGAGAGCTTCGCGTTCCATAATGACAGGAAGGCTGCTTGGGCCATTGCCGCCAGCCTGCTTGACCTTGCGTCTGGGCTTATGAGGAGAAGGCCCGGCCATGGTTACCGGAATCGAGACCGAAAAGAACTGTGTCGAAAGGAGGGCGGCATTGAAGCCTGGTGTTGGGAGATACTTGGGGAAATTGTGACGATGGATTCGCAAATGTCATCCAACGTTTCAAGCAATCTGGCGTCGCGCGGCCGACAAGGTTCTTGGGTGGGGCCAATATGGGGAAAGCTCCAAAAAAAAAAAAGATGGGTCCACTGGGGCTGGGAACAGGCATACTCGGACCGACCGTCAGCAGCTGGCCGAAACGCCAAAGCCCCTCATCCATCAGCGGATTGACAGTGACGCAGCGGGCTTTCTCCAACGACTCGGAGTCCCCTGCGACATTGAGAACCTTCCTGGCCAAGCCTCGACTTTCGTCACAACAACAACCTAAAAGACTCAACTTACACGTTGGAACTCGGCAATGGACTGAGGAGTGGAAGACCATTTACTGAAATAACAATCCAATCAATAGCTTAGTCACAATGCCGTACCCATTCGTGCTACCTACGACCTCATCATTTTCCTTCTCGTCCTGTTTTAGCTGCGAATCCCATCCCTCGCTGCCCCTCAACGCCAGCACCCGCCGCGGCGTCGTTCGCGAAGACCTCAAAGCCTTCAAGCGCACCCCCCGCGAACACCAAGCCGCAAAGCTCCCGAACGTCGTCTCCAGCCTCACAGCCTACCTACCCTACCTCTTCGCTATCGATGCCGGCCTAAGCCAACGAGCCGTCAACGGCGAGGAGATCGCCGTGATCCTCAAGATTGCGCCCGCGATCGAATGGCGCCCCACGCTATCTGACACCGCCGCCGTCACCGTCCCCGGAAAAGAGCCCGCCCGCGTCAAAGTGCATTCGCTCGAGTACGAAGTCTTCTTCGCGCTCTCCTGCCTCGCCAACGCACACACCCTGCAGGCCCGCATTGCCCTGCATCCGCTCTACGTGCTGTCCACCGCGCCCGTCGGCACCCAGCAGCGCCAAGTGGCCGTCAGCGCCGCGACCAAGAGCCTGCTCGATGCGGCCTCCATCTACAACTACCTCGCGCTCCGGGCCGAAGGGCTCACCAGCGGCTACGGGATGGCCCCGCCCTGCGCCGACATCTCGCCCGCGGCGCTGCGAGCGCAGTGCTCGCTTGCTATGGCCGAGGCAACCTTACTGGCCGTGCTCAAGGACGATCCGTATCCGGCCGTAGTTGCGCAAGACAGAAACCGGAACGACACCGAGTGGATGTACAAGGCGCCGGATATCCCAAAGGTCAGGGCCCATCTGTTTGCAAGGCTCTGTCTGGCGGCGAGCGAGCATGCCGCGCAGGCGTACTCGCTGTGTGCGGGACTGGGACGAGCGGGTGGAGGAGGCAAGGTAAACGAGAGCTTTCTGAAATATCTTGATAACTTGAGGCGAACGAGTAGAGCGAAGGCGTGTCGGTTCTTTGGCATTGACTCGGAACTGGGCGGGCAAACTGGGACGGCAATTGCATGGTTGAATGCGGGACTTCAGGAGCTAGGAGTCGAGAGGAACCCCTCAGACACTGGTGGTAAGAAGAGCGGTGGCTTGGGAAGGCTGAAAGAGAAGTGGACGGAGAAGAGGGAAGACAAGAAAGTGGAAAGAGGGTTAGATTGGGGAGCAGATGCAGGACGGCTTGAGGAGACAAGAGTATATGAAATGTTATGGGAGAAGTGGTCGAAGCAGAATGACACGGTGAGATCTCTTTCCAGAAAATTTCCACATGTCCCACCTTACTGTGAACTAACATCTCGGCCTCTTGTCTCAGATAATGACCCAAGTTGTCCCCCCATCGGGACCATTACTCCAACAGATGCCCATGGGTAGGGAGATTCACACTCTCAAGCCCTTCCAGCCACCACAGCTAGATCCCCCAACACTAGAGGCCATGCGCGCACCACCAGACAGGTCGGACGATGCTGCTCTTTATCCGAGCTCGGATGAGGACGATACAATGATAGGCACTCCAATAGGGGCATTTCCAGGTACGCAGGGGGACTGTAGGACTGGGACCCCCAATTACTATTGATAAAGGCTTTTCATTTCTCGACATCTTTCGGGGTGAGGACAAGCTCTTCCGGGGTACAGTAATGTAATTACAATGATACCTAAGGTATTGATAATATTGGGCTACCTTTCTAAGTAATCACGCAAGAATGACCACACCAGCACAGGTGAACCGCGGGAGGTTGCCCAGGCAACGGGAACCAGGCGAACTTGGATAAACAGTAACTAAAAACAAAAGGGAAAAAAAATACTTCGCTGGGAAACCGCTTGGTGAAAACCCAGATCGCTAGATAGTAGTGTAGATGTTCGCTGTAGATATTCGCTGTAAATGTTTCGCTATAGATATTTCGCTAGATGTTCGCTGGAGATAAGTATATTCGCTATTTTACGCTATGGCGAGTGGGCTCACCATGGGAGAGTGCCCAGGACTTGCCCAGACAGCTCTCCCATAGTGTCGAGAAGTGGACCTCGAACGCGATTCGAACGATGGTCTTTTCGTTCGACAAGGATTCTTAGAGGCAACGCGTGAACCAGTCAGCCACTCAGCCATTTCTAGTCACTATTATCCACTTCACACCAACACTAAGCCTATATAGGCATAGACATGTCCGAACCTCGACTTTCGTCCCAACATGCTGGTCCGTTGTTCCTCCACCAAAGCGAGGAATTTGAGATGCAGTCTAGACACACCACGCGAGCATAGTAGAATCTCGGGGAATTAATCATGACATGTAGTTTCTGTGTCTGAACTCCCCCAGCGATGTGGGCGCGAGGAGAACGCGTACATCGGCAGCATGAAAAACTTGCGCACCACGATATAACACATCAGGCGGCTAATATCTAATGCTGAGACGTAGACATGCAAGTATAACCATGTTGCCCTCCCACCTGTTAGACTCAGGGACATACATGCGTCCCCTGAAAATATGCCAACAAATTCGCCCGATTTTTGACTTTCCCGATGACCAAATGCGCCCGTGAACACCCTGAAGAGCATACAAGAAAACATGCTTAGAACCCAAACTCAAAAGGCAAGATGATCTTATTACTCGTCGTCGTCATCAATGACGGCCCGTCTACGGCGGTGCGAGGTGGTGCCGGCGCCGTCCTCATCATCTGCCTCCGCCGTCCTCTGACGCTTACGACGGGGTGCCTCTTCCTCGTCATCGTCGTCATCAAGAAGCTCCTCTTCCTCCTCGTCATCCTCAACTTCCTCGCTTTCCTCGTCACTATCGACAAGGAAGCCGTCATCCAGATCGTATTTGTCGTTGGTGGCTTTTTGGCCGGGCTCGTCGTCTGAATCGTATTCGGGCCGACGGTTCTTCTTCTTGCCGCCACCAGGCGCACCACGCTTCCGGCCGCGTCTTCCGCCTTCGAGATCACCGATAGAGAGCGCGCCGCCCTTAAACCGTCCTCCAGCGCCATCTACGCGGGCGGCAGCGGTCTCGCGGCGACGCTGCGCCTTGGCACGTTCCCTCTCGGCCATCTCTGCCTGCTTCTTCTGCAGCTCCGGGTCCTCCTTGGCGAGAATGATCATGTCGGGGCCGCGCTCCTTCTTGGCGGTTGCTAGCTCCGCCTTGAGACGCTCGAGCGCGTGATCCTGAATGTTCTTGTTCGGCCTCAGCATGTACTGTTCCGTAAAATGTCCGATAATTACAAGCGAATTCGTTGTCAAGTGGGCCGCAGCGGCATAATAGTGCGCATCTTGGACTTCCTGGTAGGGCTTGTTGGACGGTGGCGCCAGGGCCTTGGACTGGATCTCGTGATGCTCGTCGCCAACTGCCATCGTCACGGACCCATCGCTCCAGCGGTAGATGTTGGTATTGCTCTGCATCTTGCCGGTCTTCGGGTCGCGGCGGCGCATTACTGTAGGGACTGGGGTATCCTGCCGGGCGTTTCGAAGATCCCATTTGCTTGGCTCCCAGGTGTCGGCGTTGTACTCGAGCGGGTTCAGCTTGATGAAATCGGGGACTTTGAAGGAGTAAAGCTATGATCCCGTTAGTAATCTTAACTATGTTGTCACACGTGTGATCTAAAAGTGACTGCACGTACACTGCCGTCTCCGGACTTGGGGATACGATGGCGATAAAGCGGTGTGTCGGCAACAGTCTTGTTACGGAATTCCGGTTCCTCGTCCATACCGTCAACTTCGTCATGATGTCTGTCGGCGACCTCCTCTTCTCTGTCCGAGTTCAAGTCACGGTCACTGAGCTTGTCCTCGCCGATCTCCGAGAGGGGCTGGTCGTCGTTAACGTCTTCATCTCCAAACAAATCGTCGCCAGCATCGTCTGGGACGTTGTCGATATGATCCTCTGAATCGGACATTTTGAGTGGCGGTCGAGTTGAAGTAGCTAAGAATTGGTCGATTTGGTTGTGTGATGGGGACACTTCAGTGCTCGAGGGAGATGGAATGCGCCGGCGGTAATGGGCAAGGAAAGTTGATGTTCAGATGTAGAGATCGATTTCGGTTGAAGTTGAGTAGTGGTGGATTGTTTTACGCGATGCGGCTTGCAAATTGCGGCGGGAAACTTGAAGGCCGCGTCGAATCCACGGTCGCACGCACCCCGGTGGTGCAATGGCCGCTGCAGCGAATGCCGGCAGGACAGCGTCAATTCACAAAGTGTGGCTTTGAGCACCATAACAGTGGGTCATGCTGAGGCTGCGATAACGATAAGGTGGTTTACGGGACAAGGAACTGAAAGCTGCGAACCTTGAAGGTCCCTTGTGGCGCAGGAAATAGCGGGGATCTCCCTGCTCTTTTCCAAATTCCAACAGGTCATGTACCGTAGCATCCAATCCTCCTTCATGAAATCCAGCGGATGCCCCTAGCGACCTGGACGGGATACCCCTTCGACCCCTCTACACTAGACCCTCACCATGGAGCCTCCTATTTGTGGCGGCTTGCTCCTGTTGCATGTGCGAGATGGAGGTTGATGGATTACTATTGCGTGTGAGAAGAGGCAAGCCAAGCAGGCATTCAGAAACAAGTTGGGAGCAGGGAGTTCAACGTACCTAACTACCACTCAGACGTTCCCAAGCAGCCCAAGGTCCCCGTCTCGGAATCGGCTGCCCAGTCACAGACGGTCCTTAGCACCTAGAGGTATCCCCGTGGATGGCGGTGGGGTGCGGTCCTCCTTGCTACCGTATGTAGAGGCAGTCTCCTGGCCGCCCTAGCTCTCCCCTAGGCCCCTAGTAAGACTCTAGTGTAGGTGCCCTGTCACGCCTGTCTCCTGCTCGCCTCTTCCCGTCCCTTAATTGCTGATGCCGTACATCTCCTCGTCCGCTACTTGAGACCATGTCCAACCTCTTTTCTGGAATGTGAGTGGTTTCCATATCTTGATCTTTGTTCCCAATCCCACCTGGAGCCCTCTTCTCCAGAGCTACCTACCACGCCCGTCTCTCCGTCTCCCAGCATCTCCCGTACGTATACTGCCTACAGGTATGAACGCCCTGGGCTTCTCTACCTTATCCCCCCCTCATCCACTTCCCATGTCAGGTCTCCCTGGCTAAGATCGCCTTTGTCCCTTCCATGTTCATCAACACCTGCAAGTGCTTTGGGCTGAAGGTCGAAGTAAGCTTCTCTTCATAAGGCACTCTCATCACTTACAAGTTATAATGGGCAACATTACCCCTTTAACGCCAAGCCCATCATGGCTTAACACAACTCCCAAAGTTCTTTGAACAAACAACACCAACGTCTTGAGGGTCCTGCTTCGACGCTCACTACTATATACTGGACTTAAAGAGGAGGGCATTCCATGGTCTGGCCTTCATTATCCCTTCCACAATACTAAATCATACCAAGTCAACTATACATGTAACCTTTACAAAGCATCATGTTCCTTCGCAAGTGTGAGGCTTGATGCTCAACTGGCCAGGTTGGGCTTCACGAGCTATGAGAATAGCTTGTTCTCATACTACCGACAACCGACTATCGACTCACTTCATGATTGATAGATCCACCCTTAATCAAGCAATACAATATCAGGAACTAACAGGTCACTATAGAAACGCTCGGTTTAGAGGACACAGAGGCCCAACTAGTCCAACAAGCCCTCAGAATTCTTTGCCGTCAATACACTCACTCGAGACATCCTCGGGATACTCATCACCAACTCTTTCAGTGAAACTTCCGCCTATTCAAAACTCGCCTTCTCTCGCTGAAAGTATCGGCATGGATCCGAACAACGGTTCAATCCCCTCTGCGGAGGAGGTCCTTGCTTCATATCATCTACCCCAAGTGAAGCCGCAGTGGCTAAACTGCAATTATGGCAAACATATTGTCAAGGGAAACTTCCTTACCCTTAGTGCTAAGCCTAAGACGGTGGAAATGGGAGAGTGGATAGCACACCAAGGTACGTACGGCTGTCGGACATCATCAGGAAATGTGGCCCGGCTAACCGCTTGTTATAGTCGTGGACCACTGGCGAATGCTCATTACCTTCATCAAACTTGTCCATGACCGAGAAGAAGATGGGAGCTCGATCTGCAACTCTCGGAAATGTCCCAAGATGTCGGCGGGAGCGTAAGTTTGCTAGCAACTCAGTTGCACCACCCTGTATTCACGACTTATATGTAAACTGACCAACAACACAGCTCGCACTCCTTCACCTGGCTAAACTCGCGGCTCCAACCCGTGGAAATCCCAGCATACGAATACCTCAGCCTCGTCCAGCGCTACATCAGCGGCAAGATCGACGACGGCAACCTGTTCCCCACCGACCCCGCGGGCGTCTCCTTTGCCGACAACCCGGCCTTCTGCAACCCCCTGCCCGAGACCGGACCGGACTGGATCGGCAAGCGGAGCGGCTTCCCGCAGAACTTCATGGAGACGTGCCAGACCATCTTCCGGCAAATGTTCCGCGTCTACGCGCACCTGTACTGGTCGCACTTTGAAGACATGTTCTGCCTCAACCTGGAGAAGTCCATGAACAGCTGCTTCAGCCACTTCATCCTGACGGCCACCACGCTCGGCCTGCTGAAGAAATCGGACCTGGAGCCGATGCAGCCCCTTATCGATCTTTGGGCCGCTTTGGGTACTTTTCCCCAGGGGTGCAAGGCGTATGAGATTGCCAATATCTCTGTTGGACATCTGCTTATCCAGAAGGCAGGCGGTCCGCCCTCGAGCTAGTTGTGACTAGTTCGTTTTGTTGGCCTGGTTGTCTGCTTGGAGATGGACTGCTGCTCGGTTATCGTATGTGTCCAGGAATTTGGTATATATAGGTTGTGAATAAGATGTCATATGGCTCGTATTTATCAATGGCGAATAGCGATTACTACATAACTTATGACCATTGGATTTGAGTAACGCAGAAGAGAGGGTGGATATTGATGATGGTATCACACTTCAAGTAGGCATAGCATATGAGTTTATGTTCTTACTATGCATATACTCAACAGGAACGCACACAAAACAGCACCATAGCTTGTTGTTTCAACAGGACCGCGTTTTTGGTCATCGCTCCTGCTTTATTATAGTGTACCACACTCCTTACCTAGGAAGCAGTCACCTCGCTAATCTTGTACTCGACCACAATCGGCTTACCGGGCTCGATTATGAACCTGCCGGATCCAACAAAGACCTTGTTTTGAAGAGGACCAAGCCTCTCATCGCCGGTCTCAAAGACGTGATGGGTAACTATAACCATATCACCACTCGTCAGCAGAAGAAGCTCTACCAATTCCTCAACTTGATAAAACAACCCATGCCCCCCTTCACCCATCCCCTCCAGAAACACTCCCGTATCACACCATTGAAACACGGTAAGAAAAAGAGCCACACTCACAAGCATCACCAAACCCCGTCGTCGCCATATCCGGCTCGCCACGGAACATCTTGCCCGCGGGACCCGCCAGCGAGACAGTTCCCGTGTAACTGAACCGGAAGAGGGCGCCCGTGGCTTTGTCCTTGGCCACGCTGTGGATTTCGAGTCGGACGTTCTCGCCGTTTGGGTCCATCCGCACGTAGTCGGCGCCGTGCACGAACTCAGCGTCCAGCTGGATCGGGTACGAGTCCTCGGACTTGACGGAACCGCTGTTGGGCACGAAGGGGACGAAGAGGATGGTGCCGCCGCGGGCGGTGGTGCCGATGTTGGCGGGAGGTTCGATTACGATCTGGAAGAGGGAAAGGGAGGAGATGGTTAGCTATGTTCATTCTGGTTTTGTTCGTGATATACTAAACCAACATGGGGGAAGCTCGGGAAGCTAACCATACCTGAGCCGTGAAGGCGGGGATAAGCTTCGGGAAGGACATCGTGACGGGTCTCGATACTTGTTTAATCACAGCGTAGATGGATTAGGGCGTTGGATGTGTTGGACGTCTTATTAGTCCGAAGGAGGGAAGTTGAAGATATGATCGCATAGGATCGATCTTGTTGACCTGGACTACCCCACACCCCTTCCTTCTCCTCCCCGCAGGTAAGGAGGGGTTATGTCTTACTAAAGGCAAGAGCAGCATATGTATATCGACGCTCCTGGTGATGAACATATTCGCCTACTTAGACCTGGGTATGAGTTGAAGAACATCATCCCATTTACGTCTACATTCTGGTTTTTGTTAGTCTTTCATATCACCGATATCTTGTATCTTTAGCCCATAAGGCCAAGAGGTAAGCCAAAAGCTCGATGGAGCGAGAACCTTGATTGATAAGATACCGTAGCTGTGATGACTTCAAGAGATCCGACCTCGCACCGGAGCAACATAATTTTGGTGAACTCCGAGCCTTGCTCTGTCTTGATCCAACCCGAGACCAGTCGGGTCCGTGGAAAATGGCGGGCGTATCGGTACGTGACAGGTGATTCAAGGCTCACCAAATATGCAGGTCACCCGGAACCCAATGTTGTACTATCGCTGGTCAACCGCAGGCCTTCCGACCCCAGTAATTCAAAACGAAGGCGCCGACGGAGAGGGCACCAGAGGTGTTGCTTACGTCCAAAACCCCAAGCACCCAAATAGTTGACTGATATTCGTGGATTCTCGGTGGGGTAGTGTGTTCATTGTTTGAACCCTACGGATTGTCGGTGTGACAGTTTCGCAGCAGTACTAGGTTAGAGGTACCTCAGACAGCACAAGGGATTCTCAGGGTCGTGAATCCACATGGTTGTGGTGACATGGAGGCACACCCGCACTCACACCCACCCAGGTGAAGTTCCACTGGCAGGCATATGATCGTGGTACTCAACACGGACAACTCGATGACTTTCGGCGCAAAGAATATCTCTAAGCATCAGCTCGAATGAACTCTTGGCTCATCATAGACAGATCGTTGAGTTCAGTTTTGCGAGGCCCTTTTGTCGGGTTGAACCTGATCGCAAGAACCCGATGTCACGGCGAAGCTGACATTCAAGGCGTTCTTCGCCCTCCCCCACTGCGGCCATAACCGTTGACCCGACAGGGCATGACAAACTGAACTGCAAAGTACCCTGTACAGAGTTGACAGGCGTGCTGTGCTGGGTTCCAAGTTCCAAAGGTACTTGACCGTTGGGTGGTATGCAGTTACACAACCGTCCAATCACCGGCTGAACGGCAGTAATAGTGGATCCCTGTTTGGGTTGACATCACCGGGAATGGAAGTTGTCACCAATGTCTTCTTGTCACGGTTAAGTCGAAAAGGAAGGCGCCAGCAGAAACCCGTCTTAGCTCAATTGCCTGTTCCAATCCCGTCGAAGTCCGCTGTTTCAAGAACGTTCGCTCCTGTATTTTGTCGTTTCTGTTTCCAGATACAAGTACCTACTCGTCACTATTCCGATACTTCCTGAGCAGCAGTGGTACGTCGTCGTCTCTCCCGTCGAGCGGTCCCGTCGTCGACATCCACGTTTGAGTGTAGGGTTCAATGATCACAACCCCAAGTCGCACTGCCTTCAATAACATACTGGTCTAGTACCTGATTCGAGAGGTGCCACGGCTTTTGCGTATTGACGTGGATCCGAACATCTGTTGCTCCTGCTGCCGTCCAATTCCCAGCTAGGCCGCCTGCCTGCTGCATCGCAACCGAATTGCCATTGCGCCCGTGCTCGCCTGTTTGGCTCTAACTCACGTCATCTCTTTCATCCCAAGATCACCACACTTTTTGCGCCAGGCACAGACCGGCTTTCTTCAATCCCATACAACTTCATCTACGCGAAGCTTCTTTCAGCTTGCGCGGAGCTAAAGTCGCCTGTTCCACTAATTGATTAGGAACGTGGTTTCCGTCTTGTTAGCTTCCCTGGGCAGAGGGGATCCATTCATTCAGTCCAACCAACAATCATCCACCAGCCACCCACCTAGTCACCTACAGATTCATCGAAGACGGGATTCAAGACGAACAACTCCACCGACCGTGTCGCGAACTGCTGACCAATACCATGGATGAAGATATCCCCCCACGGCACAATGCCTCAGTGTCGAACTCGGGGGCATCCGCCGGCCAACCTCCCCAGAACCAACCATCCCGGAGAAGAAAGAACCACAGAGCGGGCAAGAAGAAGAAGAACAGAAGAAAGTCTTTCGGCGTCACCTCAGAGGATATGGTTCAGGAGAGCATGAATGATGAGGTTCTTGCGGAAGCCAGAAACGGCTTTTATTCACACCCCGGAAACAACTTCAGCAACACCAGCATTGATAGCGAGGCGCTTTTAGATCATAGGCAAGTTTATGTCACCTTCGACTATTTGTATGGTAAATGCTTACCTATGTTATGTTTCTAGAGAACAACAACCATTCTTACGACCCAGACGGCCATCGATGTTAGTGACGCAAAGTTCGCATTTGACAACACCACCGGTCGCAAGCAGGCTTAAAATAGTGGTGGCCAGCAGCAACAACAGCGAAGATGAAAACGAAGGAGCACCCCTTCTCTCCAGTTCCGCATTTCAAAGAAGCGAAGGCTATACAGGTTATGGTTCTAACGACACCGCGCGGAGGGCCTCAGTCGCCAGTCGTCGTGAATCGAGCAGGGACAGCAGCAAGAAGAGGCGGGTCACATCACTTGGCGCAACCGGCACAGAAGGCTATAATGTCAACTATCCTCCATCAGTCCCTGGAAGTCCTCTTATACGCGCGACTGATCGCAATATGAGCATGAGCTTTGGCGACATCATGCTGCGGGGCGACATCGACTCCATGCCAAATTCCCCTGGCAGGCGAACACTGAACGAAGAGAGCAACTTGGGAGGATCCTTGGAGCGACGACATACAATCGCACTACAAGCTGAGGAGGACGTATGCTTTCCCCAGGATGGCCTTTCTGAAATTGCTGACGAGGATCTTCGCACTCGTGATCCCACCGCATATCGTATGAAGAGAAGACGGCGCGGAAAATGGCCGGATCTCGCTATCCTGGAGGAATGGAGCAGATATGAAAAGGAAGGCAGAAGCGAGGAGCGCCGCGCAAAGAAGATAACGGAACCTCAGTTGATTAATGGACGACTAAGGCCAGTCCACCGTGGTTGGTACCGGGCCCAGGAGGAGGCTCCTTATCGCTTCACATACTTCAATGAAGAGTTCCAGAGTACCATCCACAGCCAAAGTATTTCAGAACTGGTCCAACCAGGAGGCTCCTTCAGGGAACTGTTCATCCCTGACCCACCACTTCTTTCCGACTCTTCTGATGACGAAGACGACGAAGAAGATCAGCATCATATCGGTCTGGATGAAGTGCTGGGAGGCCAGAATGGTGACCCAAGGATTCCAAGCCGACAGCCATCGCTTGCTACCACTACCCAAGGCTACTTTGACGCTCGAAGAGATCGTGGATCGAACGGCGGAACAGCATTCAGCGAGTCGAAACGTACATCAGGAGAGCATACGCCAACAGACGCCAAGTCTCCGGAACGTTCCAAGTCGCCACCAACGGAAAAGACGAGCAAGCCGCCAAGATACGGAGACAGGCCAGTGTGGTGGCTGGATATCTATAGTCCGACCGAACAGGAGATGAAGATCATCTCAAAAGCATTCGGCATCCATCCACTCACAGCGGAAGATATCATGGTCCAGGAAGCCCGCGAAAAGGTTGAACTTTTCCGGCACTATTACTTCGTCAACTACCGCTCCTTCGACCAGGATTCAACAAGTGACAACTTTTTGGAGCCCGTCAACATGTATGTGGTCGTGTTCCGCGAGGGTGTACTAAGCTTCCACTTCTCTCTCACGCCGCACCCGGCCAACGTACGTCGACGGATTCGTCAGCTGCGCGACTACCTTATCCTGTCATCGGACTGGATATCGTACGCTATTATCGACGACATCACCGATGTTTTTGGTCCGCTGATTCAGAACATTGAGGATGAAGTCGACGATATCGACGATGCCATTTTAAGACTGCATTCGGAGGACGACCCAAATTCGTCAACGGATAATCTCGGAGAGAAGTCCGACGCCGGCGACGCAACATCGGCGGAAGCTGGACGCGACATGCTTAGACGCGTGGGCGACTGCCGCAAAAAGGTCATGTCGCTCTACAGGTTGCTCGGCAACAAGGCCGACGTCATCAAGGGGTTCGCAAAGCGCTGCAATGAGCATTGGGAGGTGGCGCCTCGGTCGGAGATTGGCCTGTACTTGGGTGACATTCAGGATCATATTGTGACCATGACTTCGAACCTGAGTCACTATGAGAAGTAAGTACCTACCTAGTTCCTCAAGAGGTTCAAACCCAATATTCAAAATACTAACACACCACACAACCAGAATCCTAGCACGCTCCCATGCCAACTACCTAGCGCAAATCAACATCCGCATGAACGAGCGACAAGAGCAGACAGCCGACGTCCTCGGCAAACTCACCGTCCTAGGTACCATTGTGCTCCCCATGAACATTGTTACCGGTCTCTGGGGTATGAACGTCTGGGTCCCCGGCCAGGGGAACGACGGCGACCTCAAGTGGTTCATTGCCATCACAGCAGGATTGTTGTTCTTTGGGTTTGGTTGCTACTTCCTTGCGAAGCGGGTGTATAAGATTGTGTAAAGAGGCTGGCAAGCAAGTTGATGGTTTTGGGAGGATGAACAGGACTTATGAAGTATATGGGTATGGGTTAACGATTATTTTTTACGAACGATAAAGTCGAAAGCGGATGTACTTATATGACATGACAGCGTTTTGGTTTTTAAAGGGAATGAGGAAGAGAAACAGAAAGAAAGAAGGCGTTGGTGAGCGGTCACGGTGGTTTGGCTTACTGAGATTGACTGTCTGTCTTTTTCTGCGTGGTTGGGTAGATAAATAGTTTATAGTGATAAAAGTCAACGTAGAAGAAGCCTTTGTTTCACACATTGTTGCCCTAGAAAGCTTCAAATGCATGTCTACCACCTAATCAAAGCTGTGCTAAATGTGCAATACCCCGAAAACCTCACGCTGTTGAACAGCTTCGGCTTTCAAAGCGTAGCTCTAAAACTCACTGCTAATATTCATCCTTTTCTATTAAACCTTTGCAATGCTCCCATTTAGCGTGTGAAAACCGACTGCCGCCACCAAAACGCCTGACCAGCCTATACAAGAATGCATGATAAGAGAAAATCAAGAACATGACCCTTTGACGTCGTTAACGCAGACCACCCTGAGCAGCAAACTGAGCGCGAATCGCCAAAACCTGCTGCCTTTCCGGCTCAGCTAACTGATCAACCGTCTCCTGTGGAAGTTCCAAAATAGCACGGATCATCGAGTCTGGATCCATCGCAGGGGCGGCTGCAGCCGGAGCCGGGACAGGAGCAGCGGCGACAGGTGGTGCTGCGTAACCGCCAGCAGCGGGACCGGGAGCGACAGGCGGGGTGGCTGTGGCGCCGGGGTAGGCACCGTACGGAGCACCGCCCATGGGGTTGGGGACGCCCACGGGGGCACCCATAGGAGGAGGAGCAGCAGCAGCAGCACCCGGGTTCTCGAGAACCGAGTTAATGGCGTCCGGCGAAACCAGGCCCATGATAAGGAGCGCTTGGAAGATCGCATAGCTCAGCTGGGGTGCTTGGTTGAGAAGCTCCGTGGCGCGAGCAGGATCGTTCGTCGCCAACGTCTTCATCTGCTGGAGGATGTCGAGGAGCTGAGCCGGGGGCAAGGTATTGAGCGTGCGGGAGATCGCGTCGGTGCAGCTGACGTCCGGGGGGAGGTCTTTGCCCTGGGGCAACGGGCCGAGAGCAGGAGGGGCGGCGCTGGCAGGGGGAGCGGCGTTGTAGCCTCCGCCGTTGGGGGGTTGAGCGTTGTAGCCACCGGAGGCGTTCTGGTTCGGCTGAGCCGAGTCCTGGTCAGTGAACTAGTTGTGAAAGAAGAGTCAGTTAGAGTTCCTGGTGTCATACTCCGCCATCACGGTCTCTACCGCCGTCTTCATCACTAACAGTCTCGTTGCTGAAATCGACACGCAGCTTGCGGCCCATGATCTCGTGGTCGTTCAAGTTTCGTACGGCTGATGCGGCGGAATCTGGAGATCGGGAGGAGGTGGTCAGTGTGTGCGCGGGAGAAGGAGACATTGCATAAAGAGGGACGCGCACCGTAATCGGGGAACTCTGCGAACCCAAAACCCTTAGGCCTTCCGGTCTCGCGATCATAGACAAGGCGGAAGTTAAGCACCCGTCCGGCGCCGCTAAAGATTTCGGTAATCTGCTCTTCGGTGAGGCCTGGATTGTTCCAGTTAGTAGGTGGGCTTTCATAGATGATCGTCGTCCGATCTGGAAGAGCTGGTTGTTTGCGTACCATAGGGAATGTTTCCCACGAAGACCACACGTGAAGGTTGGCGTGTCGACATGGC
This sequence comes from Copromyces sp. CBS 386.78, assembly GCA_030685235.1. Lineage (NCBI taxonomy): Eukaryota > Fungi > Ascomycota > Sordariomycetes > Sordariales > Sordariaceae > Copromyces > Copromyces sp. CBS 386.78. The sequence goes on from MU839090.1 coordinate 393,256, forward strand.
GATTTGGCGCGTTCACTCTTTCAACAAAACTGTTGTACGGAGCGCAAAGTCTAAGCAGTCGCGCTACTGAGGATGGAGAGACACAATGCTGCGTGAGTCTGACTGCGAGCTGTGTGGGCCGATCGAATTGGAATCACCAAGCGAACCAGATGTTGGAAAGGTGGGGGATGGACAACCAAGAACTGGGAAGGATCGATGCGAACAATAGGGACTGCGCAGGAACAGCGAACTTTTGGCAGATGGATGAGATGGAAGTTAACACAGTCGTAGTTGACTACCTGAGGTACACCGTAGCAATTGGGTCCTCTTTAGCCTTGCTCTTCAATTCAAAGCCCCTAGCCTGCTGCGAAAACCGTCGAATTATAGAAGTGGTGTTTCTGGTTGTGACGTGACAAAAGTGAGATTGGCAAGATGTTCTGGGAATGGAGTCAACTCTTGGTGGTTGGAGATGGAAGTTTGGTGTTCTGGATTTGCAGATGTCAAAAATTGGAGCCTTCCGTCTGTCGCTGCCGCTTGCGAGACGTTTGGAACGCAGGGGCTACGTCGCGGGGGTGGATACATGGCCCGAGCTCCAATCCATCAAGGTCGCGACAAGTGAGCTACCCACGTGAGCGCATGGTCTGTGCTTGGCCAGGCGAGGCAGGCGGTAAAGTTGGGCCAGCGGGGACCAAGCAAATGGCAGGTGGATTTTAGTGATGCGCCCCAGCAACTGCGCACGCTTGCGGTCCTGCCTGTGAGTGGTCTTAGCACCGGAGCTCAGTGAGGACGAAATCGAAAAGCTCGGGCAAGCTAGGTATCGTGACGACTTCATCCCCATTTCCCCACCACCTCCGTCAACCAACCTAGGCATCCTACTCCAAACCACCACTGGGCCGCCTATTATTTCACAACAGCCCACCATGTCGAACAACCCATATCAGGATCTCCTGAACAAGATTCAGCAGACTGCCCGGTCGCGCGGCGGCGGCGGCTTCCCTGGCGGCAGGCCGCCCATGCCTCCCCGCGGTTTGGGTCCTGCTTTGACCGGTTTCGCCCTTCTTGGTGGTGGTGCCTGGGTCCTTTCCAACTCCATCTTCAACGTCGATGGTGGTCACAGAGCGATTAAGTACAGGAGAATTAGTGGTGTTAGCAAGGAGATCTATGGTGAAGGTTCGTCTGCTCTCCCCGCACGGCCTCGATATTGCTGGATTTCCAGTTTTCTGACAAGTTGAATAGGAACCCATCTTATGATCCCCTGGTTCGAGACCCCCGTTACCTACGATGTCCGCGCGAAGCCCAGAAACGTTGCCTCCTTGACCGGTACCAAGGATTTGCAGATGGTCAACATTACCTGCCGTGTTCTCTCGAGACCCGAAATTACGGCTTTGCCCCAGATTTACCGTACCCTCGGTACTGATTACGACGAGCGTGTCCTTCCTTCGATCGTCAACGAGGTTCTCAAGAGTGTTGTCGCGCAATTCAACGCCAGTCAATTGATCACCCAGAGAGAGATGGTTGCCAGGCTTGTTCGCGAGAACCTCGCAAGGCGTGCGGCCCGCTTCAACATCCTGTTGGACGATGTCTCGCTTACAGTACGTTTACCGCACGAGTCCGTATTGCGTCATGGATTATTGTTGGCTAACCATATTCTAGCATCTCGCTTTCTCCCCCGAATTCACAGCGGCAGTAGAGGCCAAGCAGGTCGCACAGCAAGATGCGCAGCGCGCAGCATTCGTTGTCGACAAGGCGCGTCAAGAGAAGCAGGCTATGGTGGTCAAGGCTCAGGGTGAGGCTCGCTCTGCGGAGCTCATTGGTGAGGCCATCAAGAAGAGCAAGGCGTATGTGGAGTTGAAGAAGCTGGAGAACGCGCGTGCCATTGCGAACATTATCCAGGAGGCTGGCGGCAGGAACAGGCTGCTCCTTGATTCTGAGGGCCTGGGCCTCAACGTTTTCGAGGATCGCAGGACCAAGGACAACTAAGCTGGGACCTTTGGACATCGGAAGAGGAGCATGAGATGACGGATAAAATCTCCGCTGTATATGTATCTTATGGATGTGACGGAAACCCCAGGTGTACAACAGACTCTAATGAACTATCGGAATGGCCGGATTTAGCGATGATCTTCAGGAAAGGAGCTTTCGCAAAAGATACACATTGAACATCTTCTCATCAAAAGGCTCTTATTGGTGTGAGACATCTTCTCTGTTGTTGATACCAAGCGGTTATTCAACCTGGCGCGGATGACGCTGCGTGGTGGATCACTTCAATATACCGACACAGAATCATGTGCAGAAATGCAGCGCAGGAACAATGGTGGTTCAACGGCCCCCACCTGGGGAGGGAAAAACACAGAATTAAGGAACTTCAGTTCAACATAAGCCAAATATCTGAAAGTCGGCCGCAATATCATCAGGTCATCCCCATACCTTGAGGTGACTGGCCGTTGACCTCGGAGCACCTGCACTGTCGAAGCTACCGAAGCTGCCCCGGCAACCAGAAGGGGCATCAAAACAACAGAAGCCAGGCTGCCCCGTCCACAGCGGCTACCTTAGCACGAGCTTAGGTACCGTCCCCAACGACCCCTAGGCAGTCTCGCCCTACCGCCAACCGCGCCGGTAGCGCCTGCCCCACCACGAGTTACCTTCCCGTTGAGCCGTCATTGCCCCCCCTCCCGGCTCGTCAACAGTTGACCGTGACCGTTTTCCCCAATGACCAACTCAACTCCTTGAACCGCTCCATTACCAATATCAAACCATCCCGATTCAGTCAGCTTCTTGAGTCAACAAAAGCTTCGTATCCGCGCGCATAAAAAGACGACCAGATCCCCTCCGAGCTCCAGCAACAAATTCCATCCATCCTATCACCCTGCGAAACGAACCCTTCTCCATCAAACCAGTCGCAAACTATTCAAAATGCAGATCAAGTGAGCTTTTCGACCTTTTCTTCTCCTCCGACAGTCGCAGAAATATGCATGTTGCGGCTGCATAGCTATACCCGCGCCTTTGAGCTCGCGACTAGTCAGTCAGAAGCTAACATTTACTTTGTTCGCGACAGGGTCCGGACTCTTACAGGCAAGGAGATTGAGCTCGACATTGAGCCCGATACCAAGGTACGTCGGCTTGTCTTCTTTCGCCAATTTGCGCCCGCGCACGAGCGAGCAAATCAACGGCACGACAGTCCCAACTACGAAAAACGAAATCAAACCCTAAATCGATCGACGGTTACCACGATATGCTTTGCTCCCTCGGGCAATGACTACGATGACTACGAACTGGTCCCAGAACATCCGACTAATTGGGAACCACACACAGGTCGCCCACATCAAGGAGAAGGTCGAAGAGAAGGAGGGTATTCCTCCCGTACAGCAACGTCTGATTTTTGGCGGAAAGCAGATGTAAGTTCTGATTCAGCCTACCTACATCACACCATTTCCTGTTTTGGGTTGGTAAAGGAGGAGGAAACCATAATATCGACAGCAAGAAGTAAGAAGTCGGTATCTGACACGAAAGCTCCATAAAAAAAAAAACAGGGTTGATGACAAGACGGCAACCGATTACCAACTCGAGGGCGGCGCAACCCTCCATCTCGTTTTGGCTCTTAGAGGAGGGTGCTAGCTTTGGAAAGCTCCGTGTAGTTCGAGAAACATACATACGCAAAAATTAATGAGATAACGACGTTTACCCAACAAAGCAACGGATTGGATGATACATATCGGTGGTGAAACACTCGCGTATGGAAGCTGTGGTGCTTTGGCGACTAGACTACCGGTCCCCTGGAGGTTGAGGACAGGATATGGTATCAGAAGAGAAAGAGAGGGACTTGAGTCAACTGCAAGGAGGGTAAACACTTGCCGTTGGGAAGCTTGTGCGGCGTGGGGAGAATATCTTCTTTTCACAGAAGACAGCTACTCAAATCACTAGGCAAGGTTCATTCATAGCAGATGGGAGGATATGAGTCCACCAAAGTGTGTTCCATTGTCACGCCGAAAAACCATATATCTCGCTGCTGATCCATCTCCCATTGTGGACTCGACCTGAGCCGTTGCGTTGTGTAGTAGTTCTGTTGCCCGAAGATAAATGCCCATTCCTCTTAAAAGATCCCAAATAACCCAGAACGCCAAAAATGTTGATCCTCCAAACCGTGGATATAGGACCGAGAACTTTCCTTCGTGTTATGAAATCCCATCCCTTCCTTCTCTTTCGGCGCAAGCATATGTCCTACCCCATCTTGATCCCTTCTAAGCACCCCGACTCCGTAACTGCCCTCAGATCCTTCATTCCCAGCCATAAACCTGCTTCTCGGATATCCCTCTCTTGGACCTCACGAGGATCCTTGATTCCCATCCATTTCGTTGCTCCTTCAATATCCTTCTTTTAGACCTCACGAGGGTCTCTGCCTCCTAATCACAGCCCCATCCTTTGAGACACTCCTCTCAAACTCGACGAACTTTCTTTGCAGGCTTCATGAAAATGTCCACCTGCTTGCGCTTAGCCCCAGGCGGGCTTCCAGACGGACTAGCTGAAGACGGTGATGCCGCAGGCTGAGGGCGTCTGGGATTGGATGAGCTGCTAGCATGTGATGTCGAAGCTGGAGGTCGACTGGTTGTAGAAGTGGGCCTAGCACTGGCAGCAGCGGCGGCTCGTGGTCGAGAGTTGGCACCAGGGCTGGCGGAAAGAAGACCACGTTTCTTGGGTGGGGGTGAAACACTCTTGTGAGGGGGGCTGCCACCGTCTTCGTCGTCCATATCGCCGAAAAGATCGTCCATATCATCGCCTGAGGCACCCTTGTTGTTGTGCTGGATTTTGTCGTAATGGTGGTCGTCTTCATCGTCGTCAAAGCTCAACACATTGGGAGCATGGCTGGAGCTGCTGCTACTTTTTCCTCCTCCGTTCTTGATCTGCAAAAGGCGGGCTTCTCGGTCTTTCTGTTGCCGCGAGCTTGTTGCGGGTCTGATGCGAGGGCCCTCGAGGACCGGGGCGGAATCTATGTCGAACTGGTTTTGGATTCGCTTCTCTTCAAGCAACCTTTCAGGGGCCTTGGTAAGCTCCGTCTTCCTGGCTAGGAGCATAACGGAAGGCTTGGCGAGTTTGCGGCGGTGTGCGTCTAACTTCGCCTCCCTGGTGGCCTTTTGCAGGAAGGTTGCTCTTTTCATGGGCGGATCTATGCTGGTCTTCAATCCACCAAAGCCGGCTCCGAATGAACGAGCCTTTGGGGCCGGTAGCCTGCGAGCGACCTGGGCAGAGACAATGGTGGTTGTGCGTGATGACTTTTGGTTGTTGACTGCGGCCATCGTGGCTCTGAGAGCCTCCGTGGCGGCTTCGTCTGACTCCTTCTGGAGTTTCCCGTACTTCTCGTAGACCTTGTGCCATGATCTTGGGTCGCTTGGTTCCCATCGGTGCTTGTTATGAAGAAGGCCGTACTTGCGTTGGATGAAGCGGCGCCAGTGTTCAGCGGTCAGCTCGCAGATCTCCTCGCCACTATGGAGTTCGATCGTGCGGAGGTGTTCTGGTGTTCTGACGGCTTTGAGGATTTGACTAGCGATTTTTGGTGGCACGTCGTCCAGGCAGGCGATGTCCTGAACATTATCGATGGCGAGCTTGAGAGCCATGTCGAGAAGTGAGCGTGGCCCAGGCATGGTGACCAAAGTAAGGGGCTCTTCAAGGTTATGCTCAGGTAACGGGTAGAAGTCTGAGATTTGTCTAGTTGGCATCGAAACCATATTGAGGTCAATGGGTAATCGGAGACGTACGAGAGTGTAGTAAGCGACGGCGTGTTACAGCCTTCCCTTTGATGGTTGACCACGTAATGAACGGGAGGTAAGACGAGGTGTAGCTGGATGACGACAGCTGTAGAGCGATGGTATGTTTGTTCGCAGAATTCCGATTTTGATTGAATCAAGAATGTCCTTCAGGATGCCTTCGAAGCGATCGGTTGTAAATTGGTCCTTAAAGCTGACAATCAGGTTGTTGCTGTCCGAAGAATCTGAAGTGAAGGTTGGGGTTGAGGTTGAGGTTGACCGACTGCCCTGGCTGTTGGACGATCTATTTAAGAGGTCTCAGCTATTCAAAAATGTACTCCGAGGTACACAGACCACCGGGACGCGGCAGAGCTGCAGCTTAGAATATTCAAAAGTACATATTAGGTACACCTGGCGATCAGCTGGAGTCGAGCCTATTCAATGCTATTGAACAGGCAAGCGGAACCTTGACGGCTACTTATTATGTGACCCCCACCTGCCCTGCCAGTGCAGTGCATCCACCAACGAAAATGCTCTCTCCGCCAAGAGGTCCATGCTTCAGGTTTCAGCAGTCCATACAATTGGTAACCATCACAGTCTTCCACCCATATACCGGACTATCAGCCTCTTCATCCCTTTCATCTTCATACACTCAACAGACAAAGAAGTCAACGAGATTGCACGAACTGTTCCGGCGCAATCGAAGACTTCACCTTTCACAGTCTTGTTCTTCCTTTACCATTGGACTGCTTCTCAACCATCTTCACGTTCATCGAAACAATCCAGCATTGACCCCGAGCATCTCGATACCGAAATCACAACTACAAGATGGCTTCCTGGGGTTTACTTGACGACAAAGAGGAGAATGAGCTCCACAAGTTACGACTTTTGAACGTGGAGGAGAGGCCCTTTAAGCGCGTGACCAAACGTCTCAGCACCCTTCACTCCTTGACCCTCTCGAGAGCTCGTCAAGCACCCACCCCGCCTCCAGAGGGCAGTGCCGCGACTGCGGGAACAACTGAGCAGGAAGTCCAGACGCCTACCGCGACCGGCGATTCGGCCACCTCAGACCTTGCTCAGCTCAAGGAAGACATCATCCTGGACTTTGCCGCCTTTGATAGCAGCATCGCGCGGCTTCAGTTTCTTCTGACTGCCAATGAGCGTGAGCGTGAACGATACGTCGCCGAGCGTGAGCGCATTCTCAACACGGCACAGGCGGTGCGCAACAACACTGTTCAGCTACGTGTCCAACTAGAGCAGGCCCGTGCCACGCTCGAGCAGCGCAAGAAGTTCGATGAGCTGGCTGATAAGATCACCGGCAACCCTGCGCTGCGTGCCAGGGCAGAGCAAGCGGCCAACCTGAGGAAACTGGAGGAGGAAATTGCCGAGTTGAAGACGGAGAGCGAAACCTACGGTGTCACGTGGCATGAGCGGCGCGATCAGTTTGCCAAGATTATGGATGAAAGCATGCGGTTGAGGCGGTTGATCCGTGATGAAAAGGAGGAGGTGGAACGCCGCGAAGGCATGGGCGACGACGAAGGCGGTGCCGGCGACACCGAGGCGGACGCCGGACAGACCCCACGGCCCGGCATTTCTAGCGGCAACGCAACCCCGAGGCCGGATAGTGGACTCCCAACGAAGAGCGGAGCTGAGAGCGGCGATGCCGCTGGCACTCCCCATCCCGTCTCGACACTGGGCGCCAGGACACCGGCGCGCGATACTCCTGCCCCAGGTGACGAGAACCAGTCATTCCTCAAGCCGTGCCATGACGTCTCGGGGTACTCGCAAACGACAAGTCAGGAAGCTAGCCGCGAAGGTTCTATGGATAGAGGCGAGGGTAACGAGGCGGCACAGGGAACCGATGTGGAGATGACTGAGGTCAAGGAAGGTGAGGAGGAAGTCGAGGAGCCGGATAGCCCTCTTTCACCTCTGCCGGATCAGACCCCACCACGCCTGAGGATCACGGTTGACGGCCCCAATGCTGACGAGGACACCATGGATACCACGTAAGGGTTATAGGAGCAAGCTATGATGGCATAAGAGAGAAGTGTAAGGAAGGGTGTAGCGTTGTACGTTAGGTTCGGTTCGCCCCCTGATGTTCATCATCTTGGCCAAGAATCAAGCTTCATTGTATCTGTGATTTCATGCTTCATCATTACCTCTGAAGACCGCGAGGGCCCATATCACGCCGTAGGTCGTATGGAATCGTAAACTTGCTAGAAAACAGTCTCCATCATTTGTTCGTCCAACCCTTCACCTCTTAAGCGCTCTCCGTCAGCTTCTTACCATTCTCCAACGCCTCCTTAGCCTTCTTCAGATCCTCCTCGGAAGCAGAACCTTCACTCTCAGAAATAGCAATCTGCTCCTCAAGCTTCTCAACCGCCTCGGCAATCCTATTGATGAGGGGACCAAACACAGCCTTGGTCTCTTCAAGCGCCGTATGCTGTTGTTCATAAAGCATGAAAGGGTTAGGGTTGACTGTGTCCAAAGTTTCTGGGTTTGGGTTTGCATGTTTCAGTTTAAAATGCACGGTCTTTGGGGGACGCACCTCCTGCTTGAGAACGTAGGGCGCGTTGCTGTCCAGCTCGGGGCTGTTGGCGGCAATTTCGTCTTGGAGCTTCTTGATGCGGGCTTCCTGGGAGGTCTGCTCCTTGTGGTAGTAGGACTCCTCCTTGACGAGGCGGTTGACCGACTGAGTCGCGATGTTGAGAGCTGAGGGGGGAGCCATGGTGTGTTTTTGATGAAAGTGACCGAAAGGTGAAAATAGTAGTCGGGCTATTACAGAGCCTGGTAGTGGCTTAGGGGAAGATTTGCAGGTTTATCGTTTGGATATTGTTTCTGTATAGTCTGTAGGACAGTTGTGATGTTCCGTTCGAGCGTTGTCTGCCTGTCTTAGGCTGCTTCGCTTGTCCTTGCCCCGTCGCTCGCTTTGGCGGTTTGTTGACTTTGGACGGGAGGTGGGGTTGGCGGGTCGGCGGGGTAAATTTCATCGAATTTCATCGGTATCAAAACCGACTTTCACTCTCTTTTCGGAGATTACGCTCGTTAACAAGATCAGGTCGCAAAGCATCAGCCATAATTTGTTCTCTTTGCACAGCCTTCGTAATATCCGTTTACATGGTTCTCCAATAATCTTGATACGAAAAGCTTTTCGCGAATCGATTTGGGTAGCACATTTGCCAAGCCTAATCTCTTCTTCCAACGGCTCATGGGGTCGTCGAACAAAACCTGGAACCACCTCCAGGTCGGAAGGCAGTGTGGCATGTTGCAAGCTGCAAGAGTCATCTACACAAATGTCTTCCTGATATGATGATTTTCATGTGCCCAAGTACCACACTGTTTCTTCTCAGGCAGTTCATGGCGATGATATTGATGGTGTTCGTGTTTGTCGAACGTTGGCCATCAAAACGTCTTTCCAGTTCTGGAAGGAAAGAGGCTGATAACGACAGGTTGAACTAGAAAGTTCCAAGACCTACCCACCCGAACGTTTCGCTCTTCTCCGCCCCATGCGTTTGCCATGGGCGCCCTGCTTTCAGCTGCATCTCCAAACATCAAACGATCACGAAAACAGCATGGTGAACTAAGAGTTGTAACTCTTGTCTTCAGAGTCAATGTCATGGCTACCTTACTCACCTGGACACTGTCAACACTGCCCGCCGCTAATATCTCTGACATTGGCCCCTCTTAGCGATTACCGGTTGAATCTCCCGTGCCCCTGTAATTAAACGATCTCGAAAGCCAGTGACGGCATCAAGATGCAGGGCGGTGCCACTGCCGGGGATGGGCTGGGAGCGAGAGGGAGGGATGTGGGGGCACCATGACAGTTCCGCATCGCTTCTGGCGATTTCGAGGTTCCGGTTGGAGGTTGATCCAGGGGCCCGGAGGAGGAAGGTGCGTGTTCCATTCCGCTGGGGGAGGATCGCGCCTGCCCTGTCAGTGGCTCCCGTTCTGCCGTTCTGTCAGGTCACTGGTGTGGGAGTGACCCCCAGCTGCGCCGTTGCACAGCGTCTGAGCCGCCGCATTCCAGTTGAACCATACTCGAGTCAGAAATATGCGCCGAAGAGAGGCGACTTTTGTAGAACTGGACACGTCGCAGCACAAACATGTACCCCGGCAGGAGGGTAGTACATATCAAGGCTGAATAATTCCAGACCTTTTAGTTTTTTCACCATAGGCAACCTCTTCGACGAGGCTACCTTCAATCCTTTTCTCTTGCTCTGATTCCATGATACTGCTATAAGCGTGTCTTCTTACCGTTCTCTATTCAAGGCCTTGCTCTTGAAGACTGTGGACTTAAGCTCCAATACTGCTGGGGCGTTTTCCATCCTTCGTTGAAGCTCTTTGGAGCCTTCACTTTTCGATTTCCGCCGAACAGCGCCGTTACGCTTTGCTTTCCGCACCTTCCAACAACCTTTGTCAACATGGAGGCCGCATTCGCAAAGCCCGTCGATGAGGTTCTCAGCACCTTTGGCGTCGACCCGGCCACCGGTCTAACTGACGAGCAGGTAGCTCGGGCCAGGGCCAAGCACGGGAAGAATGGTATGCGCTTTCTCTACAAGATTGTTAGAATTCAGTTTAGTTGTTCTATCAATTGCCCTTGCTAACGGTTTTGCCTGCCTCAGCCATCCCTGAGGAGCCTCCGACACCCATCTGGGAGCTTATTCTGGAACAATTCAAGGACCAGCTGGTTCTCATCCTTCTGGGCTCTGCCGCCATCTCGTTCGTACTCGCGCTTTTCGAGGAGGAGGGCGGCTGGAGTGCCTTCGTCGACCCCGCCGTCATCTTGACCATCCTTATTCTCAACGCCGTTGTTGGAGTGTCCCAGGAAAGCAGTGCCGAGAAGGCGATTGCTGCTTTGCAAGAATATTCGGCCAACGAGGCCAACGTGGTGCGCAATGGACAGATTACCCGTATCAAGGCCGAGGATCTGGTGCCAGGCGATGTCGTGGACATTGCCGTTGGTGCTCGCATCCCTGCTGACTGCAGATTGATCTCGATCGAAAGTAACAGCTTTGCTGTGGACCAGGCCATCTTGACCGGAGAAAGTGAAAGCGTCGGGAAAGACTTCCATGCCGTTGTTAGCGACGGCAAGGCTGTTTTGCAGGATCAGGTCAATATGCTGTTTTCGGGTACCACTGTCGTCACTGGCCATGCCAAAGCCGTCGTTGTCTTGACTGGTTCCAACACCGCTCTCGGCGACATTCACGAGAGCATCACCGCACAGATTTCCGAGCCTACCCCCTTGAAGCAGAAGCTCAATGACTTCGGAGACCAGCTCGCCAAGGTTATCACTGTCATCTGCGTTCTCGTCTGGCTCATCAATATCCCCAACTTCGCCGACCCCAGCCATGGAAACTGGACCAAGGGTGCCATCTACTACCTTAAGATTGCCGTCTCGCTCGGTGTTGCGGCTATTCCTGAAGGCCTTGCGGTTGTCATCACTACCTGCCTTGCCCTTGGAACCCGCAAGATGGCTGCTAAGAACGCCGTTGTGAGAAGTCTTCCGTCTGTTGAGACCCTGGGCAGCTGCAGCGTCATTTGCTCTGACAAAACCGGCACTTTGACCACCAACCAAATGAGCGTTAACAAGATCGTCTATTTCAACCAGGATGGTACTGATCTGGAGGAGCTGGATGTCGAGGGAACTACCTTTGAGCCCAAGGGCGCCATCAAGTCGCAGGGCAAGGAGGTTACCGATCTTGCTCAAAACTCCGCTACCATTCTTCAGTTGACCGAAGTCGCCGCTCTCTGCAACGATGCCCGTCTTGACTACCATCCCTCCACCAATACTTTCTCGAACGTGGGTGAGGCTACCGAAGGCGCCCTCCGTGTTTTGGCCGAGAAGATTGGCCCTTGCGCCCCCTCCGATTGCCCTCCTAAGGATCGAGTTCACTACGCTAGCTCCTGGTATGAGAAGAAGTACCAGCGCCTTGCCACCTACGAGTTCTCCCGTGATCGCAAGAGCATGTCTGTCTTGGTTCAGGGTGATGGTCAGCAGAAGCTTCTCGTTAAGGGAGCCCCTGAATCGGTCATCGAACGCTGCACTCACGCTCTTCTCGGTCCCAGTGGCAAGAAGGTACATCTCGATCGTAACATGTCCGAGCTCCTCATGAAGGAGGTTGTTGAGTATGGCAACCGCGGTCTGCGTGTCATCGCTCTGGCTAGCTTGGATAACGTTGCTGGTAACCCTCTTCTTCACACCGCCAAGTCTACCACCGAATACGCCTCTCTCGAACAGAACCTTACTCTCATCGGTCTCGTCGGCATGCTTGACCCTCCTCGGCCTGAAGTTGCTGCTTCTATCAGGAAGTGCAAGGATGCTGGCATTCGCGTCGTTGTGATCACCGGTGATAACCGCAACACCGCAGAGAGCATCTGCCGTCAGATCGGTGTCTTTGGCTCTAATGAGGATTTGACTGGCAAGAGTTACACTGGTCGCGAATTCGATAACCTTAGCCCTGGTGAGCAGCTCGAGGCCGCCAAGTCTGCTTCTCTGTTCTCTCGTGTGGAGCCTACTCACAAGTCCAAGCTGGTTGATCTCCTCCAGTCTCTCGGTGAGGTCGTTGCCATGACCGGTGACGGTGTCAACGATGCTCCCGCTCTGAAGAAGGCTGATATTGGTGTTGCTATGGGTTCCGGCACCGACGTGTCGAAGCTTGCTGCCGACATGGTGCTTGCTGATGACAACTTTGCCACTATCGAGGTCGCCATCGAGGAAGGCCGCGCCATCTACAACAACACCCAGCAATTCATCCGCTATCTCATCTCTTCCAACATCGGTGAGGTCGTCTCTATCTTCTTGACGGCCGCTCTCGGTATGCCTGAGGCCCTGATCCCGGTTCAGCTTCTGTGGGTGAACTTGGTCACCGACGGTCTCCCCGCTACTGCTCTGTCCTTCAACCCCCCTGACCACGACATCATGCGTCGCAACCCCAGAAAGCGTGACGAAAAACTTATCGGCGGATGGCTCTTCTTCCGCTATCTCGTCATTGGCACCTACGTCGGTCTCGCTACGGTCGCCGGTTATGCTTGGTGGTTCATGTTCTACTCGGAGGGTCCCCAGATCAGCTTCTACCAGCTGTCTCACTTCCACCGCTGCTCTACTGAGTTCCCTGAGATTGGCTGCGCCATGTTCTCGAACGACATGGCCAAGGCCGGTTCGACTGTCTCGCTCTCCATTTTGGTCGTCATTGAGATGTTCAACGCCATGAACGCTCTCTCCTCCAGCGAGTCTCTTCTGACGCTCCCTGTCTGGAAGAACATGATGCTCGTCTATGCTATCGGTCTCTCCATGGCCTTGCACTTCGCCCTTCTTTACACTCCTATCCTTCAGAGCCTTTTTTCCATCCTGCCCTTGAACTGGGCTGAGTGGAAGGCCGTGATTGTCATCAGTGCACCTGTCGTGTAAGTTCCTTCCTCCGTCTTCTGTGTTGTTTCTCAACAGTACGCTAATATCTCGTCTAGGCTTCTTGACGAACTCCTCAAGGCCGTTGAGCGCAAGTTCTTTGTACAGAGCACCCCCAGCAGCTCGGCGCCTTTGGAAAAGAAGAAGGATCTTTAGGTTCGGGGTGTTAGACTTGAACTGATCTGGTAGCTGTAGATCTAGACGTAAACAACTTCTTTTGTCTACACAAATAGATGATATATCCAGTTATCATGCAAGGCTTGTGATTCAATAGACGTCTTTGGATAACCAGTCTTGAAAAGCACGGCTGTCTCGTCCGCTCGCTAGTGTGTCATGTTGCAAATGTATTTGTTCTACAGAGCCCAAGGGTACCGATGATCGATTAGCGCGTACGCGACTTGATTACTCTCTTGGCCCAGATTCATCATCATCATTATGCCCGAACGTCTTGCTTAATCCTGTCGTCCCTTCAATAGCCTCTTGGTGACCTTGTCCTTCTCGATGATGTAAACATGGGCGCCCCAGCCTGACAAGGCATCTCTGTCGACGGCGTTGAGGAGAGCCTGTGATATGGTCTCGAAAAGGTCCTCGGGTCCCTGTTGAGTGTCATCATCGTTAGCACTGCGTCTCTATAGCAACTCGAAAGAAACAGCCAAACCAGCGCTTTCTCTCGGTGATCGGGATCGGGCTCGCGGAATCAACATACCAGATTCGGCTCCCACAAGCTTTCGCACATGCCAAACAACTGCTCCGTCGCCGTCCCGCTCACAATGAAGTCCTTCGCAAAATCGATGCACCCAATGCTGTCAAAGCCGCAGATGAACGGCTCGCTCGTCTTGGGATCCAAGCCCGCAACGACGGGGCTGACGAAATAGGGCCCAAAGCGGCGCTCGTACAGGCTGCTGGACACCAGGTTGGCGAAGGTTTTGGGGGCAATGTTGCGCTCTTCCCGAAGTCGGTACATGTTCACCTTGTACCGGAACAGGTCCGACACGGTCGACACGTCCGTCGCCAGACCGGTCAAGCCAAGGAAGACGTCGCCGTACTGGAAGATCTTGGGGAAGTTGTTGGAGACCGTAAGGGCCTGAAGACCGAGGCGCAGGTCGCAGGCGATGGCTACGCAGTCTTTGCCGACCATGGCGACGCAAGCGCCGCCGTCTGTGGGAGGTGGGGAAGAGCGGTGGTCAGTTATGATGTTATGTCATGCCTTTCGGTCGAGGAGGGGTCATTGTTTAGAGAATCGGGTATTGGGATATCGTACTTATCGAGAAGGGGGACGACTGTTTGATGACATAATGATTAGCTTGGGATCTTGTTTGTATTTCCCAGGAATGCGTATATGTAGAAGGTTGTAATGATCGGGCAGACTTACCATCTTATGCCTGGGATGTGATGCAAGTGGTGATGGTCGTTTACTCGGAAGATGGAGGGAGGTTCGGCGATAGCGCTAGTATCGTTCTCTGAAGTATGGTTCGGGGAGTATGGGCTGTTCGTCTTTGCCGCGCGGGATATTCGCGATGGTTCGGTGATGTTTGGTGAAAGTGGTTTGGAAGCTTGTTGTTTCCGTCGTCAAGCTCACCTTCGAACGGGCAAGGGAAGCTCCAGTTGACGAGGCAAGGCAACACGCAGCTGGCGCGGCTGGCTGGGCGGAGGACTGAATGGAGGTGTCCACTAACAAGGGTGCCTGGCAGGGCAGTTAGAGGTACTGTGTACCTTCGTAGCTGCCACTGGGCTCCTGGGTTGGATGTTGCCGTCAAACGCACTGCGTAATTGCCCCTCCTGAGCTTACAAGATGCCCCCGGCCGTGGAAGCTCTCAGAAAGCTCTCTACAGTATGCATTTTGTGTACTTGACTTGAAGCTACGACACTCACTCTCAGCTTTATCACTGCCATACATTCCGTGTTGATTTTCCATCTAACAAAGCAGTATTCAGGCCTCTCTATCATCCTGTCTTATCACAAACTGAAGCCCTATAGCCCCTCTCGTGCCCAGCTGGTATTTGCCGATTACGTACGCGGGGTTGCCTGAAGAACAGCCGCCAAACATAACATCCACAAGCAACTACGTAACTGCTCTTTGGAAGGACACAAATCGTCTTGACTGAGTCAAGAGGACAACTTCAACTCTCCTTATATTCTCAGCCACTCCAACCATACCTACACCGACCTTCATCAAACCGATCTGTTGCGCCGGTTCAGCTCTAGGGCAACCTCATCCGCCACTTTTCTCACCATTCCCCATAATTATAAGCGAGACCGTCAATATGTCAGCGCACGTCGAAGTAGTCTCTACGGACCTGAGGAGGACGAAGGTCAAAGTTACGCCTGGAACCTACCTGGTCGATGTCCTGGGAGAAGCTTGTCAAAAGTTCAACCTTAACAGTGACAAGTACCAACTTAAGTGAGAACGAAAGCCCCACGATACCCAGTTGTCAGATGATGTTGAACTGACACTTTCATACAGGCACAAGCAGAAGCTCATTGACTTGTCTGGCCCCTTTCGGACATCAGGTCTTGTGTCAGGCGCCAAGCTCGAGCTCGTTCAAAAGTCCAAGAGTGCAGCAGTGGTATCGATAGCCCTCAATGTTAACGGTCAGCGGTACACGAAGAAGCTATCCAGCGACATGATGCTGTGGCAGGTCATGCGCCAGTTCGAGGTTGCGGAGCAGGGGTTGAACCTGACCGGCAGAGGCACTCCTAAGAGCAGTACCGGCCCCCAGGGAACCAGCGGCCAGTTATACTTCGAGGCGCCGGTGGTGAACATCATGGGCAGGGAATACACTTCGATGGAGGACCTACAGAAAACGCTGTCCCAGTGTGGTATCAACTCTGGCAGCATCGTTCTGCGGGTTTCGTTCCGCGACACAGACAAGACTCTGTACGAAGCGATGCAAGATATCGGCCAATATCTCAAGGAGGTGGAACCAAATCAACCAAAGACGCAGGCAGGGGAACCTTCAGCGCCAGCGACTGGGTCAGCACCGGCGATAGAGGAACCTATAGAAGATCTGACTCTAGCCGCTGGCCCGAAGCCGGTCAAGGAGAGTACGTTGGCAGAGCCAGAACTACAGGTGGGCTCGACAGAGGCAGCCAAAGCGGTGGCCCCGGTTGCACCTGCTCCGGAACCAGTTGCGAAGACCGACCCGATGGACATCGTCGATGAGGTGGTGGCTGCCCCTTCTGTTCCTCCGACAGAGACCACGACCACTACTAGCGAGCCCAGCGACCCCCTTGTACCCACGGGCGTGTTCAACGCCCCGTCCTCTACCACTCCGCTTGCCGCCCTGGTTCAGGTAGACGATGCCGTGTATGAGCCAACCATCGCCCATGCTCAGCTGCGGCAACAACAGCTTCTGCAACGGGCGCAAAACCAACGGCTCAAGTCGGATGCTGAGCTGGCGGCGGATGCGGCTGAGGAAGCAGCTCGGCTGGCCAAGATCACACAGGTTGATATCAAGGTTCGTTTCCCGGACCAGACGTCGGCACAGTGGACTGTCACGCCAGAGCAGACCGGCTCTTTCCTGTATCAGGCTGTCAAGGGTGTCATGGCCCATCCGGACCAGCCTTTCCGTTTGATCCTCCCGGGCACGCATCCGATCGTTGCGGTTCAAGATGGCAACAAGCGGCTGGTGGCAGACTATAAGCTCCGGGGAAGGGCACTGTTGAATCTTGTATGGGATGATGCGGCGTCGGAGGAGGCGCGCAAGTCGCCATTCCTGAAGGGCAGT
Organism: Copromyces sp. CBS 386.78; assembly: GCA_030685235.1. Classification (NCBI taxonomy): domain Eukaryota; kingdom Fungi; phylum Ascomycota; class Sordariomycetes; order Sordariales; family Sordariaceae; genus Copromyces; species Copromyces sp. CBS 386.78. The sequence goes on from MU839090.1 coordinate 410,106, forward strand.
GTGGCTAGCCGAGCGCAGGAAGTGGTGGTGCCAGATGTCTCAGAGGTGGAGGGCGAGGACGATAAGGAAGTCCAGGCTGGACCATCATCGAGTGGCCAAGAGGTTAAGCGAAAGGGTGATCACGGTCTGGATTCCGATGCTGTCAAGAAGAAGTTGGGGAAGTTGTTTAAGCTTCCTGGTAGGAAATGAGCAGCTTGCAACGGCCGTACAGCTTTCTAGTAGCAGTCATTTGCATGATTGAGCGTTCTTTGGGAGGCAGTTGTACAAGAACTGGATAGGGAATATGTAATGTGCCAGCGTTTTTCTGTGTACCATCGACGTGGAAAACATAGTTAGCAAGACGTAGTTAATGAACATACAATCTATATACGATGCATGTGGAGCAAATCAAAGTTGACGTATAAAAATGTGACATCACAGTCCAAGAGAGGGAGAGAAGTTTGTTCGTAATTCAGCATCTTGTCATTCAAGATGGTGTCATTTCGTTTCTATTCCCAGAGGCCGGCTATTTTCTGGCCAGTCCACGAGGGAAAAGCGCCTAGATCTGATCCATAACAAAACGAACCACGCACGTCACGCCGAATAATGCCAGAGAAACGACAAGAGGCAGAATTCCTTTTTGGTATTTTAATCACACTCTCCAAGCAATCCAGCCATCGGAATTAACCGATTTAGTGGCCGGCGCGGCGAGCCTCAGCGATGACGCGCTGGAGGTCCTCAACCTTCGCCTTAGCACGGCCGAAGGTACCGAGCCTCTTCTTGGCAAGCTTACGGGCACGCTTGTCCTTGGAGTTGCGGAGCAACTCAATGACACGGCGCTCGTAGGGAGCAAGGCTGTTGTAGGAAAGACATATGTTAGCATGAGTTCGTCCGAGAGGATATATGCACATATGCGCCGCAACAGTTCCCCCCCTCCAAACCAGATCAAGCACTCGGCTCCAGTACTCTCAACGGAAATTGCGATATCTTGCAGAAACGGGCACACGACTGTGTACCACCCTCCTAAGAACCATAATCTCCGTCGGTTGAACTATTATGTGTGCGCCTGATCGGGTTTGTCGAGATGATTGCTTGCTTGGCGCAAATGTTTCGATGTTGAAAAGAAGGGAAATCGGTAGAACGTACCCAGCGACCTCCTGGACGATGGAGCGAACGAAAGCAGTGCGCTTGCTCAGGTGACCCTTGGTGCGGGAAACACGGGGCTTGGAGACACGAGCAGTGGTCTTCTGTATTTGGGTAAATTGATATCCCGGTCAGCAATCACGGTCCTTCTTCATCCTTCGAACAATCGTTCGGCGTGTGGTGTTTGGAATTGGAGTTGTTGAAAACAAGAGAGGTAGATGCAGTGTCCATCGTCTGCGATAGCCCTGATTTCCCTTTTTTTGTTTTCAGGAAGGCAACGCAGAGATCCTCCACGAGGTGAGACGTACGTGACCCTTCTTGAGGCCAACGGCGAGGCCGGTCTTGGATTCAGCAGCCATTGTGATGGTTGGTTGGAGAGGTGATTCCGAAAAGGGTGGTTGTCGGGTGCTCGAAATCGTCGGCTGAACGTCGAGGGGACTTGGGAGAATAAAAGTTCGCGACTGATTTTTGAAGTACCCGCCCGAAAAGTGGAAAATGTTCTGTGGGTGTGGCTGGTAAGTGGAGGAGAATGGTCTGTTGGTGGCTGGTGCATTCGTCGCCTGTGGCTTATGTAAGTTGAACCACCATCACTACAACTCAGTTCAGTTCGACACCACAATGCATCGACGACTACACTTCAGCCTGAAGGGGCCAGTGTAACTTATACCCCAAGAATAAAAGTTGCCTAACTCTTCAACTTCAACTGTCGCAAAGGCAACCTTTGTACTGCACCTCCAGCTTTGAGACTCGCCCGCTCCCGTCTGCACTGCCCTGTCTTATTTCGAGAAGACCCTTCTACTACCAGACATGTTCATACATCAACAAGGACGGTTGCCTTTCCATCTTGCTATTTCGAGATAAAACTAGGCATCCTACCGCTTCCACTCACTCGGTTTGGTTTTGCTCAACAGGTATAGCGCCGGGTGTAACTGGCTTCCGACCAATGTGCTGGTGAGCTGATGTGGGTTGCAAGGTTCCTCGGGAACGATTCAGTGATAGGATTGGTTTGAGTAAAACCAAATCAAATGAGTGGAAGCGGTAGCTCTCTTTGTCATTTCCGAAGTACCACCCTAGGATCATACACTCCGCAAAGACAAACACTCGCCTGGACTTGAAACGTCTTCGCTTATTCTTCCGTGCTACGAATGTCGGCACGACGGCTGTATACGACGTTGTTGGACAGGATCCCCACCGAAAACATTGAGAGCTCTATGCCAGATCATCATTCGGAAACCCAGCCTCGTTCGGATGGTGTTTGCGCGGTCGCATGCGGTCCCCATTCTTTTATCCTCAAACCCCGGAGACTGTTTGGGTCCAAGGCCAACCGAAAGAGGGCCTTTCTGAGCATGACCTTGATGGTCTGTATGTCGAGCTTAGTACCTATGGGCGGCCTCACCTTGTGTTCACTGCGAGGTATGCGCATCAAACATAGGCCACAAGGACAGGTCGTATCAGAGCGGTAGCGCATACGCTTCGTCATCCCCGACAAATCTCGGGTCTGGAGTAGTCGTTGGATACGCACGCAAGCTGGCCAGCATTCAATCACGTTGTGATGAATGGAGCAGTGGTAGGACGGATAGGCTATGGAGCCGTAAACGGTTTGGGAGCACCGGCAGCCGAAACTATGCTCTTCCCGCGGCATTCCTTCGTTGTCAGTATTCCTTGGGCATCCGCCATGACGAATCTTTAAATATTGAGGACCAGAGCCAAGCACGGTACTTTCAGTGCTGTCAAGAAGCGCCTTAGCCGATGGACTCCCTTTGGCAAGGTCAGTAGCAACATGCTGAACAAGCTCGAACTCCCTTGCTATACAGGGGATATCAGACCACACACATACTTCAAACACGCCAAACTGGAAATCTGCTCAAATTCTCCGAGACCGTGCAGAGGAGAGTAACGGAAGACCGATGTCAACCGAGCATAATACATAATATCTCGGCAGTACTATGTATCAATTGATAGTAAGTCTTGCTTGACTGAAGTTGATGTACATGTATACGTGCTGGAACTTGGTCCGTCCTGTCCGGATCATGGTAGCCAGATCTACGCCTGACACTTCCAATCATTGCCATCTCAGTACTTTATGCCCTGCCAGATTTGCAGATCGGATAGCCACAGTGTGGTACGCCGGAAGTGCTTGACTGCCACCGGTTTGGGTCACCTTACAGGTATTCTCATTGCCGAATGCTGTGTGGATTGGATCTCCAAGGTGTAGTGTACCGGTGTGAAGACGATCTACCTCACAGCATTCCGTTCCCTGCAACGTTGTCTGCTGCGTATGCTTGGGTAACGGGGCAGGCAGGCAGGGCAAGACAACAATGGATTTGCTCTTGCTGCCTTTATAAAGGGTTTCACTATTCATTCCTGAACTATTTGGTTTCTGTCGTTGCCCCTTCCGTGTCTGCACGACTGTCAACTCGAGCAGATATAAACCACACCTGCATCTAAACGTCCCAGACATCCTCATTACACATCAGGATCACTCGGATATTCGACTTCACACCGCCGTTATGCTTATCACAAACCTGCGTGCCCTCGTGGCTCTTGTCCCTCTCGTGGCTTCTCTACCCTCGATGCCCTCGTTTATCAACAAACTCAAGTCCCTCTCCTCACGCGATGACCAATGCCCGTACCCGACCCATTACAAGATCACGTCGCTCCAGGTCTGGACACCAAAGAATGGCAACACCCACCCGATTGTCGTCGACTTTCAATACGCAGACGAACTGACAAAGATCGCAACGTCTTGTCACTACAATGGAACTCAGCCCAACGCAGGCCCAGAGGGCTTCACTCCCAGATATGCTTGCGAAGACCCAACCGTGCAATTCATGTGGATCACGGAGACGAGCTCGCTGTCTATGATCGAGCTGGCATGCCCCCACACACCAGACTCGTAAGTTTCTATCATCATCAGAAAGACGTCATCAGATCTCTAACAATGAAAGCAGGGGCATGGAGGCCTTGGACCAGATCACCCCCAGGCTCAGCTGCGTCGATACTAGCAACACTACCCCGTTCGGAGAAGGGTCGCAATGCTTCTCTCTAGACTTTGCCATCCTCGGAAATTTCACTGCTCTCGACCCCATCGAGCCCCCCGGAGGAAACTAGATTCCGAGAGAGGAAGGCAATCGTAAAGATGACAATGGAATCGCGGGTGCCTCTGTACTTCATAGAGAATGGGATACAGATATGTGAAACGGTAATGAATGAGGGAATGGATAGGATAACTAACGAGGAATGAATACACAATATCAATATCTACCTAGCCAGATCTAAAGTGGTTGCCGTCAGAGGGAGTGGTCCCAGGTTCCCCTTGCATGACATGATACTTGGCACTTTCCGTTGTGAGGAGTAGAGGTGTAAGTTGAGTTGAAGATGGAAGTTAAGGTTCTGAGATATTGCGGGGTGTTGCAGCGGTGGCGCTCGCTTACCCCTGTTTCCATATGCGGCCCCCTCCACAGCGGGCAGGCATGCACTCGCATGGCAACTCCCGTTCATCTGACCACTGAAACTGCAGTGTAAGGGCGTCCCTGAAGCCTGCCCAGAACAAGACAGCGTCACCACTTCCGCTTTGTGTTGCTCTTCCGTTCCGCTTGCTCTGCCCAACTTCAACCTCCATCCTTCATTCTCAAAACTCGTCGATGCTGTGATGGGTTTCAGACTCGCGCAGAATACATCACTAGTCCGCTTCATTTTCCGAACCCTAACAATTGAACTTACAGATCCTAGAAGATTATTCCAAGGAGAAAAGCAGCTGAACTCCCGCCTCATTAATTACTTACGTACGTCCCTGGTCATCCATCCTGGTTCACTCATCAGTTACTGGTCCAGAGTTGGTCACGCGGTACGTTCTCGCCGCCCGGGAGACCATGTCTAGCCGACATCTTGTGCAAGAGATATCTTTCTGACAAAATTCTGGCCATTCAACTTTGTCGTCTTGATATTTCCTCCATGTTACCTTGCCATAGCCGTGGCTCTTGCTCGCCACGATCCCAACAACTTCAAACCCATCCAGAGCATGCATCATCATCCGCAAAGATGCATTTGGTATATCACTTCTGTTTATTCCTCCTTCTGCTCACTTCTCACTTCGTTGAGAATGTCTACGCAAACCCATTAGCCGTCCCAGCAGACCCGAACAACCCTCAAGGACAACGCCTCCTAGCTTCACTCCATGACCACGCCACGGATACATCTACCGATGGAGGAGCTCACACCGGCACACCACCAGCCCAGCAAAGCGGCGGCGTCTCGCTCCCCTTCTTCGCCTCCCTCGAGCGCATGGCTCGCCTAGTCGACATTACTTACTGCGTCGGCACAACAGGCATTTCGAAGCCCTTCTCATGCGTATCCCGCTGTAAGGACTTCCCTTCGCTGCGGCTCGAGCGGACCTGGAACACGGGCCTGCTCCTCAGCGACAGCTGCGGGTACCTTGCCGTCGATCACGGCGAGAGGAGGCGAGACGAGCGGACCGGGCGGGGAGTGGTGGTCAGCGAGCCGGCTATCATTGTGGCGTTCCGCGGGACCTATAGTATTACTAACACGATTGTTGATTTGAGTACGGTGCCGCAGGAGTATGTGCCGTATCCGGCGCCGGATGATGACGAGGAGGAGGATGAGGATGGTGACGGGAACGTTGGAAAGGAGGGAAGTGATAAGAAGGACGACAACAACAAATGCACCAACTGTACAGTCCACATGGGTTTCCTCGCCTCCTGGCGCTCCGCGCGCGACTACGTCCTACCGGCCCTCAAAGCCGCCCGCGCCAAACACCCCGATTACCCCGTCCACCTCGCGGGCCACAGCCTCGGCGGCGCCGTTGCCGCTCTTGCTGCGCTAGAAATTCGGCTCTCGCTAGGCTGGCAAGACGTCCAGGTGACGACCTTTGGCGAACCACGTATCGGCAACCAAGCACTGGTCGGTTACCTGGACAAGGCCTTTGGTCTTGATAATGAAGACGACGAGGTCGAGGACGAGGGCGAAAAGAGAGCCTATCGCCGCGTAACCCACGTCAACGACCCTGTCCCCCTCCTCCCCCTGACAGAATGGGGATACCGCTCGCACGCAGGCGAGGTGTATATCTCCAAGTCGGACCTGCCGCCTGCGCCTGAGGACTTGCGGTTGTGCCGGGGCGATAACGACCCGGAGTGCATGGCGGGGGCTGAGAAGTCAGATGGCGGCGGATGGTTTGATGGGAGTACGTTGCAGGTGGCTGATTTGCTGGCGCTGGCGGCGGCGAAGGGGGCTGATCGTGATTTCTATTATCGAGATCCTGTTGCTGTTGGTGTTGTTGATGGTGATGATGGCGAAGACGGTGGTGACGCTGATGATGCTGGGAATGACGATGTTGACGTCAACGGTGAGACGACCACCGTAACAAGACCCACGACCAGGACCAACAGGATGTTTCCTGCCAGACTCAAGCTCTGGCAACTCTTCTTTGCGCACAGGGATTACTTTTGGCGGTTAGGGTTATGCGTGCCTGGCGGTGACCCGGCGGATTGGGGGAGAGACAAGTATAACTTGACGACGACACGGGAATCTTTTGTGCTTGGTGATGGCGAGTTGTGAAAAACGTGGTACATATCATTATGAGCAATTGCTTTTTAGGGGGTTTGTTTATTTAATCACCGAGGAGTGTCTGCCATGGCAGACTTATTTCCTGTTTTCAGGGGGGCGGAACATGGTGGGTGTGGGCGTTCGGGCGTACGTATGGATTTAGTGAACCTCAACGAGGAAACAACGGTGCTAGGAATCCCGTTGTGGGAAGGCAATGAGTTGTCTCGACAAAGGCATAATTGGGTTGATGGCATCTGGGTAGGCGTCAGGTTGGAAAAAGGGCTCTGATCTTGCACAGAATGTCTCAACATAACCGGACAGAGTTATCATTCGAGTATTTAGTTAAAGAACGGGCGGTCTGCAGACTGGACAGACTGCCTATCCAAAAAGAGAGTCGTTTAAGAGGCCGTGTACGTGTTGAAGCGCTGCACTCTATGGGATGTGACACTTACATGTAAATGTTCATATCAACACCAGCAATGTTGGGGCGTGGGCGTCCTTCGTCTACAAACAAACTTTGGGCCCTTGGAAAAATGTGTAAGGGCGTTCAGAAGCATGGCAGAACAATAGAACAATGTACGTAAACTTCCTCCCGAGAGGACAGGGATATATATCTCTGATTTGAGTATCATTTGTTTTCCTCGCCAAGAGGGAAGGTGTAGTTCCTTTGGCTTTTGGGGGGTTGTTTAGTAGAGACCTTCTTGTTCCTTCTCTTACCCTCTTCCCATCTCAGAAAAGCAGGTGGAAGGGAGAGGTATTTGTGGCGACGATGACGAGGGGGAAAGGATAATAATAAGAGAATAGGAAACGTGACCGTAAGAGAAACGACTATCATGCCCTGCATTTCAATGGCCCCCGGCATCAACCAACTCCCTTTAGCGAAGTCCCCGCCCAGCCAATGACCAATGTGCCGCATATTCCACGCTCCATCCGCCAGCCGGTCAAGTCCAGAGAGAACAAAGCCCAGCTCCGAGTTTACAAAAATCCTAGCTATCAAAGTCAAGAAGCAACACAAGACCAGTTGCGCAAAAGACGGGCGCTCCCGTGCCACTCTGGTACAACTCAGGCGACCAGCGAGGGCATGCACCCGTCATGGCGAAAGAAACCACGGTCCGGAAAAGTGCGCTTACTGCTCCTCAGGAGCCTTCTCCTCAGCGGCCTCAGCCTTCTCCTCGGCCTTCTCCTCGGCCTTGGGGGCCTCAGCAGCGGCCTCAGGCTCGCCGTTATCGGACGAGGTCCAGAGAGTGAGGTTATCCCTGAGGAGCTGCATGATAAGGGTGCTGTCGCGGTAAGACTCCTCGGAGAGGGAGTCGAGCTCGGCAATGGCATCATCGAAAGCCTGCTTGGCGAGGTGGCAGGCACGGTCAGGAGAGTTAAGGATCTCGTAGTAGAAAACGGAGAAGTTGAGGGCAAGACCCAGGCGGATAGGGTGGGTGGGAGTGAGCTCGGTCTGAGCAACATCGGTAGCGCTCTACATGAAAGTGAAAACATCAGGTTAGCAAGAGCGTATTGGTAGCAAACCGCGCGAATTTTCAAAAGCTCGTACCTTGTAAGCCTCGTGGGCCGCGGTTGCAGCGCCCTTGCGCTTCTCGCCGGAGGCAAACTCGGCAAGATAACGGTGGTAATCACCCTTCCTGTAAAGAGATACCGATCAGCGACTGCCAAAGCCAGGGGTTTGCGCCTGGAATACACACATCTTGTGGTAGAAGACCTTAGACTCGCCAGTGGCGGCGTTGGGAATAAGGGACTCGTCGAGGACCTCGAGGACATCCTTGCAGACGGTCTCGAGCTCGGTCTCGATCTTTTGCCTGTACTCCTTGATAATGGCGACGTGCTTCTCGGACCCCTTGGACTCCTCCTTCTGCTCAATGGAGGAGATGATGCGCCAGCTGGCGCGGCGGGTGCCGACGACGTTCTTGTAGGCAACGGAAAGGAGGTTGCGCTCGTCAACGGTGAGCTCACCACCGAGCTTGGCGACCTCCTTCATGAAGGTAACCATCTCATCGTAGCGCTCAGCCTGCTCGCAGAGGCGGGCGAGGAAAGTCTTGCTGTTGATTTCACCGTCTCGTCAGTACGCAGGTTGCCAGTAGGGTCAGATACACCGATGCCGAAGGCCGCGCGAACAGCGGGCAGCAGGCAACAGGCAGCGGAATCACACACACCTCTCGCGCTACACGAAGAAGAGGGCAAACGTTAGCATATTTGTTGCAACCTGGCGGACGGACGGATGGGGGCGACGAGCGTGGCGATCCTGCTGGCCATGACTAGCGTCGAGGAGAAGGCGGTGTCGAGGAATGGGGGAATGGACCGTCTGCGCCCGAAGGCCGGCGTTGACGGCGGGCTGGAGCTGACTTACTTCGTTGGCCATTTTGGTTATGGGGTTGGGTATAAGGTGCGGAAAAAGATCGCTACAGTTGGAGATTGGAGATGGAGGAGGAGGAAGCGGAAAGAGAGGGAGAAAAAATAGGTCGACCGGAAGACTACGGTGGTTTTGCTTTGCTGGCTTGTGACGTGATAAGATTGGGAAGCGGGCAGGTTCGAAGGAGTGTCGCTGGGTTGAAGGCAAAGGGACTGTGACTTTAGGGAGAGGGCCTGAGATTCCCCCGATCCCCGCTCAGTCTAGTGCGAGCCAGCCGTGCTGGGGGGGCCTGCTTTTTTTTTCGGGGCTAAGGATTAAACGATGATTGGCTGCTAGCGAGAGACCTAGGCGCCCAAACGGCTCCGGCGGTGACCAGGCCAAACAGGCAAGGGGTCGGGAGTCTCTCGCTAACAGGTGGATGAGCAATTGGGACGAGAATCAGAGTGGCCTCCACGCGATTGCTTAACATTTGCTTGTGCCCACCCTGGCATCTTGGGATCACTCACTCCCACTCCCAACATCCACAGGTCCGCCTTATTCTCTCGTCTTCCCCGAGACCAGCCATGCTTTTCGGAGGGGAGAGTTGGAGTTGGGCCTAAACTAAAACGCTCCCGTGGCTCCCAAATTTGGCAGCAAAACCAGGGAACAGGGCGGCATCGTCTCATCAGGCTCGTAAGGTGATCCCTCAACTGCCCCGCCACTTTCTCTCAGTCCCGTCCGCACGGCATGGCATCCATAATCCTGATCTATGGCGCGGCGTGCTTCGACTAAATAATAATAACCTATTCCCCTTTCTACCTACCCTTTCTCATGTATATAAGTAAGCTTGCGAGCTGTTTGCAGTTACAACCTCTTTGCTATAGCTATTAAACTACGTACGCCGCCAAGATATCATGTTCCCTGGAACGTCACCCCTATTACGAGGTGAAGTTTTCAGAAGCCTTATTTTTTTTCTCGGCTATTAGTATGTTATCTATTTGACGCCAAGCGGCAGCTTAAAAAATTATATTTCCAATCTCACCTATATATTGCCGAGATTATTACAAAGTCTATTTGCCGTCTACTGCAGCGGATTCCTATTACCTTGGTAGTCTTAATCTATCTTAATCCTCTATGTTGGCTAGACTGAAGAATTGCGGTCGACAAACTCGGCGTTCCTATATATAATATTCGTATCTTCCTATATATTTCTTATACGTACATCTGAATAGCGGCCCAGCAGGATTATATTGGGATATAGATGGCGTACTTTGTTTGTAGTCTTGATTTAGAGCCCTGCCATCGGCAGCCCTTCCCTCATCTTCTTGGAACTAGCACCAGGGAGTTTATCACCGCATGGCACACGTTGTCTCGTGCTTATGCTAAAACAGTCGGCAATTTGCCAATTTTACCTCAACTAATAAGTACCCCCTATCAAGTACCTCTTGGTCTGTGCGCTTGTTCTTATGCGCTTGTGCCATCGGCGCCAATCGGTCCTCTCTCCCCGACCATGTACTCATTCTCCTCCTTCCTAGGCTTCCATGTTACCTGTTTTCTTCCTATCACCTGGCAGGGAATTGAGTGATGGTTTGTGTTTACACATAGTGGCCAAGATATACGTCACCAAGTGGACTTGCTACAGCGTTGGGTTAACTCTGGTTTTGAGGCTATCTACAACTCCCATTTTGTTCCATCATGTCCCATTGTTCGGAAGCGAGCGATTAAAGTGGGGTCTTCGCGGCACCTAGCCAGTCTCGCCAGTGTCGTTTGGGCGTTTCCAACTTTGTTAGCACAGCGATCATTTGCTGGGCAGAGACTGGGTGCAAAAGGAGGGGACATGGAAACGGCTAGAAGACTGCGAGCCTTCTCCGGCGAGTTGACCACCAAACGCTATCCTCCCGCTCCCGTTGCGCCCCCGTTAAGGTATTTCTTGAGGTTGGTAGTCAGGTAGGGTACCTACCCTTCACTACCGGACGTCTCAATCACAAGGCTTGTTTCCTGCCCGCCCCCTCCATTTGCTGCCTTTTCCCCCACGGCCATCGAGATATGTGAGGCGGTCCTGGTGGTGTACCTACTTCCCAAGCTTTGGCATGGACAGAGTTCGAGAGCATGCAGTGTACATGTTGCAACCTTCTTCACATCCAACATCCTTCGATGTTGTGTTTGGTGAGGCTGGCGGTAACTCAATCGTTATCTTTGCGTGTTAGAGACCACAAGCCTATCAGTCCGGATTTACACATTTGCGGTCGAGCAATTGTTGGCCCGGTTCGGATCCCCCTCGCTCATCGCCCTGGCCTTGTCCCTCACAAGATCATCAGGGACCCCTAAAATGACCCCTAATGACCCCTACACATAGGTACAAGAACATTGAGAACTGTACACACACCCCATCCCCCTAGTGCTGCTGATTGACCGGATTTTTACCCCTCCACGGCTTGACTATTGCCAACTGCCACCGCCAATCCATGATATTTACCCCCTGTTTTATGACATCTGTCACGCGACTCCCGCAATGAGATTGCGAGCGACAGCCAACGCTTCAGGGCAGCTGAGTAGGTAGCGAGTAGTTAGCTTGTGCCAATGCGAACGATGGTGATGGTGATGGTGACACAGGGCACAGGGCACAGGGCACAGGGCACAGGGCACAGGACTAGATGGGTTGATGTCACGATACGCTTCCACCTTATTGGAAAACTAAGGTACTTCTGTCTATTGTAAGAGTTTGAGATAACTCGTGACGAAAAAGAACCTCGGGTGCCCCCTCTCTCGTTCTTTGAGAACTTCGGCGTCGTTTTGTTGCTTCTGATATGGTACAAGAGCATGAGCTAGTTTGCGTGTCTCATATTCAGCTATGTTGCCCTTTTGTCATCATTGTCCAGGAAGGCGGAGGAACTAGAACTACTCAGATGAAGGCCATTAAAACCAAAACCACGCAGTTGCCATCCTCTGATATATTTGGTAGGTCTTTTTTGGACATAACCAAGCCATTCACTTCTCGGCACAACCCGCTCATATGTGGCATTTGTTCCGTGTCATTGTGTAAGAGCTGTGGGTATTAAATCGTTCTTAACCCCGGACAGTAGCTGAAGAGAAAGCAGCGAGAGGGCCTCTGATATCGAAATCTATCAACAGTATAGCCAATGCAAAAAAAGCGGATGGGCAGAGTGCAAGGTCTGAACGAGCATCAATCCACACAAAGAGATGCCCAGGAGTGCTAGTTGGTTGCCTTCTATACACCTGTCATGAAATGCTGGACTAAATGCCGATATCCTCCCCACGGCACTTACAAGGTGAGTGAAAATGAAATAGCTACCATATCCCCCGTTTCCTCTGCCTACTAACAACATCTTCATCGTTCTGGCCAGTGTTGTATAGTCCCTTACCACATCTAGAAGAAAACACAGCATCTACGAGGCGATTGTCTATGGCCATGTCTATCGAAATGCTTGAGCATACCTCTAGTGTTGCAACATAGGAATCGCCTTGATCAACCTGTATATCTCTCAGCTATAAACTATGAATTCTTACCAGTCAATTATATGGAGACACTGGAGCGCAGCTCACTCGCCGTCTCGTGTTATTTTTTGGGAGGTTTTTTTTCTTTCTTTTTCTACGTCCCTCTACAAATAGATGTTCAGTACTACGCTGAGGTGAATGGAGGCAGGAAGTTGTTATGTTCTAACCACAGATAATCTTCCGTCATCGGATTTCCGAAAACGAAACGTATAATCACACAGGGAGGCTCCTATAATTACTAGAGCATCCATCCGGATCATTATCTTCGTAAACCCCCTCCGTGTACTATGGCTAGACACGAAGCACTGAATGAACATTGCTATAACTACCTTAGCTACGGACGCCGAAACTTCTTCCACTTGTTATAATAAAGAATTGATGTGGTGAGGAAAGAGCAACCAGTACCAAAAAGAGAAGGTATAACCAGATTCGACTAGGTAGGTACCTGTAAGGAACCAAAAAGAAAGAGCAGTTGCGTGTGGGTTAGCACCCAAGTGGAAGGAAGTTGTGACCACTCCCAGTTGTCAACAACAAACTCGCTTTGGCTTTTACTATTTTGATCATCTAGGTAGCGAGGACGAGATTGTGAGTCTCTGGTAATGAAGCAAGGCCTGTTGTTTCCTAAGCATGACTGGACTTTTAAGACAATACATTGTTTGCAATCTCATTTCCAGATGTTAATGTGTACACTTGAATCACAACCCTTCAATCTCAGCTCAGTCATCTGCTATCCTCTTCTCTTGCCTCACTTCATTATTTCTCTTGTTTGAACGTTCAGCACAGATATGTTGATAGGGTGAGTGACAGGAAGTATTGCCTCGCGTCCAATTGCTGTGAATAACCAAGGACACATATACACGCGAGAACCCACGTAGGAGGAAGAGAGTTTCTGACAATGTTGGCCTATCCTATTCTTCCATAAACTTGCAGCGATATGGTTCTTTCTATTTCTTTCATCGTTATCATTGCTGCTCAGTCTTCGCATAGGCTAAGTTTATAGGTTGTTGGTTCCCGTCTCAAATGGCATTAATTGTTCAGAGTGAAGTCAACTTGGACATTGTGAATTACTAGAAGTTCCAACATCATGAACACTCATCTCCTTGCTGTCCGGACAGCATCCAGTCAGATTGGAACCCTTCCTTCCATACAAGCAATCAAATATCTAGAGGCGCGAAAGCATTACCCAGACGGTATCAGCGAATAATTAAAGGTGTAAATATAAAAACATCTATATTCGTGGTGTCAATACAATGTTTGTGTAGTGCAGTAGGTATGGTACAGTGCATTATTGTTTTGTCCCTGACAACCTAATACCATACAATAGTCCTTTCCCATATATGCCATGTGCATGCATTGAATGAACCTGGGTATCAAAACCAGCCACCCAACTTCCTTCCTAAACCAACACTCGGAGAAGAGACAGGCTCCTCAGCATGCCTGCCAACCCGGATATCCACCCATCCATTCGTCTAACTCCTTCTCCAAAATGCCAACCTCCAGATGCTTCCTCCTCCCTTCGAAGTGAATCCACCCAAACCTGGTTTAGGCAAGAGCTTCCTGGCTTGGTGATCAACGAACTCCACACACTCCAGAAAAGAGCAAACCCCATTTTGCGCCTATTAACCCCATGTATGCTGTGTTGTGCTGTCTATCTTCCTCCTTTTAGTCCCATCACGTCTCGTCCGGTATGGTATGAATTTGCAAGACGCTATGATGCATTAGGCCTTCTGCTCGAGACTCTTTATTCGAATAACCGTCGCTGCCGTCGTGCTCTCCAACTGAAGTCTTCTCGCGTCGGCCTCGTCATGACTTAGTGCGCTCCAAAAGCTTCGCTGCCCGCTGCAGACGAGCATAGCTGACTTTCAGTCCGATCTTGCCGCGGGGGTCATCGGAATCGCTCGAGTCATCATCTGATTCCGATTGCAGTTGGTTATGCCCGGCGCGGGTGCCGTTCAACACGGCCGGCTGCCTCGGAGTCGTTGGCCACGAATTCGTCTGCATCTTCGGTTGGTTATGTGGGTGAGGGGCCTCCTTCGACATCATGGCACTGAAACCGGACAGACGAGACGGCTTAGACGGAGGTGCCGCGGGCCTCTGCTGTCTGTTACCGTAAGCGCCGCTCACGGGTGTCGATCTGGCGTTGGAGTTTCTATCCGAATGCTTCTGCGACTTCAACGATGCTTGGCGATGGCTATCGCTTCGACTGGGAATGACTCGGCGAAGTAGGCCGCTGAGTCTCCGTGTAAACTCTGCTCGTGTGCTCCGTCCGACCTTCTCTTCTGGCTCATCAACGTTAAGCGGGCCGAAATCTCCTGTGGGCGGGGTCGGCGAAGCTGGGCGGTGACAGTTGCGACACATGTTCGCTGTGGTGTCAAGGCCGCCAGAGAAGGATCTGGTAACAGGCAGAATGGCTCGCACGCCGCTCGAAAGATCACCTCCTTTACCCTTCCATCCGCGGCCCCTGACCAGCAAGTGTTCTGAGCAACAGCAGTAAGTCGTGTTCCCAAGGTTAACGACAGACTCGCTCCATCCCCGGATCCAGTCGGCCTTTTTGACATTGCGCCCGGGTATAATTTGTTGACGACTCGCCAGCCAGTTCTGGGCCGTTACGGGTGGCGGAGATTCCAAGGGTGTCGCCGTTGACACAGATTCCAGTGTCCCTTCTTCCTTCCTTGCAGCTTCCTGGTCCGGACTTGGGGCACCAATTGAGACAGCTGAAAGTCCCGGATACTTGGCCGGACTGTCACTTCCTAGCTTGGCCATCGGTACTGTTGCTGCTGATCTTGTTCTGCTGGTTTCGCCTAGTAGCTGGGGTTGTGGCGATTGGTGTTCGCCTTCGGCCAATGTGTCGTCTGGACTTGCGGCCGCTTGTCCGTCGTAGGCAAAGGTGTATGGCGAATGTGGCCTTTGGAGTATGAAATCTGAAAGGGCGAGGGGAGCAGCGGGGCTAGGCATGGAAAGCCTTCCTGGCGAGGACACGGCTCGGTGGGAGTGATTCATGGTCGCTTTTCGTCGTTCGTCGATCTGCGATAGTCGGTCACCGATAGGGGGAAGGGCGGTTCAAGACCAGGGATGTGTGATCTGCCAACCAAAAGCAGGGTGGGTTAGGGTTGGTCCGATATAGATTTCCCAAATGAACTTCGACGTAGTTGTGGCGCGACTGTATGGTACTACGATCGTATGATAGCTGGAGATCGCGGGGAGGGCTCGTTCGACAGGTTCGATGAATAAGTACGTGACAAGTTCGGTATAGGCGGGATTCAGAGATCGAGTTGGCGCAAGGAAGAGTAGATGTACAGGTTGATGTCACTGTCGGCAGGGAAAGACGTCCAGGTCGATATGATGATGATGGAAGATTATGCTGTTGATGAGAGCAAACAAACCCAACCAATCTCTTTGCCCCTCGCTGTCGTTGATCTGCACTAGTGTCGTGATATGCAATGTGTAAACATGTGCAGCCGAGTCCCTGCGTTTGCGATGTCGTCGATGTCGAACGATGATGGTGAGGAAGTTGCGACTGCTTGTGACGCAAGAAGCAGCCTGAATCGCCAATACAAAGCTCACGGAATTGTAGTGTCAATCCGACACCGGCTCAAGTGAACATTCGTTGTTGAAGTGCTGCGTGGATGGTCAAACAGGCCAAAACAAATAGAGAGTGAAGAAGCAGTTGTTTTCCTCCTTCGGCTTGACCCAGATGCTCGGATTCCAGATTGGCCGAACGAGAGACAGAGAGGCAGACGGCGTTTACTTCCTGGTAGCTACCATCTTGCGCGCAATTATAGTATTCGTGGTCTTCAAGGTTTGTTTGAACGTGGGCGTATCCCCGACTCTTGAGACTTCGGAGTCGGCAAAAGGAAGGAATGAAGAACGGGGTTCTAGACTCTAGGTGCGTTGAAGACTTGAACAAGAGCGAAAGCGGACAGGGCGAACTAGGCGATCAGCTGAAAGTCGCCATCATCATGGTAAATCGCTAGAGAGGGAGTCGCCAGTCAGTCTTCAAGTTGGGATTGGTTTTGCGGAGCTAGGTAGAGGAGCCCACAGGAGCCCGCTTTCCCGTCCTTGGTCGTCCTTGGTCAACCGTGGCCCGTGTCGGCGGTGTGGAATCCCTCCCCCCCTTTGATGAGAGATGGGGTCTGTTGGGTCACGATCTGATGGGATGGGGAGCAGCTGAGAGGGTGCCTGGCTATGGAGGGGGAAAACTGATATGACTTGGGACTGGGAAGATGCAAAGATGGGGTTGAGATCGCACACGGCCTCGCAACGCTGGCTGGCGCTGCGTTATGCTGCGGTGCACTGCATTGCACCTACAGAAATCGGAATGATGGGTGTTGAAGTCTTGATGTTCCCGTCGTTCGACAAAAGTGGGATGCGGGTGTGAGTGGGAGGCGGAACCGCGTCTCGGTGCGACCCGGTAGGAATTGCAGAAGACCGAGCCTCTTCGTTGAAGTTTGTCAAGTGCCAGTGAAAAGGCGGGAGACCGTATATACAGAGTTGAAAAGGAACTAGTAGAGGTACGTTGACCGAAAGGCACAAAAGAGAAGATCGGACGGAGAAAGGAACCGCAATTTGTGACTTGTACCTGATAACCTGACTCGGATGAACCCTCCCACGACCCCCTGTCTCTGGACCTGAAAATGCCCGGGGTTTGGATAAAGAGTGTAATCTACAGTCTAAAGAGGTTGGATCGTTAAGGTAGTTCTTAGTCTCGGTTTGGCATTTCTTGACAGGCTCTGCCACTCCGGCTCTTGGACGCTTTTTTCAGGTTCGTTTCGGGCTTAGGCGGATGCCAAGGTTGGACGATGGACTGTCGCTTCATTCGTATCCCTTTTTTTTTTTTTTTGTCACGACAGCGGCCGTCTTTTCCTTTTCTTCCCACTTGAGGGCTTGGGATTATTCGGGAAAGGGGGAAAGGCACCAAGAGGGTCATCCCTCCATGTCCTCGTGTGAGACACGGTGTGTCTGTGGTGGTCGTGCTTGTCGACAGAACCAAGACACTAACAAAAAAGCAGTTGCTCCGGTGGTCACTCGCTCTGGTCGGTTACTCGTCGACTCCGCCCGTCGAATTGCAAAAGCCCTGGAAGAGCGATGCAAGACACAGGAACACGGCATGTGCTATGACGTACATGTGTACCCTTGGCTAACGTTCACTCGTGCCTCCCTGCAGTGTTGGCACAGATACAGTGTCCACCCGGACATCACCACACTGTCGATCTGGCGACTTTGCCTGGATCTCACAGTGTTTTCGTCGTGATCATCGCGGCAGATTGTTGCCGATACTTACTGTGTGGCTCTGGCTTGGCACCCCCTTAAGCAGAGCAAATCTTCGACCCCGGTCAATCATCAGCCATCACGTCCACTAACACGGAGTCACCCGCATACCTAGGTATCCCCTGTCGCATTTAACGCTGCAGTGTGCACTACATTCTCACTCCATCGGCTCCAATCGATCTCCAGATGCCTCATGTCCTCGCCAGCTCACCTAAGAATAACAACAACAACTGATATCAGCATCATCGTATGTACGTGCATCAGGACGCCGGCGGGAGTGAAGACATGCCCATTAGACTCTGTGACTCTTAAGACGGGCGTCAGATGGCCTGCTCTGATTGATCCGTCCCGCTGCACAGGTTCTCTTATTACCGTGCTGTCATGTACCGTTCTCTAGGCGCATTCAGGAGGTTGTCATCACACCCTTTGAGCATCCGTTTCATCGTCCGAGTTTTTCCCGCCTCATCCGAAGAGCCAAGCCTAGTATTAACGAGTTTGATGTATATAACGTATGCGAGCCTCATGCATCATTGTCTATAGCCAAAATCCGACCAAAACCACTATCATCGTCGTGAACCAAAAACATACCGCCTCGGTCTAATGCCGATAAACATGTGCGATCCTTCCTTCATGAAGGTTTTAGTGCCTGCCATCCTCCCATCTGCATGCCACCACTGTCATCATCATCTAGAAGGTTCACGGTGTTTGACTTCCTAGGCGGAGGCGGCTGCGGAGCCTCGGGCTTCGTCGTCGCCTTCTGAACAAGCGCTGGCGGTGGTGCAAGCGCAGATACAGGCACAGGCTTTCGTCCCGGAACCTGTGTCTTCTGCTGAAGATCGGCCAACCCGACAAGACCAACGCCTCCAGGTGGCATGTACCGTGCCTGAGGCGCAAATCCCGTGCTTGTATTGACGCGCCGAGGTGGCTGTAGGGGCGCGTCCGTGTCTCCATTTTTATTACTGAGTGAAGATAAAGATGTGAAACTCGATGAGCTCCCGTTGGCCATGGATAAGGATCCTTGCAGTCCTGAAAGAGACGGGTTTGGAGAACGCTCTGGCTGGAGAGGCTTCCAGCTACTGAGTGTCACCGTGTCTTCCATAAGCGCAGGTACCGAAGTGCTGGACCCCGGTGATGAAGGTGCTGCTAAGTGGGCAGGTTTCTTTGCTACCGGTGGCGCAGCTTTCTGCTTAACGGTATTTTGAGACGATAAAGACATCGAGCGGGCCGGAAGTGGTGGTGTGGCTGTTGTCGCTGCCGTATTGACAGGCTTCCTAGCCACTGGTGAACTGGCCATGGCAGGTCCCGATGTAGAGCCCAAAGCACCCATACCGGTCTGCCTTCGTGGAGGAGGTGGTGGTGGAGGAGCATCGAACTTGCCGTTCTTCCCATCTTCGGTGAGTTGCAACCGTCCAACCTTGGCGGGAAGGTTCGACGGATCAAATGGAGGAGGGAGGGGCCTTCTAGGCGCCGAATTTGACGCCGAAGTAGAGAGCAGCATCGAATGATTGACATGTTCAAACGGTGATGTCGAGAGGCTTGAGAAGGAAGAAAGCCTTGACTCAGACCTTGGGATATTAACCCAGTCAGGTTCGTCAGTGGGCATGTAAGGGTTGGCTGGCCTTTTGGGATTAAGAATGGTTTGGAAGGCAGGACTCTCGGGTTTTGGTGGCTGGATGGCGGATCGGGGCATCTTGCCATTGTCCATCCACCACTTCTGTCGATCAGAGCTGGCTGGGGGGAGGCCAGGCTCGATGGCATCGTAGCCGATTAGATCCTCATCGTCAGAATCATCCCCAGCCAGGTTGGCCATGTCACCGCCAATATCCGCTTTCCTGCGTTCGTATATGTCGCGGCTAATCTTGTTGCGAATCCTCTCATTCACAATATTGACGGTGCATTCGAAGACAGCATACACTGGCCGATGATCTGAGAATCGCAATGGTGCCGAGTTGTAACACAACTGGCGGAGATTGTGTCCTTTCCTCAGAATACGGTCCGTCCACGCTGGTATACGTGCTTTCTCCCTGTAACGTGTTAGCATCGTCGATTATGCGAACCTCGATCAGTCGAACTTACGATGTGTCAAAAGTGTCGGTACCGATATCGTACTTATACGTCGGGTTAAACGTGATACGTGCCTCAGAATAATAATGGAACGCAAAGCCGGCCATCATTTGTAGGTTCAACTGCAAGACGTCAGCATGATGACTGAATCTGGAACAACTGGGAGACATACCTGGTCGTTCGCATATAGTTTTGGAAGGTCTCCCTTCCTGACCAGGTCCTTGGCGTTCTCCAGGTCCAGTCCAATGCGGTAGTTGAAGTCTCCAAACCATATGACAGATTCTACAGGTTTTAGTCATGCCCTACAGTATGTATGGTGTGGTTAGCTTACCGTGATCGTCAATCCCCCTATTTCTTTGGAACCGGAGGCCGTGATTGATCGTGGCATAATCTCTATTTCGTTCCTCATAGTTGGTGAAACCGGCAGCAAGATGCGCTGTAACGAAGCATATAGGCGTGTTTGCGTAATCGAGCCTAATCGCAACAGCGCCTTTGTTTCCAGCCATTCCCGAAAGCCCTGTCTTTTTGACACTGCCTTCAACATTTTTTATGTTATGGAGAGCAGAGGCCTTAACGAAGATGCACAATGCGGCACCCACGAGCTGGCCACTTCTCAACAATACGTATTTCTCATCATCAGGTCTGTTGTAGTGTCGATCCAGAGTACCCTTTATCGCACGCTCCCACAGCTGCTTTCTGGTCGGATCACTGTTCATAATCTGCTGTGGGTTAAGTTCGACGATTTCTTGGAAGCCGATCGCAACAATTTCGGGTTGAGCTTCGCCCAGTTCGGAGGGACAAAGCCAAGACGACAAGTCTTCGTCGATACCGTCGGTCTTGCCGTTCAGGTTGAAAGTTCCGATTAGACTGTCTATATCAGCACCATGCAAGACCAGCCCGACACGGGTCAAACTTACATCTTAATCTTTTCGTTTGTAGAGAACTCGTTGCTTCGCCGTTGTAGTTCCATAGACACGTAATCGCTGATCGGGTCGTATAGATGAACTGGCCCCTGACCAATCATCCTGCCAAGAAGGGTATCAATAGTCATCTGCCGCTGTTTGTCCGTGAAGTTATTCACATATAGTCGGGTAGCCGACTTGCGGACGTCGGCGATAGCGCCGGCAAAGGACATTTTGCCTGACCGAGTGAAGGAACTCTTCAAAGCACCGGTGCCAGCATAAATACGGGACAGAGCATCACCGTTGTCAGCCCAAAGATTGGCATGTCGTGACCAAAAGTCCGATGCAGCACCCTCGCCTTGATGGCCCAAGAAAGTCTCGACCGCCATTTGCGATACTATCGTCTGAATGAGGTTCGTTCTGTCGAGACAGTCCAAACAGTTTGTTCTGAAAACACCCTCTTGTTGTAGCACGAC
The DNA here is from genome assembly GCA_030685235.1 of Copromyces sp. CBS 386.78. Lineage (NCBI taxonomy): Eukaryota > Fungi > Ascomycota > Sordariomycetes > Sordariales > Sordariaceae > Copromyces > Copromyces sp. CBS 386.78. The sequence continues at coordinate 431,354 of MU839090.1, forward strand.
CACATAGCGGCGTTGGCTAGGCGAAGATGTACGTTTGTCAGAGCCCGCGCTCTCTTCGCCGTCATCTGCTTCGTGGGCCAGGTAATATGCGAAGCCGTCGGCCGAGCCCTCCAGGTAACGCCTGATCTCATGTGCTGCCTCATAGCCTTGGGGCCCCTTCGTCTCAGCATGGAAGTCGTACTCGGTAGCTCTAAGAAGAGCATGGTCGCGTGATTGCCCCTCTACTGGCCGGCTGAGGGGACAGTTCCGAATACCGGTACGGTAAAGCGACGTCAGCTCGTACTCTCCCGGCTTCGACACGCTGAGAAGGTTTATTACGTGTACAGCACCGTATGCCTGCTCCAGATCAGAGAAGTGTTTATTGAACGCCGGCTGCGTTCCGTCCGGTGATCGTGTGATGGTAATCTTCTGCTGGTTTGGCAGCAGCCCGGCTTGCTGTTCCCAAAAGACAGGAACCGAGCCGCGTACTTGAGCATACGAGAACACAACGCCTGACGGGCTCCAATACGTCGTTTCAGTTTCCACAAAATTCGCAACGTTTCCATCGTCATCAATACCCCGCGAGTTGAATCTCGTGCCTGCCCTTCTGCAGGACAGACGTGAGATGATGGTCAAGTATGAAGGGAGGCCTGTCTTGGCAGCCCTCAAAGGGGCCGAGGTCTGAGGGATAGCCCATGTCCTACAAAAGCCTCTAATCGCGGAGGTGAGGACACGCGAGGCATCCAACGCATCTCGTTCCTGTTCCTGCAGCTTGGAGCGGAATTCCACAAGCGGGCGGATCATGTATGAGTTCCAGAGAAAGGACTCGTCGAAATTGTCGATATCGAACGTTACGGCATCAGCTGGCCTGTCCTGCATGCGGTTGGTAATGTCGAAGTCTGTACTGTAGTAGAATGTCCCGTTGCTAAGAAGCTTTTGCAACTCGACACATGGATGCTCCATTGGGTCCCTCCGGCCCAGCGGTTGGCCATAAACTGCCGTAGCATCCATTTCCTCGTGAACATCAAGCAGGAAAACATCATCGTAAGCTGCTGAGTTCAAGCAGAAGAACTGCACACTCTCTATCTTTTCCACCGTCTCTCCTGGACGAAGGGTAGCGACCCTGGAGGCTTGGGTGATGACACAGATGAACACGTCCGGCCCAATCGAGATCATTCCCAAAGTTCCATAGATGGGCCGTGACGTCAGGGGACGGTACTCGAGCAATAGTTTGTCTGTCCGCGGTGTGAATTCCACCATGCACTTGGAAGGGATGTTGTCGAAACTGCCGGATCGTGGACGGGCGGAGGCAACGGAGGCGAGGGACCCATTCGCAATGGCTTCGCTCGTGCTCTGACTATGTCGAAGGATGAGAGCGTGGGATTCCGAGGCGATTGCGATCGCACGGTGAGGGTACTCGCGGATAAGGATTTGGCTCGACTTGTCGAGAGACGGCGATTGGCCCGCCCAAAGAGCAGACGATGTAGAGCTGTTGTAGTCCATGTTGGATAGCAGTTGTTTCGGATGCAGATTAATTACGGCGGAGGTTTAACGTAAGCTAGAGCTCCCATGTCGAGATCCTTCAGATAATTGGTTTCGTGGGGTCGTGGACGGTTCCGCGGTGGAAGCCACCTGGCAGCAAAGTTCCGAGTATGCTTTCCGATACTACTCTCAAGGAGTGATAGTAGCGAATGGTTTAGGCTCGAACGAGGAAGGAACAAGTGAAACGGCAGGCCCAAGCGACCTCTTGCTATAGTGAGAGCGAGTAATGGGGCAGCATGAGATACTGGCAATGCGTGCGGTCGTTGAGGACGGGAAGCTTAGTTGAGCAGCTTTGGCGATGGGTTGTCGCAGGACGATAGCTCTCGTGGGTAGGATGTAGTGTAGGCGAGAGACTATCGACTCGGAACCGTCAGTGTCACTCGATGTCGACGCGGACAAACAGGGGCGGAATTGAATTAGTAGATATAAAGTGTAGGTCTCGACGTAAGTATGTACGATAACAAGAGACAAGAATGATCTTCAAGAACGGATGTGGAAAGGTACCGCCGTCCAGATGGAACTTCCTGGATGAACTGCACGACGGGATGGAGGGGAGCCGGATGACGGCGGCAAGGTGTCGGTCTGGGGCACCCCCCGGCCTTGTCCCCCTGAGCATCGCTTTTCAGCTGCCTCCACTTTCCGCTACTGCTCCAAGCCTGGGCCGCAAAAGGTTTCCCACTACACGGGCTACGCTACGCCCTGGCCCGTCAGGCTGTCAGCCCTGTCATAAGAGCCGCCGTTACCTTACCTTGACGCGGGGCCCAAAAGCTGAAGAGGCACGGGAGGTTGCGGTGCGAGTGCCTTCATCGTTGAATGCAGTCGGCCAATTCAGACGCATAGCACCGCAGGCGCAACAAGCCCAATGTTACGAGGGGCAGAGAAGCGTCAGCCTCGCTTTTAACTTTGTCAACTCAGACCGACTGAGGGAGCTTGACAAGACAACGGGAATTCCACGATTGCGAACCAGAAGGCCGAGGGCAAACACAATGCGATTCACAGACATCAGGGCATTAGTACCCGGATTCCATCAACGTATTAAACTCTTCCTTCTCAAAAAGAATATGCTTGTTGACATCTTTGCTGTAGCATGTTTCGCTTTGCAGCAAGTGGCGACTACATGTGAGTTTTGGAGATAATTTGAGATTCTCTGAAGGTCTCGTGGGATAGCTTCGCGATATGGCGCCCGCGAAGCACTCTGAAACACGGTAAGGTGATATGATTGCCAGCTAAGAAAATGCTGAAGGTGAAAAAAGCAAACGAAGTGTACGAGAGGCAACAAAAGATAGTAGCATGTAATGCCACAAAAAGGTTTGTGTAGTTGATGGCTTCAGATTAACGTATGGTGAGATCATGCACTCCTCTATGGGAGTATTCATCCTCTTCCTATCATAATTTTATGTATGTCATCATCACTAGCCATATGGAGGAAAAAAAAGAAACAGAAGAGATTCAGAAGTTTGCAAAAGTTTGCCCGTTTTATTTCTTGAGCGCTCTCCCGATCTTATCTTATCGCATTTAACTCCCCCTCATTTCATTGGTTGAGAAAAGGCCACAGTGGATACACGTTGCGTTTCGAGTGGGCACGTACTGACAGGGTTGCGGGCGGTGTAGACAGCTTTAGGTACCAACCGGCCAGCCTGCCAGCGAGCCCAGCTTGCCGTCAGCTAGTGGAGGTGCCGCCGCTGGAGGTTTGCCAGTTTGACGTGCACCTTCCTTCTCTGGAGCTCCATTCATTCACTTTCGATCCCGCGCGCCGCTGCCTTCCACTTCCTTGTCTCCCGTCTCCACGCTTTTTTGCTCACCGTCGGTCAACTTTCATTCTCGCAGCCAATTTTTGGATGTGCAGGACCGTATCCATCACAAAACCCGACCGTTTATCATCTCCGCCGTAGCGAAATTTTATGTTATTGCGATTGCACTATCTGCTACGCGACCGGTCTCTAGGATAATTGTGAATCCTCAACCAACAGTAACCTTTACATCTGCGAACACACGAAACAGCCTCGCCCGTCAGCCGCGCATCATCGACCACAATGGGCGACTTCAGCAACTACGGCGGCTCCGATGAGGAAAACGCCGAAATCAAGAGGCTCAACGCTGAGGTGGTAAGTCAATGCAGATATCCGCTGCTGTGGGCATCATGTCCTGTGTCGCTAACCAGAGCTCATCGCAATCGCATTCAGGATGCCGACACCGACAACTTCGAGAACTGGGAAAAACTGGTACGCGCCTGCGAAGGACTCGAAGGCGGTCTCAACAGAAACTCGAGCCCGCAGGCTCTGGCAACCCTCCGCGCCACATACGATCGATTCCTCCTCAAGTTCCCCTTGCTGTTCGGCTACTGGAAGAAGTATGCTGATCTAGAATTCAACATCTCGGGTCCTGAGTCGGCCGAAATGGTACGGACAGAATCCAGCTCTCTTATCGCTATTGGGTTTGGTTCTAACGAGCATGTCTAGGTGTACGAGCGAGGATGCGCTAGCATCACCAATTCGGTCGATCTGTGGACGGAGTATTGCTCCTTCAAGATGGAAACTACTCACACACCCCATCTCGTGAGAGAGTAAGTTCCTAAATCCTTTCCGTCCCCACCCCCCTCAAGACCACCTTACCCGCAGCAAACTGCAAAGCCGTTCGCGGCTCTTTGTCGACTCGAGAGGGACAAGTACGAATCCGCGACCGTACGAACACGGTGAGAGCAACCACAAGGCAGACATCCTATGCTGGGACAGTTCTCTCACAATTCATACCAGGCTCTGCTCTTCATAGCAGATATTCTTCGTTCACGTCTTACCTCTTTGCCCGTTCCCCGCTCGCGTATGCCACTGAGAAACAGTTTGGTCACTTTGGATGGATGCTTCGTTTACACCGAGTTTCCCCTCTTGTACTTTACTTCCCTTCCCGCCCCTCACTCCCATCCTCGGTCATGCAACATTTATTGACACTTTCTTAGGCTTTTCGAGCGCGGTGCTACTCATGTCGGTCTAGACTTCCTTGCCCACCCCTTCTGGGACAAGTACCTCGAATATGAAGAGAGACAGGAGGCGCAAGATAAGATTGTCTCGATCCTCAACCGGGTCATTCGGATTCCGATGCACCAGTATGCGCGCTACTTCGAGCGGCTCAGGACCCTCGCTCAGACACGTCCACTTCTGGAGCTGGTTTCTGCCGATGCGCTGGCACGCTACCGGGCGGAAGTTGAAGCCGAAAGTGCCACATACGGCATTCAAAAGAGCGAGCCCGAGATTGAGCGTGACATCCGAGCCAAGATCGATGCGCAGCTGTACACGGTTTTCCAGCAGACACAGGCCGAGACTACAAAGCGCTGGACATTCGAATCAGAGATCAAGCGGCCTTACTTCCACGTCACGGAGCTTGAGCATGCGCAGCTGGCCAATTGGCGCAAGTATCTCGATTTTGAGGAATCTGAGGGCAACTTCAGCAGAATCGTTTTCTTATACGAAAGGTGCTTGGTCACCTGTGCTCTTTATGACGAGTTTTGGTTCCGCTACGCTCGGTGGATGTCGGCACAAGAAGGCAAGGAGGAGGAAGTTCGCAACATCTACCTCCGCGCAACGTCTCTGTATGTCCCGGTTAGTAGGCCGGGAATTCGGCTTCAGTATGCCTACTTCGAGGAGATGTCCGAGCGTGTCGATGTCGCCCGCGATATCCACGCTGCCATCCTCAACAAGCTGCCCGATTGCGTCGAGGCTATCGTCTCGTGGGCTAACCTTCAGCGCCGCCAGAGTGGTTTGGACGCCGCCATTGAGGTGTACAAGGCCCAGATTGACTCCCCTACAGTGGACATCTTCACCAAGGCCGCTTTAGTCACCGAGTGGGCTTATCTTCTGTGGAAGGTCAAGGGATCGAGCGAGGAAGCCCGCAATTGTTTTTCCAAGAACGTCCAGTGGTATTCGGACAGCCGCCACTTCTGGCAAAAATGGCTGGAGTTTGAACTGGGTCAGCCCACCAATGCTGAGCTTGAGGAACAGCATGGTGAGAGGATCAAGGACATCATCCAGACCATTCGCAGCAAGAGCCGCCCTTCCCCAGCTGTCAAGCAAGAGCTGTGCCAGGTATACCTGAACTATTTGCAGGACCGTGGGGGTAAGAAGGCCATGAAAGAATTTCTAGTCCTCGACCGGGAACTGTATGGGTATGTCTCAGTTTTTATCCCAAGAATGAGCCCGAGACCAGTGGACTGTTATGCTAACTTTGAACTTTAGCCCCCAATCGATTTCGGTCATTACTAAAGCCAAGCTCGGTGGTAAGGAGAACGGTGTTGCGATGGGCGAACTCGACGAAACCACTCGCCAGAAGGCCGAGAGCAGATTCTACAGCTTTTACCAGCTCCATATGGACCCTGATCCGAACGCTCAAGGGCCGGCTAGCTTCAATTAGGCACACGGCGCCACTGCTCGATACTAGGGCCAGTCCTCCCACCCATGGCATCTTCCGCTGATCTTCGGACATCGACAAACTGAACGAAAAGAGTAATCGGCATCCCTCCCCTCCTCCCCCCCGTATGCGTCATGTAGCCTTTGACTTTTTAGACTTGCCCAGAAACCAATGCGAAGCAGAAGAGGCCGATTAAGGCCTCAGTGGTTGACTTGTTTGCGAACTTTCAACCTTTCGACACGTTCCAGTGATGGCAAGCTGGCATCGTTGACCGACACTTTCGAGGCTAGCAAACTGGCATTGTGTATTGAAACGTTCCAGTTTGGCAATCTGGTATCGTGACAGAGATGATCTTATGGAATCTCAAGCAATTTGCGGCTGGTAACCAACCAACCTTGAACAAACACTGAAAGAATAAGGACCGCAAAACGGAGGAAGTCCTTTGTACTTCTGTGATAATAGCGAAGAAAATTGACCTTGCGTTAGGTAGAAGACCTTGGTAATTCTGATCATTGCTGAACAAGATACTTGGCGTCTATTTCGTGCATAGGAAAAGGCTACGTCTGCGCTGCCGCTGTCACACAAACATGATATCCAGTAGCAAACGTTTGATCTATGTTTTTGAAGGTACTGAACGTTAGTATGAGGCAGGTCACGATTACACGGCTACCTCGAACAGCTTCCAAGTGCTACGTACGATTATTGCACAACGGAGAAGGCTGTCCGAGGCTGTGGACAGGAGGCCAAGAAGGTTCCGCGATCGGCAGAGGACCTCGCCGCCACCCGCCACTCTGTGCCGGTGATAACCCCATGGACAAACGGGTACCGACGAAACGGCAGCAGCAAAAAAATAGTAAGAACAGATCATGAAGGTCCCGGCGATATAAAAGATATCCGTCTCTAAAAGGGAAGGGAGGCTCGTTATACAGGTCGACCATCTCGTACAAGTCACCACTTGACGTTGAATATACACTAGAGAGCGTCGGATTGATTACATAAGAACCTGCCCTCTTTGCCTAAGGGTGAGGGGCACGCAAGAGTGACTTCTGATGATCAGCCGGGTCCATCCATTTATTATGGGACGCTGTCATATGAATATGTACCTCCACCGTGCGGCATGCCACCACTCAAACCTCATGCATGAGGACCCCGCATGCTTACTGCGCGCTTGTTAAATTTTTTGGATTGGGAATCTTCGGATGCTGTGTGGTGGTTCAGACGATATGGAGACTGTGAGATTGATAACACGAATTGGTTACGCCACGTGTACCCGTGTCAGAGAATGGGCTCAAGAGATCGCTATCAAGGCATATCCGCGCTACTGGTATTAGTTTGCTTTTCTAGTATAAAAGCACTACCTATACCCCATTCTTACAGCGGACAAAAGACTGGGAGGTTGTGGAGGGGTTTCTCGGTCTAGGATAACCGAACCGGAAGAGGAACCAATGATGAGGCAAAGTCCCGGTTGGATTTCGACATGTGCCCGTTGCAAACTGTCTGCCCTTTCTGGCTACCTTACCGACGGTATCTGTATGTACCACGGTATTCTGTCGATAACTCATCGCTGTCAGAAGAGTCATCGATACCGTCGTTCCTCTGAAAGGCAAAAAAATCTGTCACAGAAACTAGCCATCTGTGTTCGACAGAGGCAACGTAAGCTTTCATCTGAAAAACCTTCTCGGACTCCGATGTAGCTCCGTAGGATCTCTTGGCTATTGACCACGTTCTTTTGAGGCCATTGACAATTGATTGGCATTGTCGCTGCTTTAGTCAGCGGTTGTTGCCGCTTGTCGTCTCGGGTGTACCCAGAGTCCCAGTGACAAATGCCGGGATATAGCCGGCTTCGTGAGTTTCGGCGGGTTTCACTCGCGGGGTCCAATGGAAGGAAGCACGGGGATCTCGATGCGTGGTGCGCAATGCCACTCGACGGCACTGACGGGGCCTCAATTTTCCCCCAGAAAGGCTTAGAAATGTGCCAGAGCCGCGCTTCAACGGGATGGAACGGCCGACCTGGCACTGATGGGGTCTCTGAAAAGAGACATGGGCGAGCTGGCCACTCAACGCGCACGCGATTGATTTTTTTTCGATATGATTCCAGAGTCGTTTTGCTTCGCTGGAATTCGTGTGGCATGTCGAGACCACAACCCCACCGGGGTGGCCCCGGGCCTCGTCTTTCCGGGGCAACAGCCGAGCTACGAAGGATACAATTGCACCATCCCACCTGCTTGATCCTCCGGTTTGATAGCTGTAGACTACCTAGTGCTTCTGTGAATTCGTCGTCCTCGCTTCCTTCCCCTCTTTTTCTTCCTCTCGTTGTTGTCAGTCGCTGCTGCTCTGCTCTCATCCCTCTTTCCTCCTCTTCATCGTCCTGCCCTTTGAGAACCAGCAAGGTACGCATCAAGTAGTTTCTCCTTCGCGACGGGAGTCGTTTGTCCTTTGCCTCCCGTCCTCAACCGTCTGCCCGTCTCTTCTCGTTCGGACTCTGTTGAGCTTCGGCGATGCCCGTGATGCGCGATCTCTTCCCCGCGTTCAACAACATTATGGGACTCACCATGATAACACCGAGAGTCATGTTGATGCTAACGGAATCTCCCTCCACGTAGATGGCCGCCTCCCGTACTGCCACCCGCACTCTCCGCGCTCTGCGCACCTCGACTCGCCCTGCGCTCACTGCCGCGCCCCGCGCTGCTTTCCGCCAGGGTGGTCGTCGCCTCTACTCTTCTGAGCCCGCCAAGTCCGGTGGCTCCAACATCTGGGCCTGGGCTATCGGTGCTGGTGCTCTCGGTGCCGGTGGTCTCTGGTATCTCAACCAGGACGGCGCTTCCGCCACCCCGAAGGTTGTCGCTCCCAAGTTCGAGGACTACCAGGCCGTCTACAACGAGATTGCCTCCCGCCTCGAGGAGAAGGAAGACTACGACGATGGCAGCTACGGCCCCGTCCTCGTCCGTCTCGCCTGGCACGCCAGCGGTACCTATGACAAGGAGACCGGCACTGGTGGCTCCAACGGTGCCACCATGCGCTTCGCTCCCGAGTCTGACCACGGTGCCAACGCCGGCCTGAAGGCTGCTCGCGACTTCCTCGAGCCCGTCAAGGGTAAGCTGCTACCGTTCTTTCTCTAATCGCGGGGCTTCAACTTACTAACGCTCTGAACAGCCAAGTTCCCTTGGATCTCCTACTCCGACCTCTGGATCCTTGCCGGTGTCTGCGCCATCCAGGAGATGCAGGGCCCCACCATCCCCTACCGCCCCGGTCGCCAGGACCGTGATGTCGCTGCCTGCACTCCCGATGGCCGTCTTCCCGATGCCACACAGGCCCAGGATCATCTCCGCAACATCTTCTACCGCATGGGCTTCAACGATCAGGAGATCGTTGCTCTTGCCGGTGCTCACGCTCTCGGCCGCTGCCACGCCGACCGCTCCGGCTTTGACGGCCCCTGGACCTTCTCCCCTACCGTCATGACCAACGACTTCTACAGGCTCCTTCTCGACGAGAAGTGGCAGTGGAAGAAGTGGAACGGCCCCAAGCAGTATGAGGACAAGAAGACCAAGTCCCTCATGATGCTTCCCGCCGACATGGCCCTCATCCAGGACAAGACGTTCAAGCAATGGGTTCAGAAGTATGCCGCCGACAACGAGCTCTTCTTCCAGGACTTCTCCAACGTCATTGTCAAGCTCTTCGAGCTCGGTGTTCCCTTCGCCGAGAACTCCGAGCGCTGGGTCTTCAAGCCCGTCAACGCCTAAAGTCAGTGCTTTCAGCACCTTGCCATAAGCATGACGGACCGGTGATCTTGGAAACGGATCCTTGGGTCAGCGATACAACCATGATTGTCCCTTGATGTTCCATGGAGGAAAAAGACAGTTATGATGAGCCTGTAGCGGAAAGAGGATTTTGAAAAAAAAAAGGTATTGAGGGTTTAGATGAGGAAGGGCATAGACTTTCGAGCTTTTTCCTCGTGTATATCATATCTTTGCATACCACCTCGTTTCCCTCAGGGGTTACGGAAGTGGTTTACTGGCGCGTTTTGTGTTTTAGATGTTAGCGAGGACTAGATTTTGTGTCTTAATGTCGATACCTTTTTCTTTTGTGATGTCATTCGTTAGTGAGAGCATTCGTGAGCGAGCTGTTTAATGAGGTGAAGCGTAGAATCACTGAGGCGCGCCGTGATTAGTGACTGGGTTGGAAGTCTTTGGGGTTCAGAGGTCAAGGTGTCCTTTCGTTGCGGCATGAGAGAAGAGGGGGAGGGGCTGAAAGTCGAGGATAACCCGATAGGTTGGATGCTCCGGACGGATAGATCAGATCCAGCCACCATCGCTTCGCCGTCGATGGTTCATCGGTCGTTCATCGGTGAGCCTATCCCGTCGTGGTCCCCAGACTCCCGGGAGGGCGGGGAGGGGCAATCGTGGGCCATGACGAGTGGGTGACTGGGAGACAACCCGACAGGTCGAACATGAGGTCCGTCCAAAGTCCCAGCAACCATTACTAGCTTCCCCCGCATTCTCCATCTTCCACTTGGACCCTGGCGATCCTGACTCGCAGCCCGCAGCCTCGCAGCCCTACCGGATCTCCATCATGCATGCCTTGATTTCCGCGCGGGGAGAAAGTTTTCTTCTGTGGGGTCTGGTGGTTCAGGTCATGGTGGTGAAGCACAACATCTGCACCGCTTCACAGCACGGCACCTCTGGATTTCCGGTTTCACGAAGCACATCACTCAGCTGGCGCAATGTAAAATGCGATGCACAATCATCAATCCAAGGAGGACTGCACACAGCCTGCATAAGTACGCTACAAGTGAGGGAATAGGAGAGCTAGTTGGCTATCCGGGATGTCAACTTCAGTGAACTGTCTGATATGCTTGGGTTTCCTTTCGAATGTCTACTAGCTAGGACAGTTAAAAACTCCAGCAGAGGTATAATCTCCGAGTATGGTGTCGTGATGGAATTGATCGCGAGTGATGGCTTCATGTGGTGATTTTCTGAGCTTCTCCGAAAGGTGCACGTCAACGCCAGGGTTAGGGTCAGATATCCTCTCCGGCTTTAACTTGACGTCAACTTTTCATCCTCATCTTTCACTCGGTGAACTTTCCCTTCTCCAACTTCCGGACTAAGACTCGTTGAAGATCCGTCACCGCCATGGCCTCCCTTCGCACTGCGGGCATGCTTCGGCATCTTACACATCCATGCTCTCACGTCCGCACACTGCGCGCCTCCAACCAACGGCGATGGGCTCAAGTTCACGACGTGCGCTTCCTCGCCACGACTCAGCAGCCTCGCAGTGTCATCGAGAAATACCGCCAAAAGTTGGAGAGTAAGGCCAAGGAGGAGGGTCTTCCTGATATCGACGCCCTCAAGCAGGCGTACAAGGACAAGATTGAGCGTCTGCGCAAGGAAACCGACGCTGCGACTAAACTACCGGGTGCTCCTGCTCCGGCTGCCCCCACTGTTGCTGCTGATGCCGCCGCCGCCGAGTCTAATGCTACCACCACTACAACAACGGAAGCCGCACCGCAAAAGCTAATAAAATCCGGTTCAGGCTCCGGCTCCGGCTCCGGCATCAAGCCCCTCTCCGAGATTCTCGACATGACCAAGGCCCGCGACCTCCCCATCAAGGAACTCTCCGCCATCTGGCGTCTGCGCTACGCCACCAACCCGCACTCTTTGTGCGCCGTCATTCCGTCAGAGACCTACTCAGCCATGGACACGCTGGCGCGCTCGCGCCCGCAGTTCGTGCTTCCCGTGCCGCACCCGGACCAGGGCGCGGAGATCCACTTCCTGCAGTGGACCTGGGACGCCGCGACGGCGACGTCTACCGTGCTGTTCACGCAGCTGGCCGAGTACAAGAACCGCGGCGAGTTTGCGCAGCCGCACACGACGGTCACGCACTACATGGACTTTAGCGCCGACAAGGGCGTGGTGCTGATGCAGGGCCAGGTCATGGAGGACAGAGGTGTGACGCCCGAGAACGCGCAGTGGTTGCTCATGTGTCTTCAGAGGTTTTATGGTGGTTGGGACGGCACTGGTGGTGAGCAGGGCCAGGAGAGGGCGAACGAGCGCAGAAATTTATTGGACTGGTTTGCGATGGGCGATCAGCGGTTTAGCGTGGAGAAGCTGTTGGAGGAGGCGGAGAGGATGGGTTAAAAGACGTTGAATGGGTTGGTCGGTCGTTGTAAGTGTCATAGGAAAACTGTTGTATGATAATGTTGGTGAGCTCATTCGGAGAATGTGGCTCCTGGTATGTATAGGGCGATTTAGATACCCGCCTTTAGATGGACAGTACAGTATATCAAAACCTACCTACTGACCTATCTTTCACGTAGGCATCGAAATCACATCAACTCAAGCCGGAAAAGAGCAGTTGGTATAAACGTACGGTATCCAAATTCGATTTTCGCAACACGCATCTCTCAACTACACTCATCTTAAAGCTTTGAGCCCGCAGCACGCTCCTCCTGCCTCACTTTGTCCCTCAACAGTCTCCGGAGAATCTTTCCACTAGGCGACTTGGGCACCTCTGCAACAAACCGAACGCCTCCGCGGAGCTTCTTATGGGGGGCAACTTGCTTGGCCACGTAGTCGACAATCTCCTGCGCCTTGTTGTCGTTGGCTTGTACGCCTGGCCTAAGGACGACGTACGCCCGAGGCACTTCGGTAGCCTGGCTGTGGTCCTCGACGCCAATAACGCACACGTCCGTTACATCGCTATGGCCAAGGATGAGACCTTCGAGCTCGGCTGGTGGGACGGGGAAACCCTCTGGAAGGAGGATAATGTCAGTCATCAGTCTCAAAAGTTTTTGGGTTAGGTACCTGGTGAGAAAAGACGATGACTTACTGTACTTGATCAACTCCTTGAGACGATCCACGCAGTACATGTTGCCGTGCTTGTCGATGTGGAACATGTCTCCGGTCTTGAAGTAGCCGTCCTCTGAAAAGGCCTCCTTTGTGCGCTCTGGATTCTTATAATAACCCTTGAACACATTAGGTCCCTTGATCCATAGCTCGCCGACCTGTCCAACATAGTTAGTCATACCATTTGAATGAATAAGAAGCGGGACACAACTACACACCTCGCCATCAGCAACCTCCTTGCCCTGCTCATCCACCAGCTTCGCCTCCATATTCGGCATCATCTTGCCGCAGGAACCCATAAACTTGGCCCACTCATCCACAGTCTGGCACGTCACCACGGGACTGGACTCGCTCAGACCGTAGCCTTGCTTGACCGGAATCTTAAGACGCTGCCACACGGCCTCGGTGAGCTCGCTCGTCAGCGGCGCGGCGCCCGAGTGCATGACTTTGAGGGTGCTGAGATCGTACTTGTCCACGAGCGGGCTCTTGCCGAAGGCCAGCACAACGGGAGGGGAGACATAAAAGCCCGTGATGCGCTGGTCCTGGATCGTCTGTAGGGCTTTTTCCAGGTCGAAGCGCTCGACGACGAACATCTCCCAGCCCAGGTAGAGACACATGAAGAGGGCGCATGTGAGACCCTGCAATGGTGCATCGGGTCAGTCGAAGTTTTCGGGGATGGGGTAGGATTAGACAAAGAACTTACATAGATATGGAAAAAAGGAAGCACGCCCAGAAATTTATCACCTTCACCATCCAACCCGCCAGTCGCAGACCAATACCTCCCATCAACATCCGCGCTCTGCAGGATGTTGGACACAACGTTCAGATGTGTCAGGCACACGCCCTTGGGCAGGCCCGTGGTGCCGGAGCTGTACACCAAAAAGACGAGGTCCTTCTCCGGGTTGATGTTGGCCTTCCTGAAGCGGGCGGGGAAGTCGACGCACTTGATGTTGCGGAAGTGCTTGAATTTCTTGGACGGGTCGCTGTGTTGGCCGATCAGGATGATGCGGTCGTTAGGGATACCGGCCTTCTTCGCCGCTTCGACAGCGGTCTTGAGGAAGGGAGCTTGCGTGATGATGGCCTTGGCGCCCGAGTCTTTGAGTTGGAAGGTGAGTTCTTCGACGGTGTAGAGCGGGTTGGCGGGCGAGACGACGGCGCCGGCCCAGATGGCGCCGAGGGTGACGATGGGGGTCTTGGTGGTTGGGGGTTGAGGTCAGCATGCTTTTTCAGTCCTTTTCTCTTCAGACAACCAACGCTACACTTCATGTATCGGCAATGGCTTACATCAATGCTATTCGGCGTATACAAGGCAAGAACCTCACCCTTCTTCCATTTCCACATATCCTTCATGCCCTGGCCAAAGTCGATGGAGGCAGCCCGTATTTGGTCCCAAGTATGCGAGAGCTTGGTGTTTTCGGCGCAGGTCATCACCCTCTTGGAGGTCGGGAACGGGACATCTTTCCTGTCAAAAACAAGAGACCAGACATCGACATTGGTGGGGATGTCCAAATCCTTGAAGGGTGAAGTGAAAGGCATCGTGAACAGCGGGGGCTTGGGAGGTAGTGAGGAGCAACACAATAACTCGAAATGACTTTTTTCACTCTACTGCTAAAAACAAGGTGAGAAGAGTGTAAGTGGCCGTTTGCTTTGTTTCCAGAATTCCAGATGGGAAGAACCCAATCAACATTTCTCCAAGAAACGAAGGGATGTATCTATCTTTAAAAGACGAGCCGATCTCGAATCGGATCTTGCCGCTGAGGAGTTGGTTGGCCAGACTTGGGACCAAAGCGGCCCCGAGTGCAACCAACAAACGAACTCCAAGCTACAGTCGACTAACCAAAGACAGAGGATTGGATATCATGGACTGGCATGCTTCTTCTCTCTATCCTGCCCCGTACGGCGGATTTGCTTGCTCCCAAGGGAAACAAGATGCCGTGTCATCGAATCGGATATCAGCGGGCTTCAGTCAGAAAGAGGGGATTGGATGGGTTCGGAAGCTGTGGTGGGGGGGGGTGACGCATGACCCGCCGCTGCCGTCCCGAGATGTTGGGGTAAAGTTGGGGTCAACTATGGGGTGCCGAGGCCCGTCGGACAGCATTTGGCGGAAATGCACTTCCACCCAGACCTTTCTCTTTTTTCTTTCTCACAACAACACTCCGATGTCGTCGCATGTTCGATTGTGATAAAGATGTCATCCCGTTATTATCTACCTGAGAACCGATAAGAGCTGAGGATGATTGGGTCGCTTTTTAGGAAAAAATCTGGCTCTCTGCTCAGTCCCGTTGTCCTCCTCACTTTGCCATCTTCCTTGCTTTGCACCAGTATACTTATCCTCATGCGCTCTATCCACGTGCTTCACTGTCATCACTAACATGCGATAGGAGAGATGTCTGTCTGATATGATCGCCCTCTTTGTCGGAGCAGTCGCGAGTAAGCAAGTGCTGTGGACGAGATCCGGGTTTGTTCGGTCATGGGTTTTGGTCAAATAGATCACTATCGAATACGAGGAATCAAGGGATTATCCATCAACAGTCCATGATAATCCCCAAGCCTAGGAAGCGCCACCATGGCTTGGAGTTAGCTTTGGTTTCGTCTTTCACTGTGTTCGAACTGGAGGAGTTCAATCCTACCCTACGAGGCAATCCGGAACACAACCGAAGGGGTCAACAACACCCCCATGACGCAGGGGTATGAGGCAGTCAGGGGAAGTCCAAAAGGTGCGACGTTGTCGAGACATTGCTTGGCATCTTCAAGGGGAATCGTCAGATATTGCAATTCGGCAACCGTTGCCAAAGTTACTTCGAGGAAACTTTAACCGCCCGGCACCGATATCATCAAGCCGGTATAGTTGGGATCATGGGAAACCCGCCGACTGCGGATGAAACAAGAACCCAGTGAAAAAGGCACCGGATCTTGCTTTCGTCTTAACCCTTCCCCTGTCCTGCGCCCTCAAAACGGGCTTCTACATTGTTTGGGTGGTAGATTTTACCAGGAACCATGAGCGCGATTCGGGGAAACATGTTTGGACATACGGGCATATGTTGGAATTCGAGGGAGCTTTCAGTTGAAGCTGGGTCTCAAACGCATATCACAATGGCCGGGTAGTGCTTCAAGCGGATTAATGTGTTGCAAACTGACCGAGCTGGTCTGAACATGTTCTATAAGGTGCAAGAGCATCCGGCGAGAGAGTGGCCGATTTCTTTCCTCATTCTTATTCTCTATCAAAGCCTTAAAACGTTCTTTTCGACTTACAGCTGTGCTGTCTTTTAGCTGTACTTTCTGTATTCTCTACGTTTCATTCCAAAGATACTCTCATTCTGTACCAACACCTCGACAGTTCTTACATCCTCCAACAGTCAAAATGCAGTTCAAGTTCGCCTTCGTCTTCACTCTCCTTACCTCCGCCCTCGCTGCGCCCTGCGCAGTCGATACGCGGGACTTGAGCAAGCGGGCTCTTTCTGCCCAAAGCTACTCCCAGTTCCAAGTCTCGAGCGGCGTTGGTGGTAACGCCCTGGCCGAAGTCAAGGCAAAGTTTCCTGTAAGCCATTCCGCCCTTCTCGCTTTTCCGACGACGACCCTTCTGTACAGCACACGTACCTAACAATTCTCGCAAACAGATTGACGAACACAACCTAGCCTCCGTCTCCGACGCCGACCTGGCCATCATCAAAGCCGCGCGCCAGACGGCCGAGAACGCCGAGACCGAGGCGGGCGGCTTCAACGAGGCCATCAAGGCTGCCGGCGGCACCAAGACTACGGCCGGCGCGGCCCTCCAGGTCGGCAAGATCAAGAACAAAGTCCTCAAGCTCAAGCTCTTCACCCTCGCCCAGCAGATCGAGCAGGCTAAGGGGGGCAAGGACAACTCGGCCAAGATCGCCGAGGAGACCAAGAAGCTCAACAAGAACATTGAGCTCGACAAGGCGGCTGCCGGCAAGAAGAGCACCAGTGTTAACTTCCAGGGTACTAGCCAGCCTTAAATTGGTGGTCGATGACTACCATGAGAGCTGAACAGAACGGAGGAAAGCGTATCTACTGGGATCATAGTCCCTGTGCAGAGAGAGGTACCGATGCCCAGTGGGTAGCGTGGAGTGGAAAGTGTTCTTTCTGGGATGGGACAAATAAAATAATACTAGTGTTGGGTTCATATCGTTTTCCCTCCATCTCTCCACCGGTTATCGGTGACAGTGCGTTGTGTCGTGATGTTAAGCATCAACCTTAGAAAAGCAATCGGTCGCAGTTACTACCTAGAGATAGTATTCCGGCCGTCGCCAAAGGTGCTTGAAGGGATGCCTTCCTTGACACAGCGGCCCCGAGTCCCGTGCTCTTGCGTATCATTCAAATTCATCTCTCTTGGTGTGTCTTAGGGAAAGAGCGAACGCCGGAGACTTGATAACAAGTTCCATCCCGGCTTCCGGCGCCATACCGCTTGGAAGGCGCACCCAAGTGGATGTTCTTGCCCACTCAAGTTCAACCGACTGTCAACATCCTCGCAAAATCTTATCCCTATACTCCCTCACATCTTCTTGACAACTGAAGCTGAAGAGATCACCAAATCGTGGAACATCTCCACCTGCATTACAGCATACGGCGACACTCAGCCTGGAGTCCGCGCTTTGGATGTCGCGCAGAGGTACCAAACTCCGTTGTTGTTCTCCCAATCTACAAGCACCTGATCCGACTGACTTGCGACGAAATTTCAGCGGCGGAAAAGAACACAACAACCATGTGTCTACAGAAATTGCAGGGACCGACCGACAGTGATCAGAAAGACGACTGAGGGTTGGCTACCTTTGGAAAGAATGGGCTGTGGAGGTACATCGTTCGCCGCTCCAACGTTTAGACATGTCGTTCGTGTCGGTGAGTACTCAAAATGTGACCATGTCAATGTGGCATTTATAGCAACCCATTGATTGAATTCGGTGAAAGATGGTGTATAGCTCTCAAAGCCTGGGAATACATATGACCATGGATGTAGGGTAGACAAGGTAAGGATAAACCCATTGGCCAATCCTAATCTCCAAGATCATCCATTGCCATATCTCAGTACTACACCGCCTAGAGGATGTAACATCCCATCATCAGAGCCCACCTGTGTGCTCTGCATACGATCCAGAAGAGAACTGATGTATGCAATGCACGATACTTTTATAGTAACACTCGCCTGGATGTTGACGAGGTTTTAGACTACCGACGCTACCTACCACCTAGTCTAACTAATGTAGTCGTAGTACCCCCCTTGACTGCACGTCAATCTGTTTTAACACTACCCTGGATCACCGAATCGGAAGTCTGGAATGGTTTACCCGTCACACCTCCCATTTCCCCTTGATCATGAGACATACATGCGTTTCCTGGCATACAACAACAACAACAACAACAACAGTTTAAAGAACGTGGTACAAGAGATAGCGTATGTCAACGAACCACATCTTCGGTGCCTTTTGTTGCTACACACCCATGTTGGACAAGGTCATACCTACTCGGATCCAAGGCAGATGGACAGTAAAAGGTATGAAGGCTCCAAAGACCCCTCGTGCGTGCAGTCATAAGGTCGATGCTAGGTCAGTAAAGGTCCAGTCCTCCTGCTTGCCCAAATAAGTGCGACATAAGCCGTCTCCAACGACATCAACTGCTGTCAAACATTGGTCAATCGTTCAACAACCTCTCGCAACTTTCTCCCTTCCCATTGTCCGGCAAATAAAAAGCCGCCTTGTGCTCAAAGTGAGACAGTCAATGGCTGAGGGAGACAAGCAAATAGCGAGAAAAGGTACGTTCTCTGAGAGAAGTATGGGGCGGGAACCAATACTGATAGTGAAGCTGAAGTAGATTAACAGAAGATCAAGCTCATCATGGCCGATAAGCCCTGTGACCACCACGCGACACACGGGTGCAGGGCGGTAGTTCCGGGGATCCAGAGTCTATGCGCAAACTGCGCGAAGGGGAATTGTTAAGGGGGGACAGGGGGAAAGGGGGAGAAAAGCTGCACTATCGGAAATTTCGAGAGCCCACCGAAGCCATAAACAATCAGACGCGAAGTAACGGAGGAGAATCGAAAGCACAACAAGGAGAAATGGAGAAACTTTGTCAGGAAGCGAAGGCGCCGCTGTTTTATTCATCGTGATGGGCACAGCGCGTCGGATTAATGGGAGGGAAGAAATGAAAAGACAGAAAGAAGTATTTGCTGCAGAAGCGTTCGAGAGCAATGGGTGTCAGACATTGTACAGACAGCTGAGGTTGGAAGCGGCGTCGTCCGTGTACCTATGTAATATCCCCAATGAGGCTGATCGGATAGACACGAAAGAACGATCGACGACGTTAGTTGCGGAGTCATCGGCCTTCCCACCCCAAGTCTACGTCTGTGACATGGAGATTATCATTACCCGTGACGAGCTGATCCATGATAGGCAGGGAGGGGGACTACATTGAGACAAGGTTTCAAAAAGCCTATTCTAGCGTGCATCGGTATTTCCTCCTCGACATAGGGCTGAACACGATGTTACACACATGAAACAAGAGGCAGAGACTGGTTACGCCAGTCGGGACAAGACAGTGTTTTATCGCAACATTCATATGGTGACACGGGTGGATCATCCAGTTCTTGACTTTATATCCCATTCCATTTTCGGCGGCACATAATCGCATGCGACATAAATTTGCCTTGTCGTCGTCGTGCGACATGAAACCTTTCTCTATATAGACACCATTCCATTTTCTCCACCTCGACGCCGTTGGCTTAGTAGGTCTTACACACCCACTTAGCCGGTGCCTGGTGCCGAGTTCCCTTGTTTCTCTAAAAGCCTTTCTAAGAATATGCCAACCAGTAGCCCCAATGAAAAAAATGTTTGAGGATAAAGGAATAATATCAAGAAGGTTTTTGAGTTGCCCAGTATGTTGTGGTATCAAACAAAGAAATCCTTTTCTGCCGCCAAAGAAGCCTCAAGCCATTGTAACACCACCCCCATTGTTTTGCTGTTCAAGAATCAAAGATACGGGTATCATCCGTCGAGTAATCAGAATCGAAAGTCCAAAAAGTAGCACCAGAAAAAAGAAAGAAATTCGGATGCGGTCGTTAAATCACGCTCCAGTGAATGGCGCGTAGATGATGTTGATGATGTACGTGACCCAGTCACAAGACTAGATCAAGACATTTAAGCCAAAAGAGCGGCGCCCAAGGCAACGACACCCATCAAGAGGCCAGACTGAGCGGCAAGGCCAGCAGCACCACCGGTGACGGGGGCAGAAGGGCTGGCGGGCTGGCTGGCAGTGACGATGGCGCTCTGGGTCTGGGTGATGAAGGCCGAGGTGAGAGGCGCGCTGGCGGTAGGACCAGCGAGAGTGGTCGAGTTGACCTGGGGGAAGGACCAGGACAGAGTAGATGAAGAGCTGGTGCTGGGGATGACGACGATCGAGCTGGAAGAGGTGGTCTCAACCGGGGCCGCCGACGAGGTGGTGAGAACGACGCTGGAAGTCTCGATGGAGCTGGTGCTAGTGCTGGTAGCAGGAGCGTTGCCGGGGCAGTTGGAGACGGTGGGGTCGCAGGAGGTGATGGTGACGGTCAAAGTCATGGTGGCAGTGGAGGTCATGGTGCTGTCGGCGGCTTCCTGGGCGGCAACCAGAGAGAGGCCAGTGGCCAAGACGGTGAGGATGCTCTTGAACTGCATTTTGAAGATGTTTGTTTGTGTGAAGGTTCTGTTGTTGTGTTTGTTGTAAGGCTGATGAGCTGTTTCGATGAGGCCGGCCTTGAAATGTCGAGGGACGTGGAGAGAGTAGATCCTCGGGATTTGACTCGTTGATGTTTGTGATGTGCTGTAAAGGAGCGTGGGGCTGAAGCCGGAGCAACTAGCAAGAGACGGGAATGTGAGGATTGCTGGGATAGCGGTGGTTGAAGGGGAAAGAAAGCAGGAAGATCGAGGAGCGGCATAAACTGGGGAAAGAGGTGGGAACGGACCCTTTTGAATCAACCGATGGTCCCTTCCAAGGGCAGTTTCCCAACGGGACGCTTCCATGGACAGAGCCGATGAGCTAAATTGGCTTCGTTCCACGAGTTCCTTGACACCATTGGTCAGCCCCTGCCGCTGGGAGGAAAAAGACCGTCACACTCTGTGCCTGGCACTCACCGTCGGCGGAGCCTGACAAGCCTGGGCCCGCCTGCCGCGGGATTGGGGGACCGCAATAAAATTGGATTCAAAGGCAAACCATCGAATAACAAACAGTTCTTTCAAAGAGATGACAGGGATTCCCATCCTGTTGCCAGCTTGCCCCGGGCATCGCCACCTCCCCTGTCCCTTGTTGGACGTCGAAGCCGAACGATGTTGGAAGGAAGGCCGAGCGAACACGCAAACCGCTCAACCAGCGGAATCGCAAAAGGCGGGAACAATGATCCCTGTCAGGTACCCTGCCGCATGCGACGTCGGTGCCGTCTGATTGGCTGGTACCTGAATATCTGCAACGAACAGAGTGGAGCGGGCAAACCCATCGGCCACTGAGACACCCGCACCACAACCCACCAAATCCAGCACACCATCCACCCACATCATGGCCCGTGTCCACCATCCAATTCAATTCTACTGCTGGCGATCCGGCCTCTTCCCTGACCATCGCAAATTACCAAAATGAATGCCGGATATGGTTTTCTTGCTGACTGGCCGTGCCAACCACTTGGCATGCGCCGGCCAGGCTCTCGCCAGGTTCTCTTGCATTGCATCCAGCAGCCCCAAATTCCCAAGCGAGCCTACGATCCTTTGGTAAAAGAGTTTTTATTTTGGGTCCCCGGATGCGGTGAGGTTGCAGCCGGCTCAGAGGACTCAACTGGAAACTTGGAAAACATGTTGGTTACCGCTACGGTCGCCAGCCCTGCGAGAGAGTGACCGTCAAGGTATTGGAATGGAGACAAGGCATCTTTCACCATTGTATGCGTGCCACGTCGGATGTCACCCGCATGCTTGCTGCCGTGCTGTCGTCCTCCTGTCGTCCACGCATTCGCAGCAGGATCAGACCCCATGCGCGGAGTGCGCCGCCAGAGTTTGCCTACAACTACATGACACCATAAATGGCAAGCCGAGGAAAAAGAGAAAAAGGACTCCCATGTATGGGGTGGGCGGTGACCGTCTCAGCCGTTCTTATACCCTGATATCGCCTAGAGATACCGGTAATGACAGGATGCTTGGTGTTTCCACCTTTCTCAGAGCTGGCAATAGCCTTGCAATTCGCTTGGGTATCTCAGGAAATGACGCGCGTTGATTGCAGAATTGGGGACACGGCATAAACTGCAAGGGAGAATAACCCTCTTTGTCAAAAGCGGGGAGACCTGGGACACGATTTGAAGACATTCCAGAATTTGGAAGAAGGATTCGGCCTTCCGACCCATGATTTGCTCCTTCTCGTATCTGACGTTTCCTGTGTTACTGCGTCGGACAGCGCTTGTGGTACCTTTAAATCTCCAAAGATGCAGCCCCAAAGTTTGCGCTCAAGGACTCGGTAGACGGAATGGTACAGTACAAAAAGAGTCAAAGGAAGAAGAGAGAAAAAAAGCGGACAGCTTCCCTTGGATAAAAAGTAGAAGCTGTAGACCTGTAAAAGAAAGTGCAAAAAGAAGAATGTGCCGACGCGAGCAGGATTTGAACCTGCGCCTCCGAAGAGATTTGATATGTTCGAATGACAAGTTCGAGTCAAACACCTTAGGCCACTCGGTCATCGCGCCAATGGAATGTTGGATACTAAGCTCGACACGTTTTGGTTCCTATATGGTCTAACGCTTGGGGTCACAGCTCAATACCTCCCCGCTTTCATTGTAATGCATCCACAAGATATTAAGCTCTGTTCACCATTTTCTTTGAGGAACAAAACTACAAAAAGATCAATTGACCAAATTGACAACGGAGAACATCTATGGAGCGTAGGGGAGTCCCATAGGGATGGAATGATGCGCAAGCTGATCACCTGCAAAAGACCAAGAGTACCAACCCAACCCTCCCCCTCTTCCAAGTCTTCCGTGCATCTTGAACAACCAACCGACCAACAATCCGAACTAGCAAAGCAAGTGGCAAACCGCAAGCATCACATCCTTTTCTTCGCTTTTACCAAAACCATTGATCATCGAAGAATGAAAACTCTGCAAAATGCAACCTCAACCAGGTTTACCTAAAGTGGTTGTCTTCGCCGCTGTTCCCCACGGCCCACACACCCATCAACATGATGATGATGATGATGATTGTCTTTGCCGCGCACTGTTTGCAGGATCTTTGCTGTTACTTAGTCAGCTTGTGAGCGTCGTACTCGCGATCGATCGTTGGTGAAATCCGAAAATGTACCTACGCGAGCTACGCTGCTCAAGTGGAAGAAGTACACGTGTAGTAAGCAGAAGGCAGGCACACCGAATGAAGATCAAGGCCTCCTCGAGAGACTCGGTACCGAAAAGCCGGCAAAGCGGTCGGGCGGTCCGACGACGGAAGAGCCACGCCGCACCGCTTTATCAAGTATATACGCACAAAGCAATTCAAAGAAGATGGCTTTGAACGTGTGAACAAGACGAGGGGTCTAAAGGGATACGAGCATCACTCCGGGTTCCTGAACAAACAAAGACGTTACACAGTACAGCAAGGAACAAAATATCCCATTGAGCATCTGTCTTTGAGAAGTGTACTGCTTGATGCCTTGGTTTCCGAACGAAACAATAAACGCCCAATATGTATTATGTATGGCTGGTAATAACTCAAACACGCGCTGTCCCGTGGGCGAGAAGCATTTAGAACATCACAAAAACCTACGCCACCCTAACAATCGTCCTCGCCTTCCTCCTCTCATCCTCACTAAGCACCCATAACATCCCATCCTCCCCATCCTCGCCCGCCGCCCCATCCGTAACAATGAGCTCCTCCCACTCCTCATCCTCCATATTCGCCACCATCAATATCTGCAACGTGCGTCCAAACACCTCGCGCACCGCATAGTTGCCCTTGCTGATGGTACCAATAATCCCGCTAAAATCTCTCTCCATCCTGATGGCACCGTACGGGCTCGCTCCCCTAGTCTGCGAGCCCGCGTAGTTCCATACGCGCTTCTCCAGCCAGCGAGCCAGGTGCTGCGCCGTGTAGTCCAGGACCGTGCTGAAAGTCTTGGGCGTCATGAGGCGCGCAATCGGCTTCATGAGGGCGTCCCAGCCCTCCTCGAAGCGGCGCGTCACCTGCTCGAGCACGTCATCCTCGTTTTCATCGTTCGCAGCGCACAGATCGAGGAGCTCTTCCTCGGTCATGGTGTAGTCGGCATCGCGGAAGGTGTCGGAGAGAATGGGGCGCAGACGGGGGCGGACGACTTGGCTGAAGAGGACCTTAATGCCTTCGCTTAGTAGTTCCGTCGCCTTGGCTGTGAATGAGTGGTGGAGGTTGTTTAGGCGGGTGGTCACTTCTTTGAGGTCGTTCTTGAACGGGAAGGAGTTCCTGAGGGAGCTGGCCTGCGAGGGAGCTCCGGTGCCGCCGTTGACTGATTGTTCTCCTGGAGTCAAGATGCCGGAAATGATGCGGGTGAGGTATTCCTCGGCCATGTCGAGACTGTTGATGAGTACGATGAACTGGATAATCTTGTCTTCTGGTGGGAATCCGCCTTGGATCGCAGGCTTGGGGTAGCACTCATCGCGCATCTTGCGCTGGATCATACCGACAAAGTCCGAGCCCAATAAGCTCGATATTGTAGGAAGAACAGAGTCTATAACCCCTCTCTGAGACGTAGAGATGGATCTGATGATCACGGTGTTCGCGATGTACATGACATCTTCCACTGCCGAGATGATAAATGGTGGGCTGCAGTCGATGGGTTTGCTCATCCTCAAGGATAGTCCGGTCGGCCATTCATCTAGCTGGAATGCTTTCTCAACAGACCGCCGGAAGAAGAAAGTGGTTAGAACATTATATGGCAGAACAAGCTTGCCTGAAACCTTTCGGCTCAGGTTGGACTTGGTGAGCACCTCGGGCGTGGTTAATGGTGTGTCTTCTGGAACGCCAGACTCCTGTGACAAACTGAAGTCAGCTACGGCTTCTCAGTTAACAGCATGGTGCAAGACTTACCATGCACTTTTGGGCAAGAAGATGGGAGTAGGCAGACCACCTGCTTAGCATGATGGCGATCTCGCTGAGCAGGGCATCCACCTCCCTCATGCTAACACCCTCATCTTCGCTGCTGCGGCCATCGGTGCCGGGAGCAGGCGAGTTCAGACGTGGCGGAGCTCCAAATCCACGATTCTGTGGTAGGAAACTCTGCACCAGGAACGAAAACGGATAACTCTTCACATCTGTCAAGGCGCGATCGACACCACGCTCATCACTCCAAGAGTCCACGATGATGCCGCCTTGCACATCTGCCTCGCCTTGCAAGCGCTCAATAACCTTGATCATCTTGCCCCCTCCATAGTGCCTCTCCACCAACCCGCCATGGCCGTCCACGATCTGAGTGATATGCCCAAACAGCAGATTCAACGCATTGGCGTAGAATATGCCATCCTTCTTCGGCCTCAGGGTCGCCGGAGCATTAGCATCAGCCCCTCCCAACGCCCCAACACCATCTTTCAGTATCGCCCTCGCCCTATCCGCCACGCCCTGGCAAACATACTGCCCGTACGCATCCAGTCCAACATCCCCCCTTCCGATCAACGGGAAAAGCTTGAAGAACCGCGTAATCTTGGCCGGATCATCCTCCTTCGCCGCCTTCCAAAACTCCCTCAAGAATAACACGCACAAGCTCTCCCTGGCATTCTCCAGCGTCACCCACGGTGCATCAGGCACCTCAACAGTCGGTACCACCGCCGCCGCAAACCCGCTTCTCACAATCTCCTCCGGCACGCGGGCCGCTCTGGCAATATACCCCGCGGCAGCCTCCCAGTCCTGCGGAGCACCCATACTGCCCACCACACCCGCCACGCACGCCTTCAGCTCCGCCACCAGCTCAACCACGCGCAGGGTATCCTCGACGCGCTGCTTCTCGAGGTCGAGCTGGCGCACGCGGCTGGACAGGTGGGAGGCGGTGTCGGCGGCGCCGGCCAGCATGTTGTTGCTGACGGAGCGGGCGGCGATCACCTGGGAGCCGAGGCCGGCGCGCAGGTTGTCGAGACGTGAGAGCGAGCGGGCGAGGTCCTGGTGGGAGGCGAGGACGAAGGATAAGCGGGTCGTCAGGGACGATTCGCGGGCGTGGAGGGCGGAGAGGGCGGCGCGGATGTCGGATGAGGACGAGGCGGTACGGAGGGCCGCGAGGGCCGGGTCTGCTGCTGCTGCTGCTGCTGTGTTCGGATCATTGGTACCGCCATCTTGGGGGTTGGTGATGCTCCTTATTGGCAGGGAGAGCGAGAGCGGTGCTATCTTATCGTGGGATTTGTTCGTAGCGTTCGCCGTGGTGCTTAAGGAGGGATTCGTGATATTATTGCGGATGGCGCCAGTTGTTGGGGTACCTCTAGCTGCTGTGGCTGCTGTACTTGTTGGAGCCGTGGAGGGCATCTTCGACGACGAAGCAGTGGTATCGACGCCATTGGAGGGGGCAGACATCGGTATTGCCGTGTGGACGCTGGCAACGCATCGCTGCTTTGCACTTGATGCCCTGCGTGGTGGTCGTGTAAGTTTGGGCTTCGGTGTTTCGAAGCTATAAAGGTGGTGAAGGACGTCGAGGCTCTAGCGGCGGGTGCCCCTGCAGCGGGGCTCAAATCACCGCCTTGTCGTCTGTGGTGGCACGCCTGCAGTGACCATCTGTCCCTCCCCTGCCGGGCTCCCAGCGCCGGCCACTACCACAACAGTTGACGATACCCCTGAATCTTGGGAGATACCGCGAGACACTTCGTATGAAGCAGATACGTCTGTTGAATAAACACCAGATGTATCCAAACCTGGCCATTCAAAGGCCGATGGTATATTACTATTTAAATCCAATGTTGTAGTGTATGTATAAATTCATCACGAACGCCTGGGACGTGGTCACCTTTACCATGTACCCACTTTATCTAGTCTAAGTCAACTCGCCTTTCTTGCTTACACCGGCCTTATACAGCCTGGCTGTAGTTAACACCCATATGTCTTCTTCCCCCGTACTTCCACCACTTTCTAAGCTCATCAGCAAAGAAAACTGTACTGCATAGCAACATCAGGTACACTATATCAAGGAGCCCGAGCGCCTCAGTCTGAAAAACTTCCTGCAGCCAGGGGAAGTAAATAACAAGCAACTGTCCTGCCAAACTGAGCGAGACGGCCCAGTTGAAAAGTGCGTTCGAGAACAGCCCGATTTCGCCGCGGAGAATGGATTTAGACTCTGACCGGCAGGCCAGGGCGTTGAACATGTCGAAGAGGACGAAGCAGGTGAAGGTCATGGTAGTGTCGCGACGGGTGACCTGTCCGTCCCCGAGCATTTCGTGCTTGTAAACCAGCATGGTACCAACCATAATGATGAAAGCTTGGGTAAGCACACGGGCAATGAGAGGGTTGGTGAGAGCTGCATCGCCTCTGCGGCGAGGAGGACGGTTCATGACGTCCTTGTCGACAGACTCAACACCCAGAGATTGTGCAGGAGGGCCGTCCATAATAATGTCTGGAAAGCGGATGTTAGTAAAGGTCAGGTGAAACTGGGAACAAGGGGGGTTGTCTTACTAATCCAGAGAATTTGCATGGCATTGAGCGGTGACTTGTAACCCAAGCAAGTGCAGAGCAGCACAAGAGACAAGCCAGCGGCGCTCGTGCTGAGCTGGAACGTCAAGAAGTTCTGGATGTTGTTGAAGATGCCCTTGCCCTCTTCGATGGCATGAAGAATAGTAGAAAAGTCGTCGTCAGTCAAAATCATATCGGCCGCCTCCTTGGCTACATCGGTTCCGTGCTTGCCCATGGCAATACCGATATCAGCCTTCTTGAGAGCGGGAGCGTCGTTGACTCCGTCACCCGTCATGGCGACAATATCGCCACGAGACTGTAGAGCCTTGACAATCTTGAGCTTGTGGTCGGGGTTCGTGCGAGCGAAGATGGTGGTATGGTCCATGGCCGCAGCCAGCTCTTCCTCCGTCATGGAATCGATCTCATCTCCGCGCAGGACAGATCTGACGCCCGAAGTGTTGGATGCGCCCTCAACCGGGGTAGCAACACTCATACCAAGCTGTTTTCCAATCGCAACGGCCGTAGTCTCAGCATCACCCGTAATCATGATGACCTTGACAGAGCCACGCATCAACTTCCTGATAGACCTCGAAACGCCGGGACGCGGCGGGTCGCTCATGCCAACCAAACCAGCAAAGGTAAGACCCCTGTATTGTTCTTCGACAGTGCTCGTGGCAGACGACTTGTTCTTGGCGGATCTGGTGACAGAACCGCTAGCAAAGGCCAAAACACGGAGACCTCGCGAGGCCATCTTCTCGGCGGCTTCAATCGCCTCCTGGCGTCTGTTGGCATCCATAACAAATTCCCGGCCATCCTTGGAGAGATAGGTATCGCACGCGTCAAGAATCTTGTCGATAGAACCTTTGATGTAGGCAAATTCCTTGTCCGACTTTCCTCCTTCCGAACCAATAGTAACACCCATCCACTTGCGCTCGGAGCTGAAGGGAGTTTCGCTCACGCGAGGACCAATGGAGTCGCGGACATCGTGTTCCTTAAAGCGATCAAGCAAGTCGAGCATGGCAACGTCTGTGGGCTGGCCGACCCAGCGAGTATACGTGGATGGGGCATTCTTTCCTTGAGTAGAGGAGAGGACCGCGCGAGCCCCAGCACCGTTTTCGGTGTACTGCATAGCGAGACGGGCATTGTTGGCGATGTTACCGATACGGAGGATTCTAAGCGTGGCGGGGCCAGGTTTGGTCTCGGTAGCTTCGTCGTCAGAATCCACGTCTAAAGCGTCGTCGGTACCGAAGAACCACATCTTGACAGTAGTCATGTGATTCATCGTCAAGGTTCCTGCTCGCAGTTAGTTTTGTATCGCCTGTTGTCGGGTGGTATTTGGACATACCGGTCTTGTCTGAGCACACAACATTTACAGATCCTAAGGTCTCAACCTTTGGCATCTTGCGCACGATGGCGTTATGCTTTGCCATGCGGTGCACTCCCAAAGCGAGGGTAACAGTGACAATAATGGGCAGGCCCTCGGGAATAGCCGCTACCGCCAGAGAAATGGAGATGGTAAAGATCTCGAGGAGCTTCTTTCCTTGCAGCCAACCAACGAGAGAGATCAGACCGATAATCACGAAAGACATCTTGCTGAGCTGAGAGCCGAGATCGTCCATGGACAGTTGCAGAGGCGAGCGAGGGCTTTCGGTTCCAGATACACTAGTTGCGATGGTTCCAAAGTGCGTGTTTCCTCCTGTAGCAAAGACAACGCCTTGCCCATATCCGGACTTCACAAGTGTGCCCATGTATACAACGTTGGTCGAGTTATCTTTGTCAGCGGCAGGACCAGGGGCTCCGCTACGAGTACGGGCTTCGGCAACGATTCTGACGGGCTCATTTTCTCCAGTGAGGTTGGAGGCGTCGACTGTGAGATCCGTAGCCTTGGTAACTCGGATATCGGCAGGAATGCGATCACCGGTAGTGAAGAGAACCAGATCTCCAGGCACTAGTTGCGCAGCCATGACCTTGGACGATTTCGCATCCAGAACATCCTCGGGCGGTGTAACTGAGCCAGCAACGTCGCCAATGTCGGACGAATCGTCACCATCAACGGGTTTCGCTCCTGTGTGTTTCCGTACCAGGTGCGCATGGTTAGGAACCAGGTGGTTGAGTGCCTCGATGGACTTTTCGGAACGATATTCCTGAATAAAGCCCACGCTCACAACGATGGTGACGGCGACCGAGATACTGACGGCATCGTCGACGTTTCCGACAACTATAGACGCACCGGCAGAGGCGAGAAGAAGGAGGATCAACGGCTCTTGGAACTGCTTCACGAATCGCAGCCAGAGAGGCTCGGGGGGCTCATGGGGAATCTCGTTCGGACCGTAATCGTGCAGTCTCGAGAGGGCTTCGGCGGGAGTCAAGCCGTGGGTAAGGGAGGTGTCGAGGTGGGTGGCGGCTTCGGCGGGAGTCATGTAGGAGAAATCGTCGGCCACGCCCTGTTTACTCGTCTGTCAGCGTCCCGAACTGGCTGGGCGTGTCAATGTCACAATGGCATGGGGCTCGAAGCCTACTCTTGATTCCGCAGAGGTGATGCGGTGTCGCGGTGTGTTACAGCCGGACAGCGACTGCTCGATTTCTTCGGGGGTCGCAAAGGTGCCCTGGCCAGGGGATTTCTGATAGAAGGGAAGGACATCGTCATTGTCCTTCCGCCCACCGAGTCGGTCCATGATGGCGGAAACGGTTGTTGCTCGTGAGAGGTATTATGAGAAAGGCGGAGGGGAAGACGTGAAGTGCGGAACTAAGTGTAGTAATATGTAGTCTAACAAGGCCCGGGCGCAAAGGGGCCCGAAAGGGATAGGAAATCCAGGCCGAACGTCATGCACAGCTGCAACAGCGGCAGCACTCGGCAGACGGTGGTCAAAGTCGATGATACTGTAAGGAGCGTCCGAAGTGGTAGGTTGAAAGAGAAAGGGCGGTTTACAACTAATACAGACGAACGGAAAAGAAGATCATGGCGGCCCCTGAGAGTTGGAGACGGAAAGATTCTGGAGACGGCCCCGGAGGATTATATTTAATGTATGGCTCCGGGCCTGTAATGGGTATGGGACTCGTATGGGGTTCCCTTTTGCTGGATGGAGTTCGATCGAGGATCCAAACTCGCCAATTATCTAGACCGATCCGAGTCTCGCTGGGATGAGGTGGCGGGTACGTACACTCTGTGGTGCTGTGCACTAGGGAGAGAGCGGTTGAGTGGGCGAGCACTGCCGGTTCAAAGTGGTCATCCAAATGTCTCGGTACCCCACGACAGCGGCGCTTTGCCCTTTCCTCCTGCTTGCTAGACTGTTTGCGGAGAAGCGTGCGAGGCTGAAAAGGGGCAACATTAAACAGCAAGATTGAGAAGCTTTTTGGATGGAGTTCTGGAGGTTGCGAGTAGCAGTCTTAGTTTGCAGCCTTATGGATACCTGTACAACTCATCTTTTCAGTCAGGATCTGTATCAGCCCGTCGGTACACCAAACGTGCATGCTTGCCATAGAGGTACATAGATCTATTCTAGTAGGTATGCACTCTCGTCGAGCCTCAGTCCCTTTCCGGTGCATTGTACCCGGACATGCTTCTCTACATCGGCACATTCCCCTACAAGTCTCGACAGACACCAACCTCGTGATGTTTTCATGATGGAAGTCGCTTGTCACAGCTCGTACTCCCGCCTTCTCAACCCTCGCTGCTCCACGGTTGATCCTCAAATTTGGGCATATTCAAAAGCCGAACGATCGGCAGAAAACGAACCCCCCTTTCCACCAAAATTTTGGCATGGTGAGCTGGTCGTTGAAGGTGACGAATACACTGGCCAGGGTGTACCGTGCCGCAGCTGGATCCCCCTACCGCCTTCCCCAGTTTAGCCACAGCCAAGGACCAAGCACACCGTCACCACGAACCACGTCTTTCCATGAATCTTCAACAGGTTGAAAAGGTAGTTAAAAGCCTGACAAATGAAAGAAGGTGACTTGACGGTAGGAGAGACTTGTTGCTGACGTCGACGGCGTCCCTTGGCTTCTTGGTGGTTCCTAACCGTGTTGAGAAGTTGCCCTGTTTCGGAAGGTGCTAGCAAGCCACTTCAAGTCCAATTCCAGAAGTGGCTGGTGAGACTGTTTCCTAGGACACCAGCCCAGCCTCTCAGATTTCGTCTCCCGCAAGTAAAGTGCAGTGCACTGACACTCGAGTTGCTCACAACCCCGGTCTCATCCGGGTCGTCCCCAATCCTGAATCGTCCGTCAGAACCTGGAGCTTCGCTGCCGCTCTTGTCACAGATCCCCTCTTCTTCTCTTCCACTCTTTCAGCCCAACAACAACACTGGCTTCATCATCGCCATCCCACTCTGCTGGCTGTCGCATCACAATCGCGTCTTTCGGATTCGGTGCCTGAAACAATTGCTGAGCGATTCTTCGACAATTGGCCCGAATGCGCTTCTCCTTGCTGCCGCTGCACATGTGTACGAGTAGCGCCCACGGGTCCTTGCGGTCTGTAATTTCAACGCGCCATTCCCTGCTGCTGCTTTGCTGAGCTAGGTTTGGTTTCTAAACGACGCGCTCTCGCTTGCCGTGTCCCTACCCACCTCAAACCACCGCCACACCCCATCAACACCACCACAACACACCACCTATCCGGGCATCGCGAAAAAACACAACGGGCAGCAACCGACAACGCACTGCTGCGCCATAGCTCGGTCGCTTATCAACACCAACCTCGTCGTCGCCAATTTGCTCCGTATACTTGCTGTTCCATTGCTGCACCCAACAACAAACTCTCGTCGCCATGTTTTGGTCGGGCACCCTCCTTAGTGCCACAGGGCCGTTGGCGAAAGCCTGGCTCTCGGCCAACCAAGAGCGCAAAGTCTCCAAGGTCCAGATTTTGCAGCACAACCTCCAAGACAGTGTCGATGCCATCATTGCCCCTAACGATGCACCGCTGGCCCTTCGGCTGAGCGGTCAGCTGCTTCTCGGTGTCGTGCGCATTTACAGCCGCAAAGCGAGGTACCTCCTCGATGACTGTAATGAGGCCTTGATGAAGATCAAGATGGTAGGCCCAGTCTGTCTTGTTTGGGTTCCGCTCGCCTGCTAACTTGTCATAGGCCTTCCGATCTACCGGAAACCACGATATTCCTACCAATCTACATGTTCAGAACAGCGAATCACTCATGCTTCCCGATCAGATCACGCCGTATGATAACCTCGATCTACTACCACCCCCGAGCGCCGACTACCTGGCGTCACAGATTGAAGAGGTTACTGGCGCTCCTATCATGGCTCGCAAGGTGCAAGTCCGTGCCAGTCAGCGCGATATCAACCTTCAAGAGGACTTCAACAACAGCCAGTTCCTGAATAACACCATGGTCGACGAGGAAGAGCTTGCACTCGCCAACAACGATGACCTCGGCTTGGAGTTGGACTTCGGCATGGACATTGACGATAGGCCGAGCAGGTTTATGGACACAACGATTGAAATGGGCAGAGACGCGCCTGACGCTAGAGCTGTTGAGGACGACATTTTCAGCGAGTTGAGTGCTGGACCCGGCAAGCAGCGTGGGACTCGCGAGCCGTCACTAGGACTTGACTTGGACTACGGTGATGGCGTACGGATCCACGATGATGAAGGGGATATCCAAATGGGTGATGACGACCTCCAGTTCAACGTTGCGGACCACTCCGAGATTCCCGAAGGCCTTTCTACCCCAGGTGCTCCGGATATGGCTCGTGCTCGCATTTCCGAGTCTCCCTTGTCGGATATCGATGACGAGTTTGCCAAGGAGGTTGAGATGGAGTACAGCCGCCACACCAACTCGGACATGTACGAACCTGGCGAGGACCCAACCGCCAGTACGGTAATCGCCCCCCAAAGGTCGAAGAAGAGAAAGCTTCTCCAGCCTGATGAACAGACCATGCTCTCGAACGCCCAGATCAAGGAGCAGCAGTCGAAGCGCGACAACATCCTCAAGCCGCAGGCTTTCGGTACTCAAGATCCCTACCTCATGGCTTTGCTCGACCTGCAAAAAACCGGAGCGTTTGTTAGCAACGTCCTCCTTGAAAACCGGAGTGACAGTTGGGCCGACGAACTCTCGGACATGTTGTCTCTTACCACTTTCCGCCCCTTCGACCTAAAGAGGAAACGGGACAGTGCGATTGCTGACATGGAGGTGGACGAAGAGGACGGCACGCGCAAGTCGCCTCGCCTCGAGCTTCCCGATGACGAATCTACGGTTGTCGGCCGCGCCGAGAGCATTAACGGCAATCAGAGTGAGACTGCCGAAGGCACGGAGATCGAGCTGGCCGCAAACGAAGACGGTGCTGCCTTCCACGACGACGACCAAGAGCGACCTGGCTCCAGGAACACCAACAGCCCCGTTCCCAACTTCGACGAGACCATTGCGCCCCTCGTGCACCCTGCGGACAGCGGCCCGGTTTCGATCGGCACCAAGCACGCCGTCCACATTCTGCGTGATATCTTTGGCGCTGAGGCCGCTAATAACGCCGACAAGCGCAAGAAGACCGCTGTTGTCTTCCAGGATCTCTTGCCCGAGGGCAGGACGACCAAGGCCGATGCCACCAAGATGTTCTTCGAGTGCTTGGTGCTTGCGACCAAGGACGCCATCAAGGTTGAGCAGAAGGAGGGCGCGCTTGGCGGCCACATTCGTATCCGCGGTAAGCGCGGCCTTTGGGGTGACTGGGCGGAGCGCGAGGCTGGTGGTGAGATGGCTCAGCAATCCCAGCATCAACAGCCCATCAACCCCGATGAGCCCCAGCCTTCCATCGAGACCTCTGCTCAGCCGATCGAGGCCTCGGCTTAAAGCCTGAATTCTTAGGTGTGGGGGTTTCAAAGGTTCATGGCGAGCTTTAAGGCTCATATCCTGTACAAAAACATCCATTGCCATGATTTAGCGGTTATGATATCACACTGTCAAGTCTAGTTGGTCGGTTTAGTCGGTTGGTCTTGAAGGAGGATGAAGAGGAGGAGAACGAAGAGGAAGGAGCACGGCGGCTATTCTGTATTTCACTCAGTGTTTCCTGATGATGTCGTTTTTCTTTTATGTTTTGTTTCTCGGTGTTGATTTTGTTTTGGCATATTATATTTCTCTTGTTGGTCGTTGTCTGTCGTCAACAGTGACCAAGTGGCGTTCGTGGCGCACTCCGGATGTTGTAAGACTGGAAAGATACCATTACTTCATCTTATCTGGTCCCTGCCTCCTGTTGGCTTCCCCTGTTTCTCGGTCGTGTTTGTATTTTTGGTTATGTGTTCGGAAAAGGAGGAAGCGAGAGCGTACGGTTCGGATGAATAGGCTGGCAGATGGAAAAGCTGGAAGGAACGAAGGTACGACGGTTTCATGCCCTGTATGGAAAGCGGAAGGGAGCCTCAAAAGAAACCATTATGACCATAAAACATCCGGGATAAAAGACCCGTTCCACGCTGCATCTATGATGTGAACCCGTGGTCATTGGCGTCATTAAACCTTTGGGAGTAGGACATAGCTATGGATTGAATCGTCGAAGACACGTCAAGACCTGAAAAGAAAGACAAGCCCCCTGGAGACGTTGACATCTGTCTCGTATCCCAGCATTAAACCCTCATTCATGTTGAACACCAATATCGGCAACTATATTTCCTGTCTCATCGCCCCGTACATTCAGGGGTGAGTAAACAATCCTTAGAGAAGTTCGGTACAGTGGGTGCCACAAATAAACGCCCCGTTATTTTTTTCTCACCTTAAAAGGCCTAAACTCAACACTTTCGTATACGAATCAAATAACCACTTTTAAAGATATAAATATCCCTAAAAACGCTACGAATAGTTATATACCAAGTATTATTCATAAAGAGAGCTGCCTTCTACTACCTTGTAAGGGGGTTGAGAATTTAGGCTGTAAAGTCCAACTACAATGCGAACTCGGATTTCAGTCTACTAAAGAGCGCTATAAGTCTACTATAATATTTTTCTTAATGCAACCTAAAGTTAGCACACTAATTGCTCAACTACAAGTAATAGTAGAAAAACTAGGTTTCTTTTCCTCAATTGTATTTGTATTTACCTATTTACACTGTAAGTGCATCTGCGATTCTTCTTTGTTAAGGGGTTGAAAGTTGAGAGTGACGATATTGAGTTTTGGTCTTTTTTGCAGGGAAAAAATCCGCGGGGCGTTTATTTGTGGCAGGGACTGTACCTCGTTGACCGAGTTAGGTAGTAAGGAAAGAACCAAAATGGCCCAAGGACAATACGCTTACGCTAGAGTGGAAAGAAAAGGAAAAGAAAAAAATATGCAACATCTTCCTCGAACAATGGCATCCAACCTTGAGAAGTCCCAAAAGTTCCCGAGCTCCTGAGTGCAGAGTGCATATCCATCATTTATCGGTTCCACTACGTCTTCACACCGTCCAATTCTTGCAAGCAACCAAAGGAATCGAAACCACAATTGTCACCCACGCACACTCCATCTCCTCATATACCCAGTCATGAAGTCATGCCGCTCACCACCAATACAACAAAGTCGCCTCCTACATCGCCTTCTGCCTATTATCCTCCACAACAACTATCTCCTTCGCTTCCTGGGTCTCCTTCTCCACTCCGGAGTACTTGTTGATCCAGCTGAGGACATGCTGATGCCAGACAAGACTATTCTCTGGTTTCAGAACCCACTTTTTTGGTAGTCCTTGGTTAGCATGAAATTCATGTCATTTGCGTTTGCGTTTATTGTCCCGTTGGGTTGAGAAGGTGGTTGTTTGGGGTGATAAAAAGTTGGAAAGTAGATGTGAGGGCAAAGCGCTTGCTTGCTTCACGGCTAGGCTCTACGGCTCTTTGAGCCCGGAGTGAGGAGGAGGAGGGGGTAGGGGGTAAGTGGGGGTGTGTGGTTGATGTTCGCTGCTGAGATTTTTGAGGGCCATCTCCTGGGATGGGATTCTAGCAGTGACCAACTGCCACGACACGGGAGTTCTGATTTGGTTGTCTGTCATAATGATTGCTGCTTACGTGGTTCTCATCGGGGAACATGACCAGTTTGCTGGGAATGCCCTTAGATTGGAGGATGTTGAAAGGCGCGAGACCTTCGGTTATGGGGAGACGGTAGTCGAGTTCGCTGTGGATGATCTGTTTCGGAGGAAGAAAGCATGGACAGTTAGTGGGAGGGTTGCTGCAGTCAAAAGTTCTGGTATCTGTAGAAGTGTTTGGACTCACCAACTGTGGCGTGGCCCACTCGTTCACATGCTGAGCGGGATCCCACTTCTCGTATCCGGCGCGGTTATCGTAAATGGTTCCCTCGAAGTCGTGGATGGGGAAGAAGAGTTCCTCGCTGCCCCACTGGTTCAGGGTGCTGAAGACACCATCGTGACAGACGAGCGCCTTGAACTTGCGTCCGAGCGGGTGGCCTTGGATCCAATCTGTTTTGAAGAAAGGGCATCAGTAACCGCCCGATGTCCTTTCATCGCATCGCCAGAGCCCACTTACTGATCATATAACCGCCATAACTAGCACCCAACGCGACCGCCCTGTCCGTATCCACGTACGGCATGTTGTTCTCAATATGCTCAAACGCCTTAACCAGATCCTCATACGGCATGCCGCCCCACTGGCCCTTGATACCATTCTGCAGGGCCATGCCATAGCCTGTACTTCCTGTCGGGTTCGGGCTGACAACAACGTAGCCTTGCTCCGCAAATACGGCTGGGTTCCAGCGGTTGCTCCAGCCATCTTGCCAGGCACCCTGGGGTCCGCCGTGGATCAGGAAACAAAGAGGGTACTTCTTCTTTTCGTCGAAGTGGGAGGGGCGGACTACGAGCGCGTGAACGTCGTAGTCACCAGCTCCCTTGAAGGTGATGTCTCCGATGCTAGACCTCGACAAACCGAACGTCTTCCCTTGCTTAGAGTTAGACGAAACGATATCGGTGGTATTGGAAGAGGGATCGACAATGCTGTAGCAGCTGTTGTCAACCAGAGAGGTACTAGAGACCAGAAGCTTCGAGGACGAATCGGCCTCAGCAAGAAGTCTGATATCGTTCACACTGCCGTCTGCGGTCTTGATAACCGTGGGAGTGTCCTTGACATCAGCTGGGTTAGAAGGGACCTCCCAGAGGTGGACACGAGCATTCTTCTCGGCTGTCACGTAAAGCGACTTGTCATCGGCGCTCCAGAGAATCCCTTCGGGACGATAGTCCCACGCTCCTTCGTCGTCATCTGTTGCGAAGAATTCTTCAGTCTTGCTCAGATCGCTGATGTCCGGTAGAAGCATCAGACGGGGTTTGTCAGATTCATATTGCTTGCTCTTCATCCGGGTAAACGCCACCTTGCAACCGCAGTGCGAAAAGACAGGGCTGTTGGTATAGCCTTCCAGGCCAGGTGTCAAAACAATCTTCGGGGATGGTGGCTGCTCCTCGGTGAAGGTATTGAGCGGAACATAGTAAAGATCGGTCTTGGTGTAAATGGCAGGGTTGAGCTCGGGGTCTTTGGCAACAAACACCAATCCCGTGGAACTGATGTCGAAATCACCAGTTCCTCCAAAGGGCGGTACTGGAGATTCAAGCTTCGATCCCGCCAGGGCGTTGACGAGACTGCGGCCCGCTAGCGTAAAGCGACCGTTCTTCTTCTCCAACGCAGTGTACCAAAGGGAGTTCTTGTCTTCTCCTAGCCACTCGTCCCAATGGCGAACAAAGAGACTGGTATAGACCTTGGCGCTAGAATATGGCTTCTTCGCCGTCACAGGGTTGGACAGCTGTCCATCTGGAGTAGCGGAGGCGGAGCAGACGAAAGCGACGGTGCCGTTGGGGAGCTCTTTGATCTTGATGTTCGAGATACGAGCCTTGATCGTAGTGACCTCATATGCTCTAGATGTTGTGTTTAGCAAAGTCTGGTCCTCTTCACTATCGAAGGGCAATCTTACTGAGATCCTGGGCGTGCAATCTTGTCGCTCAGGACGGTGGTGTTGCCCTTCTCACCACTCTTGAGGTACAAGAATTCGTCGTCGCCAATCCATGTCGGCTCGCTGGCGCTCAAGTCATCGACAAGAAGTGTTGACTGGCCAGATTCGATATCAAGAAGTCTGATCTGGGAAGTCTTCCTGTGTGTTTCGAACGAGTACGTGGTCACCTTTGTGGCGCCAAGGCTCTGGTCAGCGACAAGACTTACACACCACCCCCACCCAACATTTTTCAGATTCACGTGTGGTCCATAGTGTTGTCACGCGGTACGCGATCCCATCTTGTACACAACCCGACTTACTGTGAATAGTGCCTTGGTCCCCTTGGCATTGGGAACAGCTGGCGAACGGCGGGGTGCCGACAGCAGCACCTCGGGGGTGAACTTGGTTGCTGTGAGGGTCATGTTTGATACTGCTATTGATGCATCCGCGCCAGGAAAGGCTGATATGAGGAGGATGCAAGAAAGCACCAAGTTCCAACAACGGTGAAGAAGTAGTAGCGACCACATCCCCTCTTCCAAGTCTAGAGGTAGGCATCTGCTACTTTAAGGCATGCGACGATGTAGCTTCTACAGTGACAAGGCGCCGTGAGGGCTGCAAGCGGGCCTGCTTCCGTCGTGAGGGGTAGGTAGCTGTAGGCTAACCTCCGTCGCTGCCAACAAGGCATCGAGGGGAAAGTTGTGACCCCACCCCATGGTGTAATCGACGGCGCTCGGTTTCCACCCCGTCATGTCGGGTACGAACACATACCGGAGATGCCGTGCGCATTTGATCCATGCTGTAACGATTCTCGTCGAGAACTTCACCGGCCGGACGCTTGGTGATGTGTCTTCAAGGCAATCCTTCCGTAAGTTGGGTTGGCAGACATTTGAACGTTACCGGTGCGCTTGACAAACAAGAATAACTTGGCGCCCGGAAAGCCTGAAGTACACTACGAAAAAGTGAACGAGACCGCCGAGAGATGAAACGCGACACAGCACAGGCCACCTCCAGTTACTGAACGGCAGGTTCATCGCAACTCCAGTGTGAAGCGCACCAAGGGCACGCAGATACGGGCAGGAAAAGCACGTGTGCGAAGGCATCACAAATTGGGAAATCCGAGTTCGCAAATGACATCTCCTTGCGATGTTCAAGTTGACAGTTTCTTCTTCGCGTTTCAGAGCTTAAGCCCCAAGATCGCAATGAAAAAAAGTTTGTGATGAAAGCGGGTCAGACTTCCATCGACACCCACCCCGCCAAAGCGCCCGAAGGCAAGACCTCTGGAAATCGGGGTACAGATCATCGCCACTCTCTATACAGTCGCCGTGAAGCAACCGCCACCTTTCAGGCAGAGCGAGAGTAAATAAAGGACCTCACTGTTGGGCGCCGAGGATATTGATCATCAACCCCGGTGGGATCTGTGGCTCCTTTAGGGAACACAAAAGAGGACAAATACTATAGAAATGATTCTCCTGAAAAGCACAGTGTGGTTAGCATCGTGTATTGCGATGAGCGCATCTCCCAGAGAGGAGAGCAGATTCCCAATAGTAGGGGGGGACTCACTGAAGTATTGTCGACATGAAGAAAAAAAAAGAAAAAGAAAATCACAATAGTGGGAGGGAGGACCATCTTTTATACCCTCCTAGAGGTGCTGCACCCGGTCTGTGCGCACCTGCAAATTTTCATGGGCAATGCAATTCTGTGTGGACCGTCCCGTGACCGCACACTTGACCAATCAGAGCAGAGATACAGGCTCCATCCACACCCGCCCTGCAACCTAAACACCGTCCCGTCAGGACCGACAGCTCACGTCCTGGCACTGGCAGTAGGTTGGCAGGTGGTACGTCGTTGTCACTGCACTCAGCTCAGCTCTCATCCAGATGGAA
The DNA here is from genome assembly GCA_030685235.1 of Copromyces sp. CBS 386.78. Classification (NCBI taxonomy): domain Eukaryota; kingdom Fungi; phylum Ascomycota; class Sordariomycetes; order Sordariales; family Sordariaceae; genus Copromyces; species Copromyces sp. CBS 386.78. The sequence goes on from MU839090.1 coordinate 471,494, forward strand.
AGACATACTTCACGACCTCGCCCCAACAATATGAACATGATGGCAAATCAAAAGGTTATCATCTCAATTCAGTCAAACGGCTTCAAGATTCTTCCTTGGAAACTTTGTTCACCGGGCGCAAAATGAGGAACACGAGAATTCTGGACATCATATTGCATCATGCTTGGGAAACAGAAACAGCAGCAGACTGAGAGATGGTACTAGATGTGCGGTGCTCTCCCAATTCCAGCTCCTTGAAGTCGCTTCCTCAAGAGATTCACTGTCCATCAGCAGCAGGTAACAAAATAGCACTCTCCATTCGTAGGTTATCCTGATGCGCCGAAGAAATGCGCCGAAGAAAATTGACATAAAGCCCTTCCCAAAACGCCGCGCTCTGCTTAATCCATCTGTAATGACCCAAACCAAAACGCTCCGTAATCCAATCCTTCTCCCTCTTGTGCACAAACGAGTAACACAAACGCAACAGAAATACAACCGCAACACGTCGCAACCACGGATTCACTTGCGAACAGCACCAAAGTTCGTCCTTGCCTTCTTCGTCTCTCGTGAGTCCGTCTCGCTATCTTCGACTCCCGCACCCGACGTCGTCGCTTTCTTCCTCTTGGAGTTGTTCGCCTTACCGGCCGTGGCCGATGTGGGCGTCGGCGCACTCGATGCGCCGTCCTTGTTATTGAACGTTGTCGAGACCGGTGTCGGGGCGTGGGAAGCGGGGGCTGAAGAGGCTGGTGTTTGCGATTCTTGTTGCTGTGGTTTTTGCCAACTGGTTAGCTTGACGGAGTCCTCTTATGACGCTCAGTCTCCAAGTGGGGTTGAAGTGTGTTAAAGTGTGGTGCTGCATTACGGCAGGATGCGAACGAGAGGAAGACGGTGGTTTGGATGGTGGATGGGAAAGTGGCTGGGTATAGGGAGGGGGGAAGAAAATACAGAACGACGCACAGCCGCCGGATTGTACGATATCGAGCTTCTCGAGAAGACACGATTCGCGTCTGTCAACCCCGTCTTCCGGCGCTGTGCTGCAACGTTGGCGGTGCCCTTGGTGTAGTTGTCGAAGCCCGTGATGATGTTGCCCGCTGGTGTATTTTCGAGGTACTCGGTTTCCTGTTGGTAGATTGATTCTTCTTGCGCAAGCTGTTATTTCGTTCTTTAATCAGCAGGCATTTCGACGATTGGTTCAGGTCGTTGGGGGTTACGGCAGCCGTACCAGACGTTTTTCCAAAAGCTTCTTCTTGTTCAGCAACTCTTTAAGATGCTGTCGCTGCTTTTCGTAGTATGGGATGCCAGCTGCGCCGTCGGTCGTGCCCATTTTTGGACCCGAGTTATCCATCATTGCAAGTTCGCCAACCCCAATCCGGTCACGGGTCGCTTGTCGTCTGAGCGGGTTTATGGTGATAAAGTTATGGGGCAATGTCGTGGTGTTGCGCGGTTCAGATGGTGTTGTAGCGCGTCGAGACGCCCGCCGCTGCGATAGTGGATAAAAGGTGCGGGTAGCTCTTTAAGGTACCTCTAGGGTCATGCAGGTGATGATGGAGCTGCTGAGCCTTGGCACAATTGCACGGGCGCCAAGCGGAACACAAGCCGAGAGGACGGTACCTTCGTACTGTTTTGTTTGCATTTGACTTGCCAGCTGATGATACTAAATCTGCAAAGCTATCTCTGCGTTCTATCTTTGGATCATTTCGGGCTTCCTCAATAATCCTCCCCATTTCAGCATATAATCCCTCGTCCTCCTTTTCCCACCTCCCACTGTTCGGAAATACTACTTTCCGTAGTCTATTGACCACAGGTATCAACGGCTGGTAGTATGGCCTAAAGTACTTTTCTACAAGTTTGATAAAATCCCCTTCATGAACCACTTGCCCCTTCTTCAAGCCTGCCAACGTTTCAGGGCTGATATAATTCCACTTGTTGAATTCGTCAACAACCCTGCTCTCGTTTGGCCCGTCGTAGTGGACGCAGATCCAGAATAGGACCCAAAAGAATGATTCGAGATCGTGCATGAAAGAATGTTGTTCGCCCAGAAGGACCCCAATTGCTATAAACGCCCTTGTGCCGGTCATGCCCTTTGCTCCGGAGGCACCTTCTCGTTCCTTTCTAACAGCAAGGTCTAGGTCGATTAAGAACGAAGGCCAGGAAGGGTTGTTGACGTCCTTATTAATTATGAAGTTGTTGATGGAGATGTCTCTGTGAAGGAGGCTGGCCTTTGTCCATAAGGACTCATGTCCGTCAATGCAGCCTTTCAACGCAGCAAGTAGGGCCGCTCGGGAGCTTGCTTTATAGATGGGTTGTCTATAATCGCGAAGAATGACTCGCCGATGTACCCGATTCGGTAGTGCATCACTGGTCGGAAATACCGTACAGGATCGCTTGCTGGAGGGTAAAGCGGCGTCGGTTTGGCTAGATGACCGTTTCTTACCAGCTATGCTAGTATTGCGGCCTTTCTGCGAGGTACTGGCCGTAGCCGTCGCGGTCGGCGGCGTCGAGCGTTCCAAGCTGTATTTCTTCGCCGTACTAACATCTATTCCTCCCCGGACGTTGCTTCGGACATCGTCATCGGTTCTGCGCACCCGGACCGTCTCGTGGTGAAAGTATCGAGCTACGTTCACTACCCCTTTATCGGTCGCGTCGGCATCTTACGGGACTCATGCATGACGTTCTCGGTCAGCCCTTTGTCTTACGTTCTGGAACTCCGCGCTCCTCAGGACAAGCCGACACCACTCCGCATCCTTCTGCGAGACCGCCGTGGGATTCCGTTCCAACGCTCTCGAAATCCGCCACCACCGCTGCATAGCTTCCACGCTCATGCAAGGAGGCTCACCAGGCTCGGCGTTGGGCTCCCTGAACGACTCTCCCGGGCCAAATCCCTCTCGAAGACGGGGGTCAAGAGGGGGACCGCTGGGTCGGAAGTCAGCCGAGGTACTGTCTTCCGGTTCGTCGTCCCATTCCGAGTCGATCTCTCGGCACATGGCGTCCATTCTTGATCGTATTACATCATCTCTTCAAATTCTGAATCGACCCACTCCTCCTCTTCTGGTCCTTCAAGAGACGGCTCATTCAGCATAGGTCCGAGAAACTTGTCTTCGGGGTGAGAAAGCATTTTGTCGTAATCCTGGATGGTCTCGAGGAAGAAAGTCACGTCCTTGCGGTAGGGTGCAACTACTTCTTTGTAAACTTTGGAAACAAGGACCAGGAACTCCATCATCTTGCTTTCTCCTCCCACAGGGTCGAGCGCTGTGGAGAATATGTAGCCCACCACGAAGGGGAGCTGATGCTCCCTCTCTATCCAAGTCGGCCCGGCGACCCGGTTAAAGTACGGATCCACGGCAGTTTTGAGACTACGCAAGAAGTCCCAGCATTGTCGATGCATTGCAAGATAATCAACTGACGTTTCTGGGATTTCGGCTTCAATATCAAGGGCCAGCTGGTGAATGAGTTGCGATGGCGTGGCCTGAGGCGTTCTCTGTGGATTCGGGCTTTTCTTGCTGAGAATCGCTTGCACATCGTCCACAGACAGCTTGATTCCTTCCATGCTTGGCCTATATTGGTTATGAAACATGGAGGATACCTTACCTTGAGCAACGAGAGAGCGTGGTCCTGCTTTTGTGGGCACGAGCTTCCGAGTCTTGTTTCTGGTGCTTGCGATGAAGCTGGTTGCCGAAAAGCCCATCATCATGCAAAGCTGTTTGTGGTAGTTGTCCCGCTCTGTGGGTGCCGCGCCGACAAAAAACTTGTCTTTACCGCCTTGCAACCGATAGAAGAGTTCCATATCGTCCCATTTCGCGGCATCGCTAACCAGGTTCTCATTCCACAAGGCGTTGTAGAGATGGCCAGTATAGAGGATGCCGCCCCAGCAGCGCTCGAACTGGGCTGCAAGAAGGTGGTAGGTTGTGCGGATGTAGTGAATCCAGAGACCACAGAAAAGCGGATGCATCTTGAGAAAAGTGTGTTCTTTGTTGTTACGAGAGGTTAGAAGCCCTGTGGACTCGATCACTTTGTATAGCGGGTTCTCAGTGAACCAGCGCGCCTCACTTTGGAGCCTGATAATTCGCTTGTCGCCGTCGACTTGATCCCATCCCTCTGTTGCGCACAATTAGCAATGGACCTGGAAGTTTCAGGGACTGAAGAGGCAGCTCTTACTAATGGTTAAGCCCTGATAATACTCCATGTTTTGGGTTATACTGTCATCGATGGCCATATTGTAGCGCATCATGGCCCAAAACGGCTTCTCAGACTGCCGTCCCAGAACGCGACGTATATCAAGGTGAATGGCTGTAGCAAACCCGAGCCAGAAAGGTATGACCTTGTCTTTGTTGGTAAGGAGAAGACGAAGTCCTCGCAAGAGTTCGTCCTCGACGGGCATACCAGAATACAGCCCTTCCGGGAGGGCATCCGGAGGGGTGGTATTGAACCTTCCCATGAGGTCGAATTGGGGCGCAACCTCCATGAAGGCAGATTTATCTTGCTGCCATTTGACGTCCGCAGGTGCTGAATCATAGTCGATCGTAAGATCATACCAGCCAAACTTGCCGTTATAAGTCACCACCTTGCTTGATGCCCTCGCCTGGTTGATCCATGCTTCAAGAAGAATGAAGGAAACGGCCATAGACTCGTCCAACATGGGTAATGCGTCGAGATTTATGTCACAGCCTGGTGTGCGCTTGGTTATATCGATGCCTTGGCTGCTGGCAGCCATTTGGCAGTAGAACACGGACCAGTCCTTGGCCGTCTTCTTGTCCCCGTTCAAGCGGATGCTATCGGTAGCATCTTCCTCCATGAATCGGGCAATATTGATGGCCGTGTTTGTAGCAATGGCCACGGAAGGCAAAGACAGCTCGTCCTGGGCATAATCCGCCCATAGACTCTTAACCTGCATCCGGAGAGCGCGGACATCGCGAAAGAGGGTAGCAAAGGCGACGAGAGAGGACGCAGCGTCTTCAGCTTCATAATCGACGACGACGCCCTCGTCGACTGTTTCCCTGCCCTTAGCCGCTTCCTCCGAGCTTCCTGTGGTGTCTCCTCCAAGGTCAAGATCGGGAGCATCATAGAAGTCGAGAAGTTCAAAGGGGTTGGTGGTTGCTGTTATCTTGGGCAGCTGGGGAAGGGCCCTCTTCGCCCAAGAGTCTTTGAACAAAGGCTCGAGAACATGGCGAACCTCCTCTAGAACTGAGACGAAGTAGGAGTGGTTCTCGTTGGACTCTAGCTTCAGGGCGCGGCCATGCTCCTGGAGGAGCTGGGCGAAACCCTTGCGCACCGTGATGGCGCGCTCAATAGCAGTTGGAACGCCGGCCGGAATCTCAACGATTTTTGCGTCGTTCAACCTGGTACCGATGAACTCGGCGAGCGGCACAAAGTTTTTAAGCGCCAACACATACTTTCGCCTCGTTTGCGACTGGTCTGAAAAGTTATCAGCGTGCCCGTGCGCTTGCGCCTTTGCCGATTTTCGGGCTTTGCCCTTGAGGCGAGCGCTCTTGAGGTTGGGATTTGTGGGAGAGACCGAGTGGGAAGCGAGGAGTTCGGCGGCGCAGCCGAGTGTCTTTCCGGTCTGGGCTAGCCACGAAGCAACAACATCAGTATCGTGCTTGTACTGACGATATGTACTGTAAAGATTGCTTGGCAACATCGTGACCTATCGAGAAGGTGAGGTGGTCAGGTCCATGTTTTTGGGCATGCATTAGGTTGGTGGCAGGCAAGATCCCGAAAAGGCAGCATGGTAGAGCTTGGGGCAGATGGAGAGTCAATATTGGGGTAGGCGTTAACAACTACTAACAAACGCAAATATAAAATATGCATAGATATGTTATTGTCTCTATAAGCTCATGCACAGCACCACCAACCTGCACGAAGTCGCGACGATGCCCTGGTGCAGTGTTTTTATGGATCCAAATCCTACTCTTGGCAGAGCAACCACTCATCCTTTTATGTGCAAACAAAAGAACCACAACCATCCGCGTGATTTATCACCAAGTTGGCCATCTCAATCACGTCCCTTTCACCTTGGAGCCTTCGTGGTTCCAGTCGACAGATATAGGTTCATGATTACCCGAGAACTTCTGGCCACCAAACCACAATTCGAACCTCAAATCAGCCGGCGCGACAATCACCCTGACATCAAATTGACAGATGTAGAAGGTCACGCCGCGGGACCAGCAAGTTCCTCTCTTGTTGACTTTGACAAGCTGATCTTGCTGGACTCCTTCCAGGTTGCTTTTCACTTCGCAAAGCATATACGTTCCATCTGCAAGACATGTCAGCCAGGGACTCGCCACATGCTAAATCTGGTGGGTGTCGGGGACCAACCTTGCTTCATGCTACTGGGTAACTCTGAGGGATCCTTGTGGGAGATGACAATTTGAGAGTTCCAAGCCCTTGTCGTCTCCGTTGCGGCAAGCCGGATCTGAAAGGATTTCACCAAAAACGCGTTGGGGTTTACCTGGTCACCCTTTTTGATGAGCCACTGGATTTGGTTCACGGCCCATTTCTTGCTTGGCTCGAATGGGTCGGGGCGGATGTCTTCGTTGCTGTGCATGGCGGGCACGTATATCTCCTGGACGATGACGCCGTAACTTGCTCGAGCAATGCGGGTTGACAACACCGAGGTGGCTCCTCTCGATTCCCATCTCTGTTGCCGGTCAAGGAGAAGGCCTCTCACCACCACCAGCTGAGGGTCATTGCATGGGATGATTGCCACTTGGTCGCTCGCGTTGGGATGTTGGTGGGCGAGAAATCGCTGCTGGAGCTGGTCACGGACGTAGGCTGAGCTGCCCAGTCCTCCCGAAAGAACCATGTATTGCACCTGGTGCAGGTGTCCCATGGTTCTGAGCCATTCCAGCTCGCCCAAGATTCTGTTCACGATACCCTCAATTTGCGGATCAAACAGTGATTGCATTTCTTGACTATTTCCAGGCCAGCAAGTCAATTGTGGAATCACTAGAGGGTCTCGTCTGACAGCAGATACTCACAGAGTGAAAACCATCTTTCCGTTCTCGATCCCCAGGCCAGCGTGGCTAAAGTTATACGCCAACCCTTCGATAGGAATCCTGAACAGCGCTTGCATATACGCCCTTTCGCCAAACTTGTGCTTCACTGTCCGAAACTGGTGGCTTCTCGCCAGGCGCAAGGGCAAACCAGGAGGTATATGCGCCGCAGCATCCGGACAGGCATCCAACCTCTGTGATACCAAGCGCATAAACAACCGATCGATCAGTGTAGCTCCTATCCCTACACCATTGACGGCATGCAACGAAGCCATCTGCGGGATCGCCACGTCGGAGGAGGTGACCTGCATCAGCGCCAAATCAGTCGTTCCACCACCAGCATCAACAGTGAGAAAGACACTCCCCATGCTAAAGCTAACGGCACTCGTTTTGAGCGTGGCCACGGCCGCCGCCTCGGCTTCGGTCAGATCGACCTGCGCAGAGTGCTTCGGGCCTTCGATCCCAAACCCTGCCTCTCTGATCACCTTCTTGAACGAGTTGACGATACTTTGACTCGTCCAGGTGGTGGGAACGCTAAAGAGGAACTCCACTGCCAGGTCTGTCCAGTCGTCCCCTACTCCGCGTCGCCCGATCTGCGTCTCGATGGACTCCCTGATGTGGGCGTAGACCTGCCGGAGAAAGTCGGTCACGAACTGCTGCGCTTCGGAGACGCTCTGCGGTGCGCTGGTGAGGCCTTGCTGCTGCGCGTCTGCCAGTGTATCCGCGTCCATGAAGATCTTGAAGAATTCCCGGCGAATTTTCCCGCCGCCAGGGACCCCGGCTTCAAGCTCGTCGTCGGCACACATGAAACCCCATGACGAGAGAGTGCCGTTGGCGTTGTAGACCAACGTCGTGGGCACCTTACGTTCACCTCGGTCACCGCTGCCAGGCCAGTCGCTGATCACCTGGATGGGGGTCCTGGGCGTCATCCATGCCACACCCGTATATGTGGTACCTAGGTCGACAGAGACAGTAATATCCGGGCTGTTTGGATACATCTTGAGATCGGTATGGGTGAAAAGCTTGGTGTATGTCAAAGCATGCGGTGCTGAAGACTGATCTTTGGAAAATGAAGACACCTTTGACTTGAGCTTGGATATACTTCAGGCCCCCCTCGAGCTCGAGTGCGCGAGAGACAGCCAGAGCTAGCTCACTACCTGATATGGGAGGGGCCCAAAAAGCCCAGGGCTGCCTGCATCACGGAGGCGAAGCTCCAGATGCAGCGGAACCTGTAGGAGCCTAACCATGTCTCCGCGGAGGCAGAGAAAAATGGAAGGTTGGGCGGCTCAAAGTGGTCTACGTTCGTTTCATACAATGTGACTGGTTGATGGGAGTGGCTGCTCAGGGATCCTGTCGTGCACGTATCCGACAGAGACAAGGCCACCAATTGCTGGAGAAAAAAATATGCGATTGGCCGTCCACGAGGGCCTGGATCTTCATTATTGCCATGTTTCCATTACGGGACAAGGAGAAGTTGTGGCACGATCTTGTTATCAGTCATTTTCGTGGCGGTCCAGCTGAGCTGTACCGAACAATATGCAGCCATATCACACAGTGTGTAGCGTTTCTCCTGGCTCAACGAGGCTCTGAGCAGGTGTTCCTCCCTGATTAAATCTTATTTCATATTTTGAAAGGACTCCTCCGCCCAGTCCTCTTTCGCAGAAAAAAAAAAAAAAACCCAGAAAAAAAACTGTCATCCCTCGGAGTTCCTCTGGGCGTTGTGCTCTTCATCTTTCACCATGGCCCAGCCTTTATCTACCACGCAGCTACTTGCTACAACTGATCTCAATACCGGTGGCCCACCAATCACATATACGGCAGAATATGTATACGGTAGTCAAGCAATCACGTCTACTATTCCTGGTTCTCAAGGGCCCCAAGTGGTTATATCCGCGACCTTGTTATCCATTGTTGGAGAGCGCCCAAGTGGTCTTCCGGCGGCAATATCCCCGAATGCACCAGCAACCATCTATTTGCCATTTTCACCAAGCCCGGGCGTAGTGTCCACGGAATCCACATCATCACTAACCGCCCCGTCGACATTGACATCGGCACCGGTTGCAACATCCCAATCAGGATCAAGTTCCAGCCTTGCGACCACCTGCAGTTTCACTGTCAATGGAACAAGCACCGGTTATGATCCATCCTGCAAGCCTACAAACTCGCCAAAACCGGCTAAAGGACGGGGTGGAGTGAGCTCTGGTGCAGCGGCCGGCATAGCTATCGGCTGTCTCATCGCCGGTCTTCTCCTCGGCCTTGCCGCCGCCTTCTGCTTCTTCTCGAGGCGAAAGCAAAGACACGTGGGCCATGATGGCGATGTTACCCATGTTGCCACGACACCCTCCAAAGATTCGTCCTGCGCACAGGTCGGATCAGGGATGCAGAACCAGGACGAGAAAGGCATGCCCCAACTGAAGCACTTTCTTCTCGATTCCCTCTCCGATCAGGAGCTCGCCGCCGAGCTTCGCGACCGACACAACCTCATCCAGCAACACGTCGAGAACCACTACCACTTCCACCCCTTGGATGTTACACGTGTAAATCGCCAGAGCCTTCTTGCGGCGCTCTCCCAGCTAGGTTTGGGCCAGGCTGGCAGTGAAGCCCCCCCAGCCGAAACGATCGTCTCACTCGCCTTGGATCCAGACACAAGACACATAGCTCTGCAGCACGTCTTATCCACAGTCATCTTCACGAGCATCGATCCCAGTGCCCGGAGCCATCTATCCATGCTGCCCACGTCGGTGGCGGCGTTCCTGCAGTCCATTGCCCCCGATGAACAGCACGGAATCAGAAGACAGGTGGATTCTCAAGGTTCGTTTCCCCACCCTCCAAGTCCCCGAAACTTCCACTGACAAAAGTCTGAATAGCTTCCACCCTAGCCCTCCACTGGTGGCGTGTCCTCTCCGCCTTCTTACTGCACCCCCAACGCACCCAACGGACAGCTCTGACCCCGTCAGACGCAGCGCTCGCGCCCCAGGCTGCTGCTATAGCACAGGCGCTGAATCGCTTCCTGCTGTACTTCGTCGAGGACTCGGACACAGCCCGGTTCCAGCAGGAAAGTCACCTGCGGGAAGTCATCGCCGAGTGTGCCAAGTTTGGGTACGTGCTGTTTTCACAGCCGAGTGACTGGTGTTTCTTGCACGTTGCTGGGCATGAGCAAGTGGCCGGTTCAGTTCGCGGCTACCGAGGGAAGGTAGTGATCGCCGCTGGTCTGGTTAAGCATACTGATAAGGACGGAAGACGGTTGGGTGGAAGTGCGCAGACAAGTGGGACGTTAGTGGTTCCGCCTGAGGTTGGGTGGCGGACTGAGTGAGGTTGTCATGCGTCAGTTGACGGAGGCGAATCAGGCTTAGGTTATTGCAATTTGGTAAGGCATTGGATACACAGGCGAGGATAATGGGCATCTCATTTGGAGTGCAATACGCCTGCTTGGGCGGAGAGAACGGGCAGTTTCCAAGCAGGCAAAGGGGGTTTCTGTCGTTGACCAATCTCTACAGCACCATCTGATGGTCAACTTTCAAGCCGCATCCGAAGTCCCTGTTGTCATTGGTTTCCGTGATCATGCTTGACCAGAACGTTGGGCAGTTCTCAACCCGAGACCTCCCTTCTTTTCCCGGCTACCTACCTTAAAACACTGTAATCTTCCTCATCGCATGTGAGTGACGGACAAGGCTCTCGCATGTGCGAATTAGCTTCCACTGGCACTGTACCCCTATCCGTAGAAGTAGATTGCAAGGGGGGTGAAAGACGGCACTGGTTTGAGGGTGAGACCTCCAACACTTGAAGGAAGGCAGCCATCAAAGTTCGGCTGTGGCGTTTAAAATGGCTGATTCCAGACTTGGTCATACCGTCACACAACTTTAGCATTCAGCTTCATACCATGAACGCCTTGGGAATGCTCCCCCCCCCCGGGGAAAGTGCGTTTTTCCAGGCTGCTTGCCTGTCTAGGTAACCATTGAGAGCTCCTCATCGCAAGGCTTCCTTATCGAAGATTTCTAACTGGTACGTAGGTATCTTAGTTGCATATGGGCTTCTATAAATACCTCGACTATTTATTCTGCGTCACCTACCTGTGCTACCATCCTTTTCAACTCCTTGGGTGTTCCTAGCCAAGTTTGGATGGATCAGGCTCTCAGGTCAACAACTTCAGGATGGCCACTCAACCTTGACCTGGCTGGAACACAATACTGAGGGCCATATTGCATTCATTATCTCTAGTCTGGCTGCAACCCTCCCATATCGATAGCCAAAGCCGGGCTACTCATTGGAGCTCCAGACTTGCAGCTGAGTGTTGTCTTGGGCCAACCTGGTCGACCGTCCTTCCAGGTCTTCCCCGCCTTCTCGTTTCCCTTTCTTCAAACGACAAGTTGTAAACACCCAAGGTCCAAGCGCGATTGACTCTTGCTTACTTCTCCAAGACCTAAATCTTTACCTGTTCTGTTGTGTCAAACCTTTTTTCTTTGCTGCCTACCTTAGGTAGTCGATCTCCAACTACCGGTATCACTCTCACCGCGGTCACTCTCACCGCTCCCCACCAACCTCCAAGTCTCTAGACTCACCTTCCACTCTGTACCAATATGGAAGAAGTAACGGGAATAGTCCCCGGCATCACGCTCTCCCACAAATCCCTCCTCTTCAGCATCCCCCTCGACCACGCCTCGACGGCTCCCACAGTCCGCCCCTGTCTCGAGCTAACACGAACATGTATCGTCGACCTGGAGGAGTTGATCAAGCTCTGCAATGAGAACCTGCCACTGCTGAGGACGAAACCGGCGGTCTTCCGGCGTACCAACGATGTCATTGAGAGCGCTCGAAGCCAAGTATCACAAGTTTGTCACTTGCTGGAGAGAATGGCGACGTCCGGGCGGCCGGGGTCTTCCGCATCGCATGATGACCATGGAAGCGGTGGCCAAGGTGGTGGCCAGGTTCATATGTCTTTCAAAAACCGCTGGGGACGGTTATCCACCGACGCTCGCAACCTGATCAGCACTCAGCAACCGCTTGTGGCCAAAGAGCAAGGTGCGGTGCTGAACGAGTTGAATTTTATGAGGCAGCTGGTGCTTATTGCTCCTAGTATTGTCAATGGACCAGGACCAGGACTGGGAGCAACGGCTAGCACGGGCGAGCAAAATGGACAACCAAATCGTTCCAAAACGACCGTCTGGAATAACATGGGCCTTCTTGACGAGATAATAGGCGGAGGCGGAGGCGGGGTTCGACCAAAAACACCACAACAACTACAACAAACATACATCTATCCTTCCCCCAGGCCCGGGCCCGGGGACAACTTACTCCTACCGCCACCATATCCAGGCACGCCAGGATTAGAATCAAAGTTAAAGCTGCCCACGCTGCATCACCCTTCTTCGTCGTTGTCATTGTTGTCGAATGTTCCTCGGCCCTCCTCCACCAATGCTTCAAGCACAACTCTATGGAGTCCTACTACTGATCCATCGTTCCAGGAGCTTCCATGCACAGACACAGGCGCACCAGCAAGCCAGCCCATCAACAACGCACATATCAGGCCTAACACCACCATACACAAGCCGTCGCCATCTAGGACGATATTCGACCAAGTCGGAGTTGGATTGCTCTACGGCGATGGCCATGACCACACAAAATCGTCGTCCCTGACATCAACGTCAACATCACCAAGGTCGGAGCTACCTGAACTTAGTCCTGGGCCTGTGACTGCCACTGCCACTAGAAACACCCTTATCCACTATAACCAACATACCCACAACCATAACTACCAGTGTCATCATCATCATCACCACCACCACCACAATAATCATAACTACCAGAGCCAGAACCAGAACTATAACCAAATGGGAGGAATGCCACAGCAGCAACAGCCACAACCACAACCACAATACGGCTGCAACTGTGCTTGGCAAAAAGGCAATGTCAATGTACGAGTGGTAACGGCTATCAATGAGGGGGAACCGCAAGAGTTGTCAAGTGTGATGACTTCCCCTGAACCTGTGGAACTACCTTGAGAGTGGAGTTTCCCTTGCGGTACTGGTTCCTCTAGTCTGAGTTCGCTCCAAAACAACTTATAGGGTCTAGGAGGGTCTCAAGTTGACGAGTGGGGCACGCTTCTCATAGCCTTGTCGTCAGAATGGGGGTCGGAATGTGAGGCTTACTCGGTTCGTGTGTAGAATATGTAGGATGTATAAAGAAGGCTTCGTAATATCCCCACGGGCCAGTGCAATACACGAAACATTTGACGAGACCAAAAAGTACTGCGGGTGATAACCATGATAATAGTATTCGTCTATATGTGTCTGTCATACCGCTGCTCATGCCATACACGGCATGTTTACGTCTATTTGCGGACCTGAAGACTAGAGGATATAATTTCAGACGCTCGGAGCTATCAACGAGGGGATTTGAAAAGGGAAGGGCCTCACAACTCCTCGGCTGACCAATCAATCCACCAACATGAAAATGGTGCGCGTGTGTTTGCGCTGACAGAACGTTGATGCTCAGCAGCTGTGTTAATAACTTCAAAACGACTTGTTAGCCTCATGATCCCCTTCTGCGCTTCTAGAGGACCTCATCTGCTTGATCTTTTCCTTCAGTTCTTTCTGCCGCTGTTCGTAAGACGCTTTGACGTTCTGGAACGCCGGTCAGTGCCAGCCACCCCAAGCTTAAAGCCTCATTTAGGTGGTCTGACGTACCTGGTCAGCTTCAGCGGCTGATGTGGTGTCATGGGGAGAGCGGATTCTGTCTTGAGCGCCTGAATCATCAGCCAATCTGTCATGCGCAGGAGATTTAACGGCCGCAGAAGAGGCCCTGCGGCTTCTACTGCCTGGCCTGGGCGAACCATCCACGCTGCTGTCTCGGTCATCCCTTCTACGAGAGCGTCTGCGAGGGCTCCGCGAGCGGCGAGGGCTAATCCTGCGGCTTGCGCTTCTGCTACGTGATCGGCGTCTAGAAGAACGGCGGTCGGGAGAAATGCTGCGGCTTGTACGACGAGTTCGCTTAACCGGGGTGCGGCTTCGCGATCGGGAGAGGCGAGAAGACCCAGTAGATGATACGGAACGACTGTAGCGCTTGCTTCGAGTCCTCGACAGGCTCCGGCTCCGACTCCGGCTCCGGCTTCGACTGCGACTCGGACTACGCGTCAGGCTTCTACTAAGGCTTCGGGTGATGCTCCGGCTCCGAGTGGGGGTGCGACTCCGGGTGCGGCTACGGCTTCGGCTAGGGGAAGTGGAGTAGCGGCGGCGTTTCGGGGACCGAGAACCACGATCGGATGAAACCGAGCGAGTCCGAGATCGGGAGCGCCCCCGGTGTCTGGGTCCGCGCCGTGGCGATGGTGACCTGACACGCTTATGCCGTCCCCTGGGGGGGATCGGAGAACGAGAGCGAGTACGTGACCTTACCCGTCCCCGTCTTGGAGGAGGGCTAGGGGATCGAGTAACAGACCGGCTCCTTCCGTCAACGCTGGGTGACTGCGAGCGAGAGCGGGACCTCGACCGTACGGACGGCGACCTAGTTCGAGATCGACGCCTCCTGTCGTCCCGTCGTCCTCCACCACGTCTGAATGTTGGGCTTCCTCGGGGAACATATGAATCTCTGAGTCCTCCTCTTGGCGGGCCACGGTCTCTCTGATCGCGAAAACGTGGTGGTGAGCGGGATCGGCCACCGCCTCCTCGGCCTATGTTCCCTCGGGGTTCACGGTCATCACGGCGTCCGCCACGCCAGGAGTCGCCGCGGCCACCACCCATACCGCCGCCTCGCCCGCCACGGCCCCTTTCAGGTCTACGTTCGAATTCCTGACGCTTCTGTCGTGCCTCTTCTGCAGCTTTGTCCGCTTCGAGCTGTCGCAAACGCTGTCAGCCAACGCTCACCAGAGGTTACCAGAGCGAACAAGGAAATGGGGTGCGTACCTTCTCCTGAATCAGTTCCATCTTCTTGGCCTCCAGCAGCTCCTTAGGAACACCTTGAGGACTAGTCTGCGCACTGAGAAGAAGCTTCCAGAGGTCCTTGCAGAATGTCGGGGTATCTTTGTCGAGAAAGCCTGTGAGTTGGATCTGCATGGACTTGATGTCGGGCTGCCATCACCGTTTGGTTAGTGTCGTGTTGTCGCAAGGGGCTCGGTAGTTGTAAATATCGTCGGCTACTTACATAGCGGCCACTCTCGAGTAGGTTAAACACAAGCTCGATAATGACATCGTCTTCGTTGGCTAGAATCTCGGTGACCTTGCTGGCAATCCATCTGATCAGAAACGCGACGTGTTAGCGACTGTCTTGTAGTTATCCTCTCCTGGTGTCCGAGTCACCTGAGCATCACGATGATAGGAGCTCGTTGACTTGACGGCGATTGGGGGCACCTACTTCTTCATGACCTGGATGTTAACTTTTTGCATGTCCACCTTCTGATTGAATTCGGGAGGGAATTTGGTGCTCTTCAAGAGCTTGGCGTCCACTCCGGTCGCCATGGTGGGCTGTGTATATCGGGGGTACTGCTGCGATTGGCAGTTGAGGTTAAGTTGGTCAATGTCGAAATGGCGAGGACGAAAAGAATGTTGATGTTGAATTGCTTCACCAGATTTCGAGCGACGTTCGGGGCAAGTCAACAGAAGATGATGTCGTCGGGCGCGACGTTTTATGGTGGGTCCTCTCTAACTAATTGTGGGGCCACACGCGCGCTGTCGGAAGTCACTTGCAAGGGGCCGCTGTCCAGGGTCAAGGGCTGCAACGTTGAATTCGAGCTTAGTGTAAGTGGACGGTCGAAGCTGCATTCTTCTGGAAACTAGGTACAGGCCGATCACGCATGTCGTCTTTCTAGAATATGAACTATATGACCCGAACGGATTGGTGGTTTGTAACTTTTACCAATAAGCTGTGATTTGTCCAGGGGATTTTGTGGTTAACGTGGGCTACGAAACACTCGGCAACGGTGGACAACTGTCACAATCTACCGTCACTGTCCTTGTTCATATTTCACTATGACATCAATAGCCGTTGTAATTCAATAACTCCAATATCGGAAGGCCAATCTCGAGGTCACAGATTTACTAACTTTGGTCTCAAAGAGCCGTTGAAGTGATGTTTAACCTGTCATAGAGGTATCTCCCGCAGAATGAAGGAGGTATTCACGGAGACGTTGAGGCAGTGGCAGAAAACCGAGTGTTGTGAGGATGAGTAGGTTTTCGAGGCGTAGGCAAATCATAATTCAATGCTCAGTCTACGAAATTCACGTATCCTCCATCAAAGGACCGACATCCTCCTGTGCTTTTAGAACGCCCAACAGCGTTGCCACAAATACATCGCCGTTTTCCCTCCGAGCCGTTATGGCTTATCATCTGCGCAAACGCCAAACACGAATTGGTGGAGAGAGACATGTCCATGGCCCATAATGAGTCATCTATCAGCAGACCAAAAAGACGAGAAAAAACCATACCCAAGCAAAACCACCTGAGCTTGTACTCCTGAATTGCCATCGTGACTGTATATGGGCCATGAAGAATGCAACGATCTTAAACCAAGACAAATACGTAGAAAGAAAGCTTGTAAAGCTTGCTGCATGGGGTGTGTTCACGAAGATGGCGGTGATGGGGTCTTGGGATAGATGAAACGACGTATTTTGGCATCTGCGCCATCCTTCTTGTCCGTCTGGTAGCGGGATTGCAATGTGGCTATCTTGTCTCTGAGCTTATCAATGCTTGTGGTGTCTTGCTGCTTCAGCTTCGTACGGATCTCGTATAATGCCATCAGGGAATGCGCTCGGTCAATGTCGTCTTCGGGCTGTAGATTCGTGAAGCTGTTAGTACTGCAACCCTCCTATACAACCACACATCGGACCTGATATCTGACCTCGGATTCTCTTCGTGGAGTGCCGGGGATGGACCCATGATTCGAGTTCGTACGTGTCATGGGGGGAGTCGCAAGAGGACGGCCGTATTTGTCATATCTGGCGGGTGAGGCCGCCCTCGAGAGTAGCGCGGTTGCGGAAGCGACACGTTGGTGTTGGAGTTGATTAGGGCGGATGGGAGGCTGGTCGGTCGATGGCTTCAAAGACTGATGCGACGATTCCGCAGCGGGCTGACCGGCGCTCTTGTTTGCGTTGACGACCGCAAGTGCGGCCTGTGATTCTTGCTGTGGCGAGAATGTCAGTGAATAAATAACCCAGCATGAGTCGGATCCCCAAAGCAGTGCCATGTGCGCGACGCTGACAGAGGAACTTGGACGTTAAGTTCTGTGGGGAAGGGAGGGATACATACAGCCGCATTTAGATCGCTGAGATCGGCCAACATCTGGGCAAGTTGAATGCTCTCCATCGTCTCGGCTGAAGTATATGAATCTGTTTCACGATCATATAATGGGTGTGGGTTAAGAGTTGTAGTAGAAGGTTTCGCTCCGAGATATCGACACCTTGGAGTTTCGGACCCTCTGGGGACGAATAAATCACGTAGGGTCAAGAATGTGTGTATGAATCCAGAAAAGTCGTCGGGTGTGCAGGTGTCTTTCTTTTGTTGCAGGTAAAGGCGGCAGAAGATCGGGAGATCCAGGAAGGAGATGAAGAGGAAGCAGCCGGGTGACCTAAACAAGTGGTCGCAGATGAGCGGAAGTTGTTGCAATATGAAAGCCCGTTTTGTAGTTCACGTCATACTGGTAACCCGCCGCCCAATTATTTGAGCTGTTCCGCTTTGTCACCAGCGTGGTTGCAGACCGTCTGACCGAATGGATGCAAGGAATCCAGTGAGCGCAGCAGATTGTGTGTAGTGGAGGGGTGCGAGCACGCAAATGTTCTGAAAGGTGCGAACCCTGGAATGAGTGGTGAGGAGAAAGCAGCGGAGGAATGGACGGGACTGCCGGTTTGCAACTTGGAGGTCTTAAAGGGATGGTGACGGGGAGGGACGTCTCTTCCTTTGCTGGAGTAATACCATAGTGGTGCTAGGATGCCGTTGGGGTGTCGCGTGGGACTGCCAGCAGGGCATTCTGGGCATCTCCGCTAAACCATCGATTTAACCTTCCCCACACTACCTACAGTAGCAGTCCCCACTTCCCCCGGGCCAGCCCTTACAGTTCCCACCGGGTATATTGGTTTAGGAAAGCCAACGATAAACATTTAGGTCAGAACGATCACTATCCTCCGTGCTCGGGGCCGAGATCCTGGTGCGAGCTGGCAAGCCGGCGACTCCGCATTCACGATCCTCCACCTTCCTATTGCTGCCAAGACGGTTCCTTGGCTGGTGGTACTGTAGCAAGAGCTGTTCAGTGCACTAACATTCCTTCTCAGCGGTTGTTGTGCTCGTCTCAACAATCCAGTCGTAGTTATCCCCAACCCCTCTCGGCGTTACGCAAGTTTGAAGCTAAATTGCTTAGGTATTGACTGTTCGACTGTCAGCATCTGGAACAGAAGAGGTGAGTTCCAGCCAATAGCAAGGCGGTGAGATGGCTGATCGGTTGTGCACGGGATATCTTTTCCAGAGAGTCACAGAGTCACAGTTGAGATGGTGGGGGTTGCAAACTGCCTGAATTCAGCACCCAATATAAACCCCCCAAAACCTGATATTGTTGAATAAGCAAAGTCTAAATCTCATACAGCTCTATATAACCAGTCCAAAACCAGTCGCAAACATGAGTCTCACATTCAGGAGAGGATTGACAACCATGGCGTCGCTCAAGAAGGCCACCAAGGTCGTTTGCATTGGCCGCAACTATGCGTAAGTGTGCACAAGTACCCCATAAGCCCATCTGAACATTTTACTAACTCGTTCAACAGGGACCACATCGCGGAGCTGAACAGCGCAAAGCCCAAGCAGCCTTTCTTCTTCCTTAAGCCTCCTTCGTCCATCATTCTCCCCGGAGAAGGACCTGTGGTTCGGCCTCGTGGTGTCGATATGCACTACGAGGTTGAGCTTGCTCTTATCCTCGGCAAGCGTGTCAGAGACCATGATGCTTCGGACTTGAAGGGAGCCCTGGACGCCATTGAGAGTGAGTTTCCCAGCTCCAATGTTCCATAGTCACGTTACTAATATTTGTTCCTTAAGGCTATGCTCTCAGCATCGACATGACGGCCCGCAACGTCCAGAACGAGGCCAAGAAGAAGGGCCTCCCCTGGGATATCGCCAAGGGCTTCGATACCTTCCTGCCCATGAGCAAGCTCATCGAGAAGTCCCGGATCCAGGACCCCCACAACATCGAGCTCTACCTCAAGGTCAACGACGAGGTTCGCCAGAACGATTCCACCAACCTGATGCTCTTCCAGATTCCCCGCATCCTCAGCGACATCTCCAAGGTCATGACCCTCGAGGCTGGTGACATCGTCTTGACCGGCACTCCCAAGGGTGTCGGCCCAGTTGTTCCCGGTGATGTCATGCGCGCCGGTATCCGTGTGGACGGCAAGGAGCTCGAGGAGGCCAAGATCGAGATTGCGGTCGAGGAGTCTACCCGCGCGTATGAGTACGCCGAGACGTAAACACCGAACGAACATGGATGATAGCCTACCCGCAGATACCCTCGCGTAGTTCGATGTACATATAATTCTATTGTGTATACTCAGGCAGACGATACGTTGGATAAAGGCCATTCTTTGCCGCGCTGGATCTCTTCGGGGAAAAGAAAATTTACCATACAGACTTTTCCATCTATTCCTCGTTCGGGTTCTTGATCGATCCAGGCTTAGGGCACCAATCCGCCAGCTCACCACACTTCTTGCAAGTCCTCAGCTGCTCATCACTCTTGAAAGCCTCTACGGCCGCCTTGATCTGCGTTCCCAGGTCGGTGCAGTGGAAGCTCGCCTCATGGACGATCTCCTTGCAGTTCTGGCAATACCACCTCATGCGGTCGATGGCGTCCGCGGGACGCTTCTGCTCCAGCACAATACCGACCGTGTCGGCGAACCGCACCGGGTTGTGCGGGGTGTTGCCCGGCAGAAGGAACATCTCGCCCTCGCGGATGATAATATCCCTGAAGTTTCCGTCGTCGACTACCTTGAGCATCATGGCGCCCTTGTACTGGTAGAACCACTCGGGGGTCTGGTTGATGTGATAATCGGTGCGAGCATTGGGGCCGCCGACGATCTGTAAAAGTTGTCAATCACCATGTCAGAAGTAGTCCGAATTGGATTGCTACTAACCATGACGGTAAAGTCATCATTGTAAACGCAGTAGTTGTTGATAGGTGGCTTTAAAAGGTGAGAGTTCTCTTCGAGCCTGTGTAAGCTGTGAGCGCAAGCTGATACGCTGAGGGGTTACATATGGCCGATGAGGACACATACCATTTCGGCAGGTTTACTGGTGCGGAAAGCATGGTTGATGGCTTTGATAGGTGTTTGTGATCACTATGGCCCCTTTTCCCTTTTCTTTCTTGTTGTTTTCTCTTCCCCAATGTCGAACTCCAAGATCCTTCAAGCTATGACGCTGACGATGGGATGATTCAGAGTGCGAACAAGCTGACTGCTTTGTCAGCTTAAAAGCAGCCCTTTTACGATATAGGCAGGGTCCGGAAAAATACATACCCTTTGAATGTACTCAAATAGGTATCCAGTTTCCTGCTAGAGAAGGGAGCTTGTTCAACACCGCGGGGTATACATCACCTGAAGCACTGCAAACCAAACTCCATCCCGGCCCCGGGCAGGGATTTCCCAGTAAACCGGGGGGGGGGGGGGGGGGGGGGCGG